>OZ057403.1:25189962-25267462 GCA_964056735.1 Allodiplogaster pararmata | reverse complement strand
TCTCTACATAAGTTGGAATGATAACTCTCTCTTTACAGATAAGTGAGATTGAGCCCGAGCATACAATTTCTTTCTTCTGGAAAACCTCTCTGCACGCACAACTGCATTTGAGAACAAAGTCGATTTTGTAATAGTTTAATATAGAAGCTGAACCAACTATTCCAAAATTACCAGTTTAGAAAAGTGTTTGAAAATTGAACCGTCACATCCACTCCATAGAATGCATGAAATGATACCAAACACATTAATGGGCGAACTTTGTGATCCTTCCATCATAAAAAGGGCAAATAGTTTTCATTGTGTACATTACGCAAGAGAAGGTGGATAGGCATAGGAAAGAGATGAAGGGATAAAGAAAGACATGATGTGGAAGAGAATAAGGAGAGAGATCAAAAGATGAAGAGAGATAAGAAGAGAAAGAATGAGAGAGTATGGAGTGTGATAGAAGGGGACGAGAGATACTTTGAAGCACGGAAAAGATGGCTTACATAGAAGAGGATACATAGAAGAGTGATCGCGATTTGAAAAAAAGAGCAACTAAAATAAGAGACGAAAATGTTTTGTAGGACCGATAATCACTGATAGATAGAGTAAGCGAGATAGAAAGAGAGTAAAAGTGAGAGAGAGAGGGAGAGAGGGAGTGAGAGAGAGTATATCGAAGAGTTGAGAGTTGGTTTCGAGACAGAAGAGAAGTAGGGAAATATGTAGAGGAGGATACACTTATTGTTATAAGCAAAAGAGGTCGGTAGATGCGGAACAATCCCCCATTGGGAGAGTGCGAGCTAGCCTAGCCTTCTTAGACTCGAGTGCAAGTGAGTCCTGTAGAGAGAGGGAAGAGCAAGAGTTAGAGAAAGAAAGAGGAGAAACATAGAGAGAGAAAGAGACAGTGTGAGAGAGGGAAGTGCAAAACAATTACAAAAAGAAAAGTTTGTGAGAGGAAGAGAAAGAGAGATAGAAGAAGGAGACACGCAAGAAAAGCAATTGGAAGAAGAAAGGAGTGTAAGGAAGCTATGGTTAGGAGAAAAATAGTATTGAACCCTTTTTAGGAGACCCTCCTCTTCTTTTTTGCTTATTTTCATTTCTCTCTCTCTCTCATTCTTCATCTTGTTCTTCCCTGTCTCTTTCTCTCTCTCGACAAGACAGGAACTCATTTCTTCCCTCTTACATCTAATGCGCCCCTCTCTCTCTATTGCTTTTGGCAAACAGCTGCTTCTTCTGACAGGAGAGCCATTCACCTTATTCGGCTACCATTTTCAGTGCAAACAGTATTGCTCTTGCGGAAGACCAAGTGTGAACTGAAGATGCATCGCACTCCTCTCTCTTCCTTCACTAATAGCGTGCGTGTAGCGTGCAGAATTTAGCGAATGTGTAGCCAGTTAGGCAGATGAGAGAGAGAGAGAGAGAGAGAGAGAGAGAGAGAGAGAGAGAGAGAGAGAGAGAGAGAGAGAGAGAGAGAGAGAGAGAGACATAGAGAGACAGAGAGAGAGATGCAGAGAGGGAGTTGAAGAGAGAAATAGTGAGAGAGTCCTGATGGCGTGAAGCTGCCAGTTGTTTCTGATCCTTCCTAAAAACCTTCCTTTTTGCCGATTGATAGAGAGGGTGAGATGTTGACTCTTGGTCTTCACTGGCTCACTACTCCGAATAGGTTTAGGTGACAATATATCCCCGGGTTTCTTCCTCTCTGCCTTGATCTCCAACGGCTGTTTCTTCTCTTCTACATCATCCTACTCTGAAAGCTCATTGCTCATTTTCACTCTCTCTTCTTTTCTCCCCTATACAATCAATCAACAAATGATCGGGAGCAGAAACCGGCCACGAAGGCTTCACTACTACCATATTTCGCCTGTTCATCCTAACCCTCTCTCTCGTCTTTCTCTCTATGTCTCTCTCTCTTTCTTTCTCTCTTTCTCGCATCTTTTACCACAGCCTCAGTTCTCTCTCGTCTTTCTCTCTAGGTCTCTCTCTTTCTTTCTTTCTTTCTCTCTTTCTCGCATCTTTTACCACAGCCTCAGTTCAAAACATGAAAAAAAGCAATGAGGAGAAGCAGCGTTCGAACAATAATGAGAAATACAGAGGAAGATCCCCAGAGCAAAGAAAAGTCAGAAAGAATAGATAGAAGACTCCTCAGATACATATACATACAATATGTATATGGAAAGAAAAACGCCACCAGAGTCACGAAATTCTTATCAAGACAGATTTCATTCATTATTATAGTCAGGTTCATGTTTATTATGCAAAGTTGTGAGCTATGGAGAGGAAAATTTAGTTCTGGAATGAAAGAACTAATAGTTGACTCTCAATTTTGGGTTGAGTTGGTATTGTGAGAACTTTTAGATGATAGAGCTTTAGATGAGAACTTTTAGATGATAGAAGCAATGTTTAGTAGAAGATAAGAAGTAAATAGAAAAAACAAAAGTCGTTACTATAGAAACTTAATAATGACATATACTTGAAAAAATATAACGAGAGCTTAACAATGTTGTTTTTAGAGTTAAGAATATGAGATTTTCCCACCACAGCATCAAGAAGTATTGAAAAACTTCAGAAAATAAGAAAACTTTATTCATAATTTTTTTCGGGTAACTTCTTGAGTAAAAGCCTAGGAAGAGATAGGATTAGCAATGAAAAAAACTGAACTGTTTTCTGATTATCTCAAAGAAATATATTAAACGAACGATTAACACTAGGAGTATTGCTAAGTTGAAGAAAAACTAAGAATTTCATGTCTTACCAACGGAAGACAGACAAAGAAGAAAGAGCAGAAAACTTGACAGACAAAGAAGAAAGAGCAGAAAACATCGGACAAAAACTTTATATTGATAAAGGCTATCAGTCATAAAAAGACCATTTCTCTGAACAATCGTAAATGATATTCAATACGCTACGCAGTTATTTGAGATAAAAACAAATGTAAGTGAACAATTCTTTTTTTATTATTTTTCTTTCTAATATTTTCTAAGCTTATTCGCAATGATCTCAAAACTTTAAACAAAAAACGTTTCCAAAGTACAGCCCAAAGTACAGCTACTAAAAAGTTTGTTATTAATTTCCGAACCGTTGTAGTTTTAACGGTTGAAGGGCAAAGGAGGAAATTTTAGAATTTATAAACAACGTCGTAGCCCCAATAGAGCTGAAGTATTTTATTTTAGTGTGCTTACAGAAATTTCGCTGTTATAGTGCGAAGCGTCTTAATCTCGTAGTAAACCAGAAAAATTTTTTTCTATTGTTTTGGTTTGTACTTCTTATTCGATTCAGATTCGGGAAAATAATGATAGGAATCCATGCTTTAGGCATTTCAATGTGTTGTCTGGTGTAGCGAGCAGGCTCTTTGTTACACACCATCTGATAAAGTTTATCATAGCTCTTTCTTATTCACTCCATGCATCTACAATCAGTAAGTGACCAACACTCACATGTCCATGTTTTATGTGTATGATTTTCGGTTTTGAAATTGTTTTAAATGCGTTCAGTTACAGTTTGTTTGATCTTTTCCGTGGAAGGAGGTGCACCGGTCAGCGATGTTCTTGACCAGGCGCTTCTTCGGACCATTCGTGGGACCGATTGCGAAGAAACTCGACCATTACTCACAGTTTCAGGTATTTTATTACAATTTAACAGGTTATATCCATGAATAAAGTTAGAAGTTGACAGATTTTTTGTTCCCTAATAAAATGCTAACAGGGGTTAAATGGAGCCGCCCAAATTGGGTTTACATGTTTCCGCCGCTCAAAGTCTGGAGGAAAAAAAGAAGGGATGAAGAAAAGGGTAAGAAAAGAGAGGGAGTTTTTTGTCAATAGTGTGTGTACATGTATCCGCCGACGGGACAAATCCGGTCACTATTTACTGCATGCTAAGTAAGAGAAGAAAGTTAAAGTTAAGATTTTTTAAAAGATATGCTTTTTAGCCTTCTTCGCTCTCAATCCAACAATACCTGGACTTTGGTCGCAATGGAACTCCTACGACTTCTTTCGAGTTTCTGCGGAAAGAGTTGCTCGTGAGGCTGTCAAATATCATGCAGGTGAAAAAATTCTAAGTGCTTGAGTTTGAAGTTTTTAAATCAAAAATTAATCTTCTAATTTTGTCACATAAATTTTTTATTTAGCTGTAGCCAATAAACGTGGTGACTTGACATCAAAACAAAATTTTCTTATTTTCCCAGATGCCATAGCATGTCATGTCAAGAATCTAGATGCTTCTGCTTAGATAATAGATGGACAAAGAAAAGAATACGTGAATGATAAGTCTTTAATTTATAAGGTTATGAGGCCGCGTGAATCTGTGATAATGCCGAGCTTTTCTTAGAAAGAACATCAAATGTTCCCGGAGATGCACAATCCTTGAAATGGAATGATTGTCGCTCCTTATCTAGTGTTAATCTAAAGTTGGAGCTTTTCATTCATCTTTTTGTTCTCGTTTGCTCGAAAAGACGTCTTCGTCGTTTTATACTTCAGTTACATACAACCATACTTCACCAAAGGTCGAGTGTAACTGTTGAAAATTTGCAAAGAACGACCGCTCTTCGAGCGGACGAGTCTGGAATAATGAGAAGCGAGCTAAAGATAAACAGCGGAGAAGAGATAGCTAGTCATTATTATAGACTCCGTAGATCGAATAACGGTCGTTTTTAAAAATTCTCAACAGTGCTGGTGACCTATGCATACAACATCCAATGCCAGCCGAGTTTAAAAAAGAGTCATTTGAATCAATGATATCAATGATGCTTTTCGTCCCATAATATTTTTGTTGCACAATTGTATCAGGTAGCTGTTTCTGCGAAAAAATGTCGTTAACAAAATAATCAGTTGATTTCCTTCGAGAACGGAAAGTATGAGGCGGAAATTTATACTGAATGAAACTCATTGTTTATCGAGATAAACAATAAGTTTCCTCGAGTATAAATTGCAAGCTCCCAACAAAGACTTTATACACTGCGCGTCATAATTATGCTCGCACCCTATTTTTTCAGGTTTTTCGGAAAAATAAAAAAGAATGCAGGCTGTAAGATATATCAATAGTTCAATACTGTTTCAGAGTCATTGTCTCTGAATTTGGTGTAAATTGATCGACAAATAAGTTTTTTCACAATCTTTTATTGATTTCCGACCGCGTCATAATTATGCTCGCACCGGATTTTCACAACAATAACAGCACAGAAACGTTTTTTTAGCTCTATTTTAGTAAGCGATTGGCCCACCAGATGACTTTATGACACTGAACACACGATTTGGCATTGAATCAACTAGGTTATGAAGCGTCTGTGGACTGAGAGCCTGCCAGGAGTCCGCTATCGCGTCTTTGAGCTCTTGTACACTACAAAACTGTTTTCCATTTGCATAGATCTGACGCACAATGATGCCCCAGAGATTCTCAATAGGATTGCAGTCAGGACTGCATGCCGGCCAATCCATGACATCGATTCGCTTAGACGCAAACCAAGCCTTTGTCGAATTGCTCACGTGAATGGCGGCGTTGTCCTGCTGAAAGGTGTACTGTGCACGACCACGCTGCCGCAGGAATGGAACCAAATGAGTGCCTAGAAGCTGCTGATAGTCGTCTGAGTTCATACGAGTCGAAATAAAATCTAGAGCGACCGTGCCGTTGTCACAGAACGCACCCCATATATGACGCGGTCGGAAATCAATAAAAGATTGTGAAAAATCTTATTTGTCGATCAATTTACACCAAATTCAGAGACAATGACTCTGAAACAGTATTGAACTATTGATATATCTTACAGCCTGCATTCTTTTTTATTTTTCCGAAAAACCTGAAAAAATAGGGTGCGAGCATAATTATGACGCGCAGTGTATATAAGACGATGCTGGGAATAATTTTCGCCAAAATGCTCAAAATGTTGTTCCTCAGCCAAAAACTTTATTTTGCCAAGATTTCGAGTATGCGAACTTGGGAGAAGGAAATTCCGATATTAGTCTTTTTTTTAGCTGCCAAAATAGGGACGAAGAATCGGCCACTATTTCGCAGTGCCAAATGATGAATGACTCTATGGCCATGTTTTGTTCCTGCCAAATCACGGACAATTTTGTTTTTCCTTTGTGACATGTTTTGGCACTGCCAAACTCGGCTCTTTTTCTGAACACTTTTTGTCCGTTGAACACAGCTCTGCAACGACCACATATTAACCACTTCTAGCGACGTACCCCAACCGAGTTTAGTAGGTCGGGTCGCGACGGGGTCGCGACGGAGGTCACCTACACGCGGTGCGACTGTGGACGACGCTACATGGCGTCGGACCCAATGGACCTCCAAAACAAAACTTCCCAATGGAATCTCCCACAAGGGACAACGAGGACGGCTTCCCCCGAAACCTCATTTTTTCTAACACGGATCAGAAAGACCCAGCGTCTCTGATCCGAATACTCCTCCAAATCGCTGGTATCGAGACTAACCCAGGCCCAAGATGGCCTTGTTCTGTATGCTCTCTTAACGCGCCTTCGAATTGTGTTAATTGTAGCAAATGTAAGAAATGGGTACATTTCCACTGTTCCAACCTTAACAATCTTAATGATTGGAACCCCCAATGGAGATGTAGAATTTGTGAGAGAGCCCCGATCCAGCAGACTGCCTCCCAGACGGTAGCTAACCTGAGGATAATCCAATGGAACGCTAATGGACTGAGAGCCCGACTAACCGAGCTAGAGGACCTTTTACATGAGTTGAATATTCACGTAGCACTCATCCAAGAAACCAAAATGGATGCTAGTATTCCATCTCCGAATATCGTAGGTTACACGATCATAAGAAAAGACCGCTCCAACTTTGGAGGCGGACTTGCGATACTAGTCAAAGAGAATATTCGCTATGCTAACGTGACCTCCCCAACAACGGACCAGACAGCCGAAACACTCAGCGTGGACGTGCCAACCGACCAAGGAACCATAAGAATCTGCAACATTTACATCCCACCTCGATCGTCCTGCCCCAACACATACGCGCCGAACTTCAACCGACTCCTAACACAGAAGAAACCATTCATTGTCGGTGGAGACTTCAACGCACACAATAAAGTTTGGAGTGAAGGTACGGAGGATAGCAGAGGAGATGAACTATGCGACTTCATTGACGACAGCAATCTTGTATGTCTCAACAACTCAAAGATGCCCACAAGACAAAAAGCATCACCAGACATCACTCTCGCCTCGAACGACATAGCCATCGACTGCAACTGGTCAACAATCAACAGAATGAACTCTGACCACCTCCCATGCCTGATTGACGTCGAAACACAGCCATCCAACATCTCAAACGCACGTTGTTATACAAATTACAACAAAGCGAATTGGGAAGGCTTCGAAAGGGACATCAACAAAATTCTCATGGATTTCCCATTCGCCGGCAACTCAGTTCAGATGCACAAATTCCTGACCACCACCTTGACCAAAGCGGCTAAGAACAACATTCCCCGTGGAAAGGTGCCAAAATACACGCCTCACTTGAGCGAAGATGTGAAGAAGCTGATTACAGAACGGGACCAAATGAGGAGGGACAATCCTACGGACCCCTCACTCCCCTCAATAATGGCCGAAATCTCCTTCCGCATCAACCTCGAAAAGAGGAAGGCTTGGGAAAAGTACATATCTGAAATTAGCCACAACGAACCGGGCAACAAACTCTGGAAAACGATAAAGGCTATCGACGGCAAATCAATAAAACCGACGCACTTGACCATCACCCACGACGGGAAAAGTCTATGCCCAACATCTGCCTCAAACGCTTTTGCCAGAAAATTAGCTAAACAAGCCCCTAAAGAGGTCGACAAATCAGCAAGAAGCACAACACGACTAATTAAAGGCCTCAAACGGACAGACGCTCCCCAAATTTCCCTGGCACAGATCGAAGAAGCAATCAAGAAAACCAAAGGTTCCAAATGCCCAGACAGTGAAGGCATCTGCCCTCTACTACTCAAAATGGCCGGTGAAAACTTCAGAAAATGCCTCTGCATCCTCTTCAATAACACGCTGCAAACAGGTATTATCCCGTCCAGATGGAAAGATGCAAGAGTGATAATGTTACCTAAACCAGGAAAGGACTCCAGCAACCTGAACGGCTATAGACCAATATCAATACTATCACCTATAGCCAAAACATTCGAACGGGTCTTATTACCATTCCTGGCGGAAGGCTTTCAAATCGCTGACTGGCAACATGGATTCCGCAAAGAGCACTCGACTACTACCGCACTCCTGGAAATAACCGGGAAAATAACAAACGGCTTCAATCGGAAACCACCCCCGGACCGCACTCTCATGGTCGCCCTTGACCTCACTGCAGCATATGACTTAGTGAACATATCCCTTCTCTGCAAGAAACTCACTGAAACGAATATGCCAAGAGCCATCGTCCGATGGATGTCCAGCTACCTAAGAGGCCGTACAATCAAGGTAGATTTCCAAGGAAAAAGCAGTCGACGTCTCACATGCAGATCTGGTGTTCCACAAGGAGCAGTGCTCAGCCCCCTCTTATTCAATCTCTACATAAACAACCTCCCGCAACCCACAGGAAACACGCAGATGACAGCCTACGCCGACGACATATCAATTCTCTCCTCAAGCCCCTGTATTGAAACCTGTGAAGATCAGATCAACCACTTCCTACCGAAACTCGTAGAAGAATTGGAACAACGTAAAATGATCATATCCAAGGAAAAGACTACGGTCACTCTTTTCACAACCCATACAGGCGAATGTAAAAAAGAACCCAAGGTAGAAATCCACGGAACCCTTTTGCCGACAACTAAAACACCCAAAATACTCGGTGTCGTCTTAGACCAACTCGGCACCTTCCGACAACATGCAGAATACCTTAAACAGAGAACGGCCAAAAGACTGAATATACTACGTGCCCTCGGAGGAAGAACATGGGGCCAACAGAAAAACACCCTTCTTGCAACCTACAAAACAATGACCAGATCCGTTCTCAACTACGCCGCACCAATTTACTCCCCTCAATTGGCCGAGACGAACTGGAAAAAACTACAGGCAAACCAAAATAGAGCAATTCGGATAGCAACAGGAAACCTAGCAATGGCCGGCACAGAGCACTTAGCTCTAGAAAGCGAAATGTTACCCATAAAGGAGCACAACACGATGCTTACCAAGCAATTCGTTGCAAGAGCAAGACTCCTCCCAAACCACCCCTCCCATCGTCGATGCATGGAACCCAAACCACCTAGAACTATTCGTAAACATGCCAAGGACTTAGAAATTATGCTAGTAGACAGTGATCAGAAAGCCGCACTTAAAAGAATACATACTGAAACTGTTAGAAATTTCATTAGATCTTGCTCCCCTAACCCAGTTCTAGGTAAGAAACCTCCCAGAATCCATAAATCAACGAATCAACTTCCCAGGGAACAACAAATAACATTATCGCAACTACGTAGTGGCTATGCAAGTTCCCTTAACAGCTACCTACACAGAATAGGAGCTACCCTATCACCTCTTTGCCCAAAATGTTTAGAAGAGCCACATACAACTAGTCATTTATTCTCGTGTCGCTGTGACCACACACTTTTAAGAAGTATAGATTTGTGGAATAGCCCGACGTCTGTTGTTAAGTTCTTATACCAGTGATTCCTTTCTCTCTCAAAAAAAAAAAAAAAAAAAGGGAAAAAAAATAAAAAATAATAATAAAAAAAAAATAAATAAAAAAAAATAATAAAATAAAAAAAATAAAAATAAAAAAAATAAAATAAAAATAAAAAAAATAAATAAAAATAAACCCCGAGAGAGAAAGAGAAATAATGTAATTAGATAAATGATGTAAGTAAGGTTATTGTTTTCTGAGCCATGTCAAAGAAGACCTCGTCTACCCAGCCGGAGACCTACGGCGGGCAATCTACAACAACAACCGAGTTTAGTAAACTCGGTTGAGGTACGTCGCTAGAAATGGTATCTGTGGGCGTTGCAGCTGCTGTTGCATCTCAGCCTTTTGGATGAGATCAAAGTCTAGTATTGGCACTCCCCAAAGAGTTGCTGAGAGCGATCCTCCATCATCCCAGAAATGAGGCTAAGGGGTTGCAGGGTCTACAAAAAAAGCCCATTGTGGCAGTGACAAAACAAGGACAAAAAACCCGATTATCGCAGTGACAAAACAAGGACAAAAAAACCAGATTTTGGCAGTGACAAAACAAGGACAAACAAAAACCGGATTCTGGCAGTGACAAAACGAGTACAAAGTAGAAAGCTTGTTTTTTGACGGTTTTTCTTAGCAGGCCCGTCAAAACGCATGTTATTTGCTGCCATTTATCATGGCGCTTTTTTCCGTTTCTTGCCATGGAAAAGCTTGCTTTTTCAAGGGAAATCTGCCCGAGGAACAACATTTTGAGCATTTTGGCGAAAATTATTCCCAGCATCGTCTTATATGAAGACATTTTTGCAACTTAAAGCTTCTTCGATGTCTGAGACTTGGCTTAAAAAGGCCAAGGATTCTTTAAATTCTCTCTCTGGCACACAATTCTTCTGTCATTCTCTGCTTCTGCCGACTCCTCCAACCCCTTCATCGATCTCTCTTCGCTCCCTCTTCAAGTGTCGCTAGCGCATGGCTGTCTTCACTTATGAAGCAGTTCCCACTCTTACAACTGAATACAGGGCCGTCTTCTGCAGACATCTGAAGATCCTCGTGTTTTTAGCTTTCTGTCTTTCTATGTCTCAAAGTCTCAAAGCACATTCATGTTGCTTTTTATCGAAACAGAAGCTCACATCTTCATGGGAGGCGTTTTCAATGAAGAAATGAGTTGAATAACTGATAGTGAACCGTTACAGAGACTGGTCATAGGCATCCCATGAAGGGTATTTTATTTTGTATTCCTCAATGTGGGATCTCATTAACATAGGAATTGTAAAATTAGGGGAAAAGTCCCTGAACAGGGATACGGTTAAGTTTTCACCATCTACTTTTTGACTTTAGCAGAAAGGCCGGGTAAAGTTTTTTGTTTTCATTCGGGAAAAATACAAGCTAAGTTTGACTGAAATTGATCAGAATGTAAGAATAATTTTCACCCATTGGGGCTCGAAATACATTTTTATCGTAGGCCTGCATCAAGTAGGGGACAAATCTTTTACAGAATTTTATTAAGTTGAAGAAAATAAGAATGAGTTGAAAACAATTTCATCTTAATTATAGCCCTGAGGCCTGCTTTATTTTTTTTGTCGTGACTCAACGAGAAAAAAAGGCATTGAACTGTTATGAAAAAATATTCACTGTGTATAAGGAAGGATGTTAACGAGATAATCCAAGTGACAAAAAGGATGTTAACGAGATAATCCAAGTGACAAAAATTTTTTGTTGTTAAAGGTTTTTCCCTCTGAGGATGGATGTTAACGTCCTTTTTGCAGGAAATTTCGCTGCTTCCTCCGAAACTTCTGCAGATGCCTTCATCAAAGCTGGTCTCCAGTTGGTACAGCCAAAGCTTTGAGGACTTGCTGAGATTTGAGAACGCCGCAGCAGAACCGGGAATCATTAATGAGTTAGTAATACATTTTTGTTGTTACAGAATCCTGTGACCATGAATTGCACGAATCTAATTACATCGTTTCGGGCATTGAATGCAATGAGATGCTGCACTTCCGGATCGAATTGGGTAGGCCTATCTGATACCACCTAATTTGGAATGAGAGAAATATGGAACCGGTATTCACCCTTCTACAAGGAGATTCGCTTTTTTGACTCAAAAAGTCATTCCTGGGGTATATGTTTCGACTCAGGCGTCGTGTAGACTGGAATGGCCAGTTTTCTTTACATGAGCTAAATTTTTAACTTTCAGAATAATGATTAAATTGTTCAGAAACGAATTGAAACAAAAAAAGTAAAACTTTTATGTTTTGACTCTGTAAAGTTGTAACTAAAAAAATTTTTTTAATTCTGAGAAAGACAAGTCTGTGTTTCAGTTTTAACGAGCAGCTGCAGTTAATATTGAAGCGGCATTCTCATGTGGTGGAGACGATGGCGGAAGGTCTAATCGAGCTGCGGGAGAGTGACGGCGTCGACATTGCAGCCGAGAGGTTGGCTGCATTCTTTGCCTTGCCTTCTGCCAACCCAAAACATTGCCTTCAGAGGAATCCAATATTTCTTGGACCGTTTTTACATCAATCGGATATCGATTCGAATGCTTCAAAATCAACATCTGGTCAGTTTTATTCTTGGCCGGAAGAATAGACTGGAATTGATCAATATGCGAACAGAATGTCGCATGAGAGTTAGGTTTCGTTATTTTTGTTATTATTAGTTATAGAAGATGAATAAAAAAACAAAATTTTAGATTAGCACTGCCATCATTGTTAATATTAGCAAAAGTCTGTTTCGCCTCAACTCAGAGAGACTTGCACACTCTGGGTGGGGCTCATCAGTGAGTGCCCAGAGAGGATTTGGGTATTATCCGAATGATAAATTTAATGAAGGAAAAAAACAGATAAGAAATGGACTGTTTAAGGTGGTATTCGGGAACGTACTCCCCGAGTCCCCTGAGCATGTAGGATGCATCGATCCTGCCTGCGATGTCGAAACTGTCGTCCAGGACGCCTTCGAGAATGCTAAGTACATCCTTTTAAACTCTCCGAGACACTCGAATCGATTTCTGTCTGTTTATTCTACCAAAAAGTTGTTGAAGATTTCTGTGTGATCGTTACTACCTCACGTCTCCAATGATGAAATTGGAAATGCATAACACTGTGGAAAAGGTCGGTCCTATTTAGAAGCGACTTACAGTGATATCAAACATGTTCTAAGTGCTACCAAAGGTCTGATTACTGTATTTGCAGGATAAGCCGGTGAATTTAGTTGCGGTGCCTTCTCATCTCTACCATATTATGTTCGAACTATTCAAAAACGCCATGAGAGCGACATTAGAACATAACGGAGTCGATGACGATCCGCCGGACATTCAAGTGAGCTCTCTTTTACTGTAAAATGTCCTACTGTAGAATATAATTGAAATTCATGGGAATGTGTAAATTTGACTCATGAAAAATAGAACACAATTCAGTTTGTCAGTCGGCTTTGATGAAGTGTTGTTTTTGTTGTTGTAGATTGCCCGCCGTAGGTCTCCGGCTGGGTAGACGAGGTCTTCTTTGACATGGCTCAGAAAACAATAACCTTACTTACATCATTTATCTAATTACATTAATTTCTCTTTCTCTCTCTGGGTTTATTTGGTTTTTTTTCCCCTTTATTTATTTATTTTTTTTTTGAGAGAGAGAAAGGAATTACTGGTATAAGAACTTAACAACAGACGTCGGGCTATTCCACAAATCTATACTTCTTAAAAGTGTGTGGTCACAGCGACACGAGAATAAATGACTAGTTGTATGTGGCTCTTCTAAACATTTTGGGCAAAGAGGTGATAGGGCAGCTCCTATTCTGTGTAGGTAGCTGTTAAGGGAACTTGCATAGCCACTACGTAGTTGCGATAATGTTATTTGTTGTTCCCTGGGAAGTTGATTCGTTGATTTATGGATTCTGGGAGGTTTCTTACCTAGAACTGGGTTAGGGGAGCAAGATCTAATGAAATTTCTAACAGTCTCAGTATGTATTCTTTTAAGTGCGGCTTTCTGATCACTGTCTACTAACATCATTTCTAAGTCCTTGGCATGTTTACGAATAGTTCTAGGTGGTTTGGGTTCCATGCATCGACGATGGGAGGGGTGGTTTAGGAGGAGTCTTGCTCTTGCAACGAATTGCTTGGTAAGCATCGTGTTGTGCTCCTTTATGGGTAACATTTCGCTTTCTAGAGCTAAGTGCTCTGTGCCGGCCATTGCTAGGTTTCCTGTTGCTATCCGTATTGCTCTATTTTGGTTTTCCTGTAGTTTTTTCCAGTTCGTCTCGGCCAATTGAGGGGAGTAAATTGGTGCGGCGTAGTTGAGAACGGATCTGGTCATTGTTTTGTAGGTTGCAAGAAGGGTGTTTTTCTGTTGGCCCCATGTTCTTCCTCCGAGGGCACGTAGTATATTCAGTCTTTTGGCCGTTCTCTGTTTAAGGTATTCTGCATGTTGTCGGAAGGTGCCGAGTTGGTCTAAGACGACACCGAGTATTTTGGGTGTTTTAGTTGTCGGCAAAAGGGTTCCATGGATTTCTACCTTGGGTTCTTTTTTACATTCGCCTGTATGGGTTGTGAAAAGAGTGACCGTAGTCTTTTCCTTGGATATGATCATTTTTCGTTGTTCCAATTCTTCTACGAGTTTCGGTAGGAAGTGGTTGATCTGATCTTCACAGGTTTCAATACAGGGGCTTGAGGGGAGAATTGATATGTCGTCGGCGTAGGCTGTCATCTGCGTGTTTCCTGTGGGTTGCGGGAGGTTGTTTATGTAGAGATTGAATAAGAGGGGACTGAGCACTGCTCCTTGTGGGACACCAGATCTGCATGTGAGACGTCGACTGCTTTTTCCTTGGAAATCTACCTTGATTGTACGGCCTCTTAGGTAGCTGGACATCCATCGGACGATGGCTCTTGGCATATTCGTTTCAGTGAGTTTCTTGCAGAGAAGGGATATGTTCACTAAGTCATATGCTGCAGTGAGGTCAAGGGCGACCATGAGAGTGCGGTCCGGGGGTGGTTTCCGATTGAAGCCGTTTGTTATTTTCCCGGTTATTTCCAGGAGTGCGGTAGTAGTCGAGTGCTCTTTGCGGAATCCATGTTGCCAGTCAGCGATTTGAAAGCCTTCCGCCAGGAATGGTAATAAGACCCGTTCGAATGTTTTGGCTATAGGTGATAGTATTGATATTGGTCTATAGCCGTTCAGGTTGCTGGAGTCCTTTCCTGGTTTAGGTAACATTATCACTCTTGCATCTTTCCATCTGGACGGGATAATACCTGTTTGCAGCGTGTTATTGAAGAGGATGCAGAGACACTTTCTGAAGTTTTCACCGGCCATTTTGAGTAGTAGAGGGCAGATGCCTTCACTGTCTGGGCATTTGGAGCCTTTGGTTTTTTTGATTGCTTCTTCGATCTGTGCCAGGGAAATTTGGGGAGCGTCTGTTCGTTTGAGGCCTTTAATTAGTCGTGTTGTGCTTCTTGCTGATTTGTCGACCTCTTTAGGGGCTTGTTTAGCTAATTTTCTGGCAAAAGCGTTTGAGGCAGATGTTGGGCATAGACTTTTCCCGTCGTGGGTGATGGTCAAGTGCGTCGGTTTTATTGATTTGCCGTCGATAGCTTTTATCGTTTTCCAGAGTTTGTTGCCCGGTTCGTTGTGGCTAATTTCAGATATGTACTTTTCCCAAGCCTTCCTCTTTTCGAGGTTGATGCGGAAGGAGATTTCGGCCATTATTGAGGGGAGTGAGGGGTGCGTAGGATTGTCCCTCCTCATTTGGTCCCGTTCTGTAATCAGCTTCTTCACATCTTCGCTCAAGTGAGGCGTGTATTTTGGCACCTTTCCACGGGGAATGTTGTTCTTCGCCGCTTTGGTCAAGGTGGTGGTCAGGAATTTGTGCATCTGAACTGAGTTGCCGGCGAATGGGAAATCCTTGAGAATCTTGTTGATGTCCCTTTCGAAGCCTTCCCAATTCGCTTTGTTGTAGTTTGTATAACAACGTGCGTTTGAGATGTTGGATGGCTGTGTTTCGACGTCAATCAGGCATGGGAGGTCAGAGTTCATTCTGTTGATTGTTGACCAGTTGCAGTCGATGGCTATGTCGTTCGAGGCGAGAGTGATGTCTGGTGATGCTTTTTGTCTTGTGGACATCTTTGAGTTGTTGAGACATACAAGATCGCTGTCGTCAATGAAGTCGCATAGTTCATCTCCTCTGCTATCCTCCGTACCTTCACTCCAAACTTTATTGTGTGCGTTGAAGTCTCCACCGACAATGAATGGTTTCTTCTGTGTTAGGAGTCGGTTGAAGTTCGGCGCGTATGTGTTGGGGCAGGACGATCGAGGTGGGATGTAAATGTTGCAGATTCTTATGGTTCCTTGGTCGGTTGGCACGTCCACGCTGAGTGTTTCGGCTGTCTGGTCCGTTGTTGGGGAGGTCACGTTAGCATAGCGAATATTCTCTTTGATTAGTATCGCAAGTCCGCCTCCAAAGTTGGAGCGGTCTTTTCTTATGATCGTGTAACCTACGATATTCGGAGATGGAATACTAGCATCCATTTTGATTTCTTGGATGAGTGCTACGTGAACATTCAACTCATGTAAAAGGTCCTCTAGCTCGGTTAATCGGGCTCTAAGTCCATTAGCGTTCCATTGGATTATCCTCAGGTTCGCTACTGTCTGGGCAGTCGGCTGGATCGGGGCTCTCTTACAAATTCTGCATCTCCATTGGGGGTTCCAATCATTAAGATTGTTAAGGTTGGAACAGCGGAAATGTACCCATTTCTTACATTTACTACATTGAACACAATTCGAAGGCGCGTTAAGAGAGCATACAGAACAAGGCCATCTTGGGCCTGGGTTAGTTTCGATACCAGCGATTTGGAGGAGAATTCGGATCAGAGACGCTGGGTCTTTCTGATCCGTGTTAGAAAAAATGAGGGTTCGGGGGAAGCCGTCCTCGTTGTCCCTTGCGGGAAATTCCATTGGGCAGATTTGTTTTGGAGGTCCATTGGGTCCGACGCCGTGCAGCGTCGTCCACAGTCGCACCACGAGTAGGTGACCTCCATCGCGACCGCTTTGATGAAGTGGATAATTTAAACTCCAAAAACCTCAGTAATAGAAGCCCTGATTGAAATAAATTCTTTATTGACCGAGCTCAGTTGAGAAAGCAGATAAAGAATAACAGGCCTCTGCATCTTTTCATCAAGACGCTGGAAAACAGAGATGAGCTTTCTTTTAATAGGTTTGGGGTCTTAGAAAGAAAGAGGGTTAGATTACGGTCTTTAACGAGTATCGTATTAAAAAAACGTGATCTCGGTTGATTGCTATCGATTCCAGGTGTATGTAGTGAAGGGCGCTGAAGATCTCTCTATCAAGATCTGTGACAGAGGGGGCGGAGTCTCTCGCACTGTGCTCGAGAGGCTCTTCTACTACATGTACTCAACGGCGCCGCCGCCTCCGAGAGATGGAACACAAGCGCCGCTTGCGGGATATGGATACGGACTGCCACTATCCCGCTTGTACGCTCGCTACTTCCAGGGGGACCTTTTCCTGGTCTCCATGGAGGGCTACGGCACCGATGCCTGCATTTACCTCAAGGTTTCTTCAGTTAATTTACAAATTATGCTGCTTGAGAGTCTCTATGGTGCAAATCTCATATATAAAATGTTGCTGCAGGCGATACCAGTGCAAGCATCGGAGTACCTACCCATCTACTCGACATCCTCACGAAGGAACTTGACCATGGGTACTCAGGTGAGCTTCAGGCCTTCATCACGTTTTATGAGTACATGCGAAATTTCTAAGTGCTAGCTGAAGTCAAGTGGTTCTCCAATTGGAGCTTAAATTACAGTAAATAAATGAAACCAGTATTGGAAAAAGAATTATCATTTTTCGTTTCAGAGCTAGAAGTCTCAAATTTATATATATATATATATATATATATATATATATATATATATATATATATATATATCCAGCGGGGTTGAGTGTAAACAACGATCTTTGAGACTGGATCATGTGCAAATGAAAACGAAGCATAAGTATTACATTATAATTGTTAAGGTAGCGGATTGGTCTCATCCTTCTCCGGGACAAACGATTCGCGACCCTCGTAGATCTTCGAATTGAAACAACTCGATCGATACTTGCCATTGCATGGAATTCTCTCCATTCTTGAAATTTCGGAGCCATTTTGTATGTAATTGGAACTTATGATATTATCATATCAGTTATATTTAATGTACTTTGACGCTACGATTTGACTGGAATTTTGTTGTACTTGTCTTCTCGGTAGAACACTCGTTTTCTGTACTAACCGGTTCTTACTAGGAAATTGATGTATTCAAAATTTGCATTGTAAATAGATTTCATGAGAATCTTCTTTTCACAATGAGTGATTGATAGTTGTATTGAAGAGAGACAATATTATATCTATGATGGATGAATGGAAGTCCAATCATTCTTATTTCAATGAAGATTATTTACATGAAGAGCAGTGTTCTGAAGAAGCAAGAAAATCACATAAGAAAACAGTGCAAATTACAGATATGGAACAGTGTTATTGTATGTATGTTAGGAAATGCAGAAAGCAATCAAGAATGCGCAAGAAAAAAGAAAGGCGTGTTTGTAAGGATGGAGGAAACCTTGATACAAACAAATGTGGAGAGTGGAGAATACAGGGAGAAAGTGATACTCTCCAAGAATAGATCCTGGATAGTTTCTGAGAGAGTAAAGAGAGACATCCATTCAAGGATCTTGAGTGAATCGAGTTACGCGCATCTCCTGCATGTGAATGCTGATCTCCAAATGGATCATATTTTGCACCCCTCTTTTCTTCTCGAAATCTTCTGCCGACCTACGCGGTTACTCTCTTCTTGTTGATCTGTTTCTTACTTTACCGAGCTTCATATGTACATGTATATATGAACGATGACCTTACAATGTTCAGGGCATTATCGTTACAAACGAGAAGGTTCTGTGAGTATTAATACTACAGTCCCTTTCGTATTCGCTGCCAGAATTTATCCATATGGGACAGAAAACGTTAGTTTGCAATCAATCAATAACTTTGAGTTTGAAATCAGTCAATAACTTCAAGCTTTCAATTGGCTGGAGGATAATTGAATAGTAGAAGACTATTTCTAGGGAGACGAGTTGATGGTAAGTGATGAGACGGAGCTGCCCCTACAAATAGTAGAAGATTATTTCTAGGGAGACGAGTTGATGGTGGGTGATGAGACGGAGCTGCCCCTACAAATAGTAGAAGATTATTTCTAGGGAGACGAGTTCATGGTGGGTGATGAGACGGAGCTGCCCCTATAAATAGTAGAAGATTATTTCTAGGGAGACGAGTTGATGGTGGGTGATCAGACGGAGCTGCCCCTACAAATAGTAGAAGATTATTTCTAGGGAGACGAGTTGATGGTGGGTGATGAGACGGAGCTGCCCCTACAAATAGTAGAAGATTATTTCTAGGGAGACGAGTTGATGGTGGGTGATGAGACGGAGCTGCCCCTACAAATAGTAGAAGATTATTTCTAGGGAGACGAGTTGATGGTGGGTGATGAGACGGAGCTGCCCCTACAAATAGTAGAAGATTATTTCTAGGGAGACGAGTTGATGGTGGATGATGAGACGGAGCTGCCCCTACAAATAGTAGAAGATTATTTCTAGGGAGACGAGTTGATGGTGGGTGATGAGACGGAGCTGCCCCTACAAATAGTAGAAGATTATTTCTAGGGAGACGAGTTGATGGTGGGTGATGAGACGGAGCTGCCCCTACAAAAGCCCCTCTCTTACCTCGGCGCTCTCTATAACAAAATATACGTTCGTTTTTTTTTTTCATCCACCAAGTTCAGTTTCCATAATTTATGGAGTTTGTGCATAATAATCATCGAAAAGGTTTTGTTTTATGTATAATACTTTTCTGTTTTCATTCAATACCTCTGCCTATTTTTTTTTTGTTGTTCAACTACATAACTGCTTTCATCCACTCTAATACTTGTTGGTCTTGTTTTCCCTCTTCCCTTACTGTGTTTCTGATTTATCACTCTTGCTCTCTCTTGCTCTCTCTCTCTCTCTCTCTCTCTCTCTCTCTCTCTCTCTCTCTCTCTGTCTATCTATCCTTCTTGACCCCTCTTTCTTTTTCTCTTGCCCACTCTTTCCTCTCTCTCTTTCTCTCTCTCTCAGGACAGTCTCCTTCCTTTTCTTTTGTCTCGGAATACCGAAAAAGTTGTGATGCATAACAACATGAACAATAACTGCCCATACCTGTAAGGAGTGTAATGCTCAGAGCTCAGCAGCACTCCAAAGGACCCCATAGCCATCCAGTTATGTACAATTTTCCCATTATCTCTCGTTGTCTCGAAGTCTCTGAAAAAGGTTTTTCCTCTCTCAACCAACACTTTGTTTACTTTATTGACAACAGGGAACATATCTATTCCTTTTTTTTTCTAGTTACATCATTGGAAGAGGAAAGCTTTACAGTATAAAACAGAAGAATCGATATGTATTCATGTGGCCTCGTCACTACTCTTCAAGCTGTACAGTATAAAATAGAAGAATCGATATGTATTCATGTGGCCTCGTCACTACTCTTCAAGCTTTACAGTATAAAACAGAAGAATCGATATGTATTCATGTGGCCTTGTCACTACTCTTCAATCTTCATAAACTCCTAATTCATTAAATTTTGTTCTCGTTTCGTCTCTTTGTCTCTTTCCCAATTTCATTTACTTATACGTAGTAGTAGATCCATTGTTTTTTCTCTCTTCGTATTTTCTCATTCTTAAACATGTCTCTGTTCATGAAACAAATGAATGCCGGGATTATCTAAGAGAGAAACGTGAAGCGAAATGTCTAATTTCACACGGAAACATTCACCGTAGTATTTTTACTTCAGAAGAAAAACAAGTGTATCAGATGATCTAACGTGAGGAAAATGTGAATTTGAAAAGTCTGATAAAAATATGTTTGTGTGAAAGAGACAGAGAGAGAAAGAAAGAAAGAGAAGGGGAAAGAGAAAGAAAGAAAGAGAAGGGGAGAGAGACAGAAAGAAAGAGAAGGGGAGAGAGAAATAAAGAAAGAGAAGGGGAGAGAGAAAGAAAGAAAGAGAAGGGGAGAGAGAAAGAAAGAAAGAGAAGGGGAGAGAGAAAGAAAGAAAGAGAAGGGGAGAGAGAAAGAAAGAAAGAGAAGGGGAGAGAGAAAGAAAGAAAGAGAAGGGGAGAGAGAAAGAAAGAAAGAAAGAGAAGGGGAGAGAGACAGAAAGAAAGAGAAGGGGAGAGAGAAAGAAAGAGAAGGGGAGAGAGAAAGAAAGAAAGAGAAGGGGAGAGAGAAAGAAAGAAAGAGAAGGGGAGAGAGAAAGAAAGAAAGAGAAGGGGAGAGAGAAAGAAAGAAAGAGAAGGGGAGAGAGAAAGAAAGAAAGAAAGAGAAGGGGAGAGAGACAGAAAGAAAGAGAAGGGGAGAGAGAAAGAAAGAAAGAGAAGGGGAGAGAGAAAGAAAGAAAGAAAGAGAAGGGGAGAGAGACAGAAAGAAAGAGAAGGGGAGAGAGAAAGAAAGAAAGAGAAGGGGAGAGAGAAAGAAAGAAAGAAAGAGAAGGGGAGAGAGACAGAAAGAAAGAGAACGGGAGAGAGACAGAAAGTAAGAGTCTAGTACCGACCAGACATACAGATAACGAATGAGAACTAGAGAACCTGCTTATTTATTTAAGATGAGACGGTCTACATAGAAAGGGGGGGGGGTTATGTTGAGCATTCGAACATTTTCTCGCTTAGGAGAAAGAACAGAAAGCGGCCAAGATGAGAACCAAGACGTAAGCGAAACATAGGAGGTGGCATTACGTTAAAAAACATACTTGAACAAACATATTTTCGCTCAAAACGGTTGGAGGAATTCGTTGTGAAAAGGTTAAAGGTTTAGCCGAGAACAAAAAGAAGAATGGATCAAGAACATAATGAGGACTTTAGATGCATATTAAAATGAATAGAAGAAATAAAGCTTTAAGGGAGAAATCGGAGTGTGTTGGTATGTACACTAATATTTTGATAGCTTTGGCCAGTACAAGATTTGAACGTGAAATTGATAACTTGAATAGTTGTTTCATATGTATTTATTAAGTCAACTTTGAAATGCAACGAAACATAACTTCCTAGAAGCTTGTTTTATAAACAAACAAACAAACTGCTTTTGTGTAATATCATCGTCGAAAAAGAATAAAAGGTCCGAACAAAAATGAAAACTAGAAAAAGGACTCTCGTCAGAGCTTTATCAAAATCAGGAGTATCAAAAAGGATTCAGATTCGGAGAGACGGGAGCATCTCGCTCAGCAGAAAAAAATTTCCTCCGAATCCCCTACCTGCCCCTTTCCCTGTCATCGCGCCCTACTGGGACACCGTCCACAACTCCCGGGTTTTTTTCCGGGAAACACAAGGTTATCGAAGCTACGAAATACGACTACACTAACTCACACTCTATTAATTTAAGAGCCTTCAACACTGACGCTGTCGGGGAACGAGATCGACATCCAGTACAGATACGGATCCATTTTCAAACCTGAAAGTGTCCTATTGGTGACTTGGACCGGAGAAGACGTTGTGAGTACCTTTACTCTTGTTCAAGGTTTCGATGATATTGGTTTGCTATGATATTGACTGCCCTTAACTCTTGTTGGCTTTTGCTACATATGGTATTGATTACAGAGAAAATAATGTTCTCATCGAGCTAAATAGAAACTCAATTCGGAAAGATGAGAGTAACTCTAGCATTGTTGAGAGAGTGGACAATTTCATCCAAGCGGTCATCATCCAAGGCAGTCAAATGACATTCGCTCATTTCATCTACAAACGAATCGTCTCTGCTAATCAGCCGATCGTTCGTTTTTGTATGCCATTAGCCTCGAATGGTTTAGAAAACACTTAATCCTCGGTGACAATGGTTGTCCACAAAGAGTTAAAGTTTTAAAACTCCAGTTTGTTGAGGTTAGTACAAATAGGCTTCTCTCAATCTTTCCCATTTCCGCTAGAAGCCGAGTTCCACGAGTTTTGAAAGAAAAAAAAATGAGATAATGTATGTACATAGGAGGTTATGGACTGCTTGGACATCGGCAACACGAAAGCTAATATATTTTTTAGCTATGTATTGAAAGTTCATAAATTTACGGTATTAGTCGGCTTAGGCTTTCAGGCAGGA
The DNA here is from genome assembly GCA_964056735.1 of Allodiplogaster pararmata. Taxonomy (NCBI): domain Eukaryota; kingdom Metazoa; phylum Nematoda; class Chromadorea; order Rhabditida; family Diplogasteridae; genus Allodiplogaster; species Allodiplogaster pararmata. The sequence continues at coordinate 25,244,732 of OZ057403.1, read as the reverse complement.
TTCTCCACTCCGAGTTTTTCATTCAGTCTTCCCGGCTCGGGCACTCAGCAAGCTGTTTCACTTACTGAGATGAGTGACATGGGAATACCCGGAGAGTGGCTCTTCCGATTAGATCAGAACATGGTTCGTGCTCAATTGAATTCAACGTTATTGATTGAATGAGAAAGGAGTTTTTGAGATTAGAGATTAGGGTAGATCGTTGCCGAAGGTCAGAATGATCGCAGGTGCTGTCCTGCGGTGCCGGTTTCAAAGGCAAGGAGTGTGATGAGACCTGCGCCCTCACAGAATGGGGCGAAGACTGCAGGCGAAGCTGTCACTGCAAGAGTGGAGAAGCATGTGAGGGGAGCAGTGGAACATGTCCTTCCGGGGACTGCTCAACTGGCTGGCAATCCCCACCTCAATGCAATCAAGGTCAGTGGAGAATCTTCTTGGTTAACTGCATAAGTGAAGGGACTGTTGCAGACATTGATGAGTGCGCCTCTCCGAATGCTTGCTCTCCTGCTCAGCCCGACTGCATGAACACACCTGGGAGCTACTTCTGCACATGCCTTTTGGAGACATTCTGTGATGGTGCTCTTCTCATTCTTTGTGACCCACACTCAAAGAGTGCAGAAGTCAACCAGAGCCCGAAACAGAACGAACTGCTTACCATAGCTGCTTTCTTAGCCCTTAAATGCTTACTTTACCTGTTGTTGAGCATTCTTATAACTCTTACAATAAATTTCGTACAGCCTCTCTAAAAAAATCCCAACTTGAAGAGCGATCCGGGCAGATTCCCCTTAGGTGGGCTGAAGGCTCCACCGAAGAGTCTTCATCTGTTTCATCTCCGAGCTTCCCCACACTCATGGCACCAACATTCATTCCTACGCTTCATATGAGGTTACTCATATCTATCCTTCACCGGTTCACAAGAAAGCCGATATAATTCTCAAATGAGTTAAAACAATTTGAGCCTCTTTTATGTTGTCTGTTCAATTGACATAAAGCAATACATTCTGAGGATATCAATTATGATGGCATAGTGAAGCTGATACTTGCGATAGTATCAAACTCATCCATACCTGATGTATTACCCAGAACTTATTGGCATTTCTGGCTTGTGTGTTCTCTATGCCAATCCAAGAATATGGTTTTCCACGCGAAAAAGTTTTTTGAAAAAACTGTTCAGAGAAGACTCACAGACTCCTTCGTTAGCTCGGTCATTCGCGGCCCCTGTAGCTTTTTTCAAAGTGACATCATTCACTTCTCCACTCCCTGAACTTTCGGAGACTTCATGGATTACAGCGCCCATCGCTACTTCATCGTGTTAATTTCAAAATACGTTAACTAACCTATTCATAACGAAAATTTTCTAATGCTTCTTACGAATAAGCAAAGCAAAGCGTGTCTGTTGAAAAGAACTTCAGTCTTACTTTACAAGTCTCTAAAGTCGGATAAGGACATTCTGTGATGTTTCGTTTCTCGAAAAAAGCCGATCCTTAGGAAGTGTTCGAAAATAAGTCTCTTAAATTTTTTATTACTCATTTTGTTGTTTAAAACAAAGTTATTCAAATTTACTGGTCATTTACATAATACTTAGCTTGTGAACACTGCTCTGCGCACTCGGAATGCTCCGAGGGAATTTGCAAATGTCACCAGGGATGGAGAGGCGATGGAGTGTCGTGTGAGGACATCGACGAATGCCAGGTATCTTCATAATCGTATACTCAGAATGTGGTGGAAAATGGGTGTTCACTTCACACTCCCAACTATACTGTCTATCATTACCGGCAAACGAAAAATGTAGATTGAAAATATTAATTATGAAGGAATAGCAGACTTATAAAAAAAACCGAGAACGTGCGATGAAAAATAGAAAACGCCCTACAAACTGGGAGTTTTTAATACTGGTTTGCAAAACAGCGCATATAATTCCGCCTAAATTTCACCCAAAGTGTGCTTTAGAACAGCACACTGATCCCAAATTATGTTGGTTAAAAGAAGTCCATTCTCGACTATCTCCTACATGTTCAGTCAACCTCGTGACGTTAGCGCGTGGTGCATCTGATGCTTTTGTTATCGAACTATGGATGCTGCTTGTGTCAGGAAGAACCGGTTTCTCCGTGCCCGCCTCTGGCTGTCTGCGCCAACACGAGAGGCTCCTTCACGTGTCTCTGCCCGGTCGGCCTGGAAGACGTCGGCAATGGAACTTGCATCAGTTATAATTACAAATTGGCGACGTAGATATTGTTTTATTGCGCTTGAACGGGGAAAAGGTGAATCGTTCTTTTTTTTGCTTAAAGATTCCATTTAAAAACTGTTCCTCATAGCACGCACAAGAAGTTTGAATGAGTAGAGAATGTATGCAAAAGAACATCAGAAGTGGACGAATGCGCTTCTGCTGGTGTGATATGTGACAGCGAGAAGAGGGAGGTTTGCAGTCGAATCCAGAGAGTACCGAATTGCGCCTGCGTCGAGGGTTGGACCAGGCAAAGCAACATTTGCATTGGTTCGCTTCGTTTCAGTCTATTAATTAATAGGACATATGTACATGAGCTTTATTTAAGCAGAGGAATCTTAAATAATTTGATGAGTAAGATCATTTTTCAGATGTCGATGAATGCGTCTCAGTTGAGAATCCATGTGGACCGAATGCTGTCTGCACGAATGTGGTCAGCCAATGAAGCTTGCCTTAAGCCAGTTATGATTGGGAAGCAACGACTAACTGTTTACTGTGGAATTGATTTGAGGAGGGAGGTTACGAGTGTGAATGTCTGAATGGATTTGCGAGGAAGAGCAAAGAGACGGATTGCGAGGACGAAGACGAGTGTGCCCTCTTCTCCCCTTGTCATCCTAATGCTCTCTGCATCAATCTTATTGGTTGACTTATTCACTTTCTTATGAGAGAAAAGTCCTTAAGAGGAGACTCATAACTGGGATGGTCATTGCTCTGGAATGCGATAGCTGCTCTACAAACTCTTCCTGAAGTCCAGCTTATGAAATTTTTTCTTCATTAAACTAGTTGCTCTGTTATTTTATGCATACCAGAATCAACTGAGCTTTTTAAACAGCTTTTATCCATTTACCTGTATCGATTATAAAAAAGCCCTCACACTTCCGTTATTTTTATTTATTTATTCATAGATTATTTAAAATTTGACCACACATGGAAATGAGAGAAAAACAAGGAGAAGAATGAAAACAAAACAGAGAAACTCGTAATTATAGTTATTTAATGAATACATTTATCAAAATGTGACAACACTCGGAGTGTAGTAAACGCAAACATTGGAGTAATGAAGTTTACAGAATGGTCACCTGTAACTCAAGCAAATTTACGAGATCAACAGACCTTAATGTATTTTTCATAACGCTAACATTGGGGGACATAACAACATTGTCAGGAAGTTTACAATAGAATCTAGCTAAACGGAAGGCAAAGGAATGAAAGAGTCGCTTTCTACGGGTGCGTGGAATATGGAAGACATATCTAGATTTTCGGCCATTGCAGGATTTGAAAGTGTACATTTTGCTGACCGGTATATCAATGAGACCATTAAGAATCTTATACGAGAATACTACGTATGTCAGCTATAGTTCTACGAAACAACAATGTGGCTAGATTGAACATCTCGAGCCTTCTTTTATAAGATGGTCGTAGCACTGAACAGTCAAGTCTGGAGCAGCGCAAGTATAGCAACCTTGTGAAGAAATACGGAACACTTTCAATCTTCCTAATAGTGGATGAGATAACTTGTCCGTAACAATTCTTGTATTTCAAGGATCTTTCCTATGTGAATGCATGAGTGGATATACCGGCTCTGGATTCGAATGTCATGGTATGTTCACTGCTTCGAAAATCCGAGCGGTTTCATCTGAATTTCTCCAATCAGAGAGCATCTTGTTTCCCGTCGCGAACGATTCATTGGTACTGGAACGAGGAGTGAATCATGTACGGAGGATTCCTCTTCCTCACTCCATCAGATACTGCGGAAGAGATTTCGAGCAAGTCTTTGTGAGTTAATCATTAACTAAATTATTTCCTTGAGCAAAAAACAGTTTGCTAGAAATTTTGAGAGTTTGTAAATTAAATTTCATCGAGGGAAATGAAAACAAAAAATAATAACAAAAAAAGTATTTATTGCGTTTTTTTTCTGTAATCTCAGATTAGTACGTTCAATTAAGGAATAAAATTAATGCACATACATTGATGGAATATGTAAGACAAACAAACGAAAGATATGTACATGTTCATAAAATAAGCTGAGAAAATTAAGCCAGTGTAGATCACACCTTGAGATAATATGTTTAGAATTCAATACTATTCTATAAATTCCGATAGTTTAGGTCTCGTCAAACGGAGTCCTATCGTTCTCCTCGTCAATGGCTCGACTCCCGTCTCCACCCGACGTCCTCAACGAGTACTTCATTCTTCCCCTATACACTCAATTTGAATACTCCCGACGTGGTCTCGTATCATACACATATGTCAACAGTTAGTTTTTCGTTTCCCTTCTATTCTCATGTTCAGAAATTTACCAGAACAAGAAATTCTCAGTTATTGGAACACATTTATTAGGTTGAATATTTAGGATCAGATGAAGAATCGAAAGCTCTTTTGACCCGTTCGTCTCTATCGATTGAAAAAGAATGGTTTATCAAGCCGCCTAACATCACGCATCTACACATCTTCTCCTTTGAAGATCTTATCGAGAAAGACTCCGGAGAGGTTCTTGAACCGTTTTTGTTGCTTTTGTGGTTGAGATTGAAATCTTAATATTTTGCACTCAACAATAAACATTGCTCCGATGGTTACCAGTCGAACTCGTTCGAAGTGGTGATCGCATCTTCGGAGGACTCGTTTTCAACATTCGTTTCTCTTCTTTATGACAAGATTTCTGTGCGAGGTCAGTTTTCTATACTTATGAGGTTAGATTACTTTCTTTGCGAGATCAGTTTTATTTATTATTGGAATCAGTTTCCTTTTTTATCGTTATGAGTGAAACAAATAAAAACGTTGACTGCATCAGACGCACTCTCTGGGTTATCGTGTGCTTCTTCATTTCTTTCGCTTCCAACGGATTCCTTGCGCACAAAGGTATCACATTCATTTTTTTGTTGAGATTAACCATGGGAAAATTTGAACTTTTCCAAATGAATCAGCTCTACTGTCGCAAAATGTAGCTAAACCGAATGGATCGAACCTTCATGTTGCCTCATCTGGTCTGATCATTTTCCCGCTTGGTTAAATCTTTTAAACATCCGTTGAATTATTAGTATGTTTTTTTCTTGGTTTCCAGTCTAACACTATCCGTCCAGGATCGTGGATGTTCTCTCTGGGTTCGAGGGAACCTGGATTGTGTCCATCAGGCAAGATGGGGACGCCATTATGCCAACAAGGTAATGTATTGTTATATCAATGAGTTGATATTAATATGTGTGAACATGAATATGGTTTATCATGTGTACAGACTGCCCCTCGGACTCTTGGGGTGAGAACTGCTTGTTGGAATGCCATTGTTCGGGTGGTCTCCCGTGCGACCAATCAGGACATTGCAAAAGTGGAGAATGTTATCAAGGATACATTGGAGAACATTGCGATGTAGGTCAGGTTATCCAAAGATTTTTGTGTGCATAAAACATTAAATTCAGCTAAAGGGCTTCTCTATCGAAGTCGACTGTCGTGATTCCCGACAATTCTAACATTTGCGGCAGTTAGTGTTTCTAAAATATTTTCGGTTACGTTTCAAACGATGCCTTTTATCCACTTCCGACAAACTTGGTTTTTAAAATCTTCAAATTGTACTTCAGATGACGTTGTTTAAACGAGCATTCGCAGTTTTAAATATTACTGGAAAATAAAGAGGTGGCTAAGGCAATACGACTTTCCGGAGTTCCTTTCTTTGAAAAAATTTAAATTTGAAAAGCTGTCGAAAAAAGGGAAGCATGAGATTGCTGAGGACTTTGCAAGCCGTTAAAGCGACGCATATCTCAACGATTGAAATGCTCTCTAGATGTGAACGAGTGCGAAGACTTTCCTTGCGGTCCTTTCCAAGAATGCGTCAACACTCGCGGTTCTTATCATTGCGACTGCATCAAGGGATTCGAGCTCATCAAAGGAGTTTGTAAAGGTTACTTTTCCTCAAATCCAAGGGTTCTTTCTCGTTTTTCTTTGAGTTGAAATAAATTATTTATTTTTATTATAAATTTATTATAAATAACCTCATTCGAAACTTTTTTTAAAATGTTATACAATACTTTAGCAACAGAACGATGTCTCTCCCGATTCGGTCGCAGTTGTGGACCAGGGGCAGAGTGCAGAGATGTAGAGGGAGAGCCTCTCTGTCTCTGCTTACCTCCTCTGTCCGGCGATGGCTTCTTGTGTGTTCCATTCCCTCCTGCACCACCACATTATTCGAGGAATAGAGAGCAGGGTTGGATCGCTTTGAATAGAGCTTGCTTCAAGGTTTTTCAAGAAATTTCACTCAGAGCTTGCTTAAATCGCTTCGGTTTACTACGAAATAGAGCAAATCTACACAGTAATCAGTAAGTATATTGAGACGATGTTCTTTAGTCACTTCTAGTCATGAACATGACTAGTTATAGCTTATTGTATTAGTTAAAGTTGCCCGTTGAAATTCGATTTCGCCCTTCAGATCCTGGTGAAAATTCAATAGTGGAGTCAGTGAAGCTGGCTGGAGGGACCTCTTCCCAACTCACGACCAGCACTCAATTGCCTCCCGAAATACGACTCTTCGCAGCAGGTTACTGCTTAAGTTTTTTTAATGGCGCTTGGTCTTGTATCCTAGAAATGGCTCTTATAGTAACAAGTATTTCTCTCAATTTTTAAATAATTGACTTTGATATTTCTTTCTCTATTCAACATTTTTCCACTGATAATGTCCAAAATTTTGTTTCTAGAAAGATTGAAGTATTATGATTCAGTTGGTAGAATAATTCTATATATATATATATTTTTTTGTTTTCCTCGAATAAATTATTGTTCATTCTGATCATAATGTCCCTAACCATGTGTGTGTCATAGACGCCGAGGTCGGCTGATGAAGAGGTACGATTTTGCAAGATTTTCTTAACTTTCAGGAGAGGGAGTCTACCGAAGAAGCAGCACTCCAGGCTCCACCGCAGTTGAGGGCATCGACCAAGCCAGCTGTCAGTCGGTCACTTTTCTCTTAAACTCAACCGGCTGTCAGTCGAATGCTACTCACTTGGTAGCATCCGAGTTCCGAGACTCCTTCATTGCAGTGTTGTTCATCCTGCTGCCTAGTTTCCTATGCGGGCTCTGGCTGCTTCTTCTCTCCATATCAGTTCTCCTATGTTGTACCAAGTTAGTCGCGTGCGACGTTGATGAAAGCTTCAAAGAATTTCAGAAAGCTCGTAAATTGATCGAAATACTAATGACGTTGTAAGTTAGTGAGTCAATAAATCTATAATTCAAGAAGCAAAAAAACAACTCGTGACTGCATTTGGCTCGAGAGAGCTCTTGAATAAATAATGAAAGCAGTGTTTGCGAAAATTAGTGTCTGAATAGTTTGTAAAACCAGTTTGTAAAATAGCTTGTAAAACCAGTAACTGCATATGATTTGAGATAACTAGAGCCTGAATAGTTCGAAAAACTAGTGTTTGAGAAAGCTATTGACTCAATAGTTTGAACAACAAGGGACTACCTGAGACAGCTAGTGACTATTTGGTTTTCAAGTGCTCTGGAGAACAGTTATTGTTTGAGCTCAAGACCGCAACAGCCTCAAAAAGATTTCTAATAAGGAGACGCCGCGACAGAACGACCTCATACGACGCAGTGTGGGTGGGCAGTGGACGGACGTCTACCTACACCACCCAGCATTTCCTTACTTGATGGCTGATCTCTGCAGCTTCTCCAGTGTAGAATCAAGTAGATGAACACATTTTTTATTTTTCTCTTCTAGAATATTAAACTTCCTCCCGCTGAGTATTAACGGGTGTGTTTTGAATCATCTCGTGTAACTATCATATTGATCTTGCAAAGTTTAAATATTTGTTTTAATGACTTGTTATAAATTAGGCATATTGGATATGAAATTTGTTTGCGGCCGGCAAGATTGCAAAGGACGCGACTGATCTACCATACCAGCATGATATTCATTCTTCTAGACAGAGCTGAGTATATTACAAAATAAACATCATCTCTTATGGTAAAGTTCAGAGTTGAGCAAAGACTGAATAGTGAATTCAGACGAGGATATCTCTGCCCGAGAATGGAGACGTTGGAAGTAATTACAAATAAATAAATTTTGAAAAAAATAGAAACAGAGGAGAGCCATATGAAATTATTTATGAGGAGGAATGTAGTTGTAATGCAAAAACAAACAATTAAATACAAACATGTTTTGGTGGATCAATAATATATAAGACTCAGAACGAGTATAGAAGTGCATTTATGTTCTGTTTTAGCTAACAAGTGAAGTTTTTCTTAGAAAATCAATATATCGAATCACGTTTTTGTACCAGAAGAACCCTGAGATGTTCTCTGTAGATAATCTCTCAGATGAGCGATATTGTTCACAAAGAAAGTCAGCATTGAAGATTGCACAATCCTGTAATCTCATGCTTCGTAAAGAACTATTACCAACAGAACTTAATAGAGCAGAAAGAGACTCAGAACCCAAATTTACTTTCTTTGAAAAAGATTTTTAAAAAATCTTTCTTCAAAATAAGATTTTTTTAAAACATCTATTACTTGTTTTTTTCTTCTTTTATCATGCCAGTCTTCATGAAAACAGGGCGTATTACCCTTCTACAATGTGCCCTCCTACTCCTCCTCTCCCTCCTACTACCTTCTAAAGTGTGACCTACTACTCCTCCTATCCCTCCTACTACCTTCTAAAGTGTGACCTACTACTCCTCCTATCCCTCCTACTACCTTCTAAAGTGTGACCTACTACTCCTCCTCTCCCTCCTACTACCTTCTAAAGTGTGACCTACTACTCCTCCTATCCCTCCTACTACCTTCTAAAGTGTGACCTACTACTCCTCCTCTCCCTCCTTCTAAAATGTGCCCTCCTACTCCTCCTACTCCTACAATTTTTTGTTTGTCTCCCTCAGTAACCAATCCTGATTCATCTCCCACATTCTGATATATCAACCATAACATACTATCACTTGATAAGCATCGTTCCGCAATACGTGTCGAGATGTCTGAAAGGAACCTTCTGGGAAGTCCTCCATTGAGATGACACTGCATGATCCATTCAAGGACGGCGTTACCTTCTTCATCTCCTCTGCTAACCTTCATCATACTCGGTCGATTTACTCCACTGCAAATACCGTATCTTTACTACTCAACGTTATCAACAACATACCATTCGAGAAAAAATCACCATATGATTGCGGACAAAATGAACTGTGATGGGGTCCACATTAGTATAAAAGGCCTACATTTCTGTACATAGAAAAGAAATTAGCGCTACCGTATAATTTTCTTGTTCGCATTTGGTGGGAGAATATTCGAGTCCACCGAGACGAATACACCAAGGAATTGTTCTTCTGCGGGTCGTAGATTCACTCTCCGAACATCCAGAAAGTCTCTCGATGCTGAAGTGAATTTATTTTTTCAAACGCGAATCAATTATATGATTTGTGTGACCATCAGGCTATTTCTTAACACCCGCCAATAAAGCGAGTAGGTCAAAAACATTAATAACGAAGAGAAAGCAGACTTTAAAGAAAGATCTAGAGCGTGGAATGAAAATTGGAGAACGCATACAATAAAAGATAATTAGTGCTACAAGACCTTTTTAGATATCGCATGATTTGCGCATTTCCACGGTGAGGATCAGAGAAACACCCAGATATTTCTGGTTATAAATGATATTTGTTCCCTATCGCTCGTCTCTCATATTTAAGTTCTTACTATCAAGCCGAAAAAAGTCATTAATGAACTTCGCTTTCCTAATTTTAGAGTCTCTGCGTATTGAGAAACCAATTGACATACAATGAAAGTTTATGTATATATTCACAGTAGGCTGCATGCGCTAAATAATTCACTAAAAAGCATAGATGCTTGAAATAATGAAAAGGACCAATATATCCTCGCATGGCTGGCGCACTCACGGAGTAGAACACTGTTGTGCGCTCGTCAACTCGCAAGACGTCCTGAAAGAGGATATTAGAACAACATTTTTTCAACCTTAGGCTAATACAAAAGTGAAAGAGGCTGGGAAGGGTTACTTAAATCTATCTAATATAAACCACTTAAACAGTTGAATTGCACTCATTCAAAAAAAGCGTACACTCTTTCTGCATTTCGGCCTTCCACCGCTAATAATATGTAAACTTCACTAGCAGGGGTTGAAAAGTCATGTTATACCGTCTGTATGAGGGCTTGTTTCCAACTTCGCGGGTCTCTGCTTACTACGAGGGAAAAGCTTTACGTGAAACATGTATTAAGCTCAATCGAACATTTTCTTGATACCCGCGTATCTCTTCTTCAAACCTATGGATGCGAGGGAACATTGTTCTCATTTTACTTTGATACGATGCTGACCTTTGCATCAAGTACTTGATCATTCCACTTTAGGCTGTCCTTCCAGACTGCATCGAATAAGGCACTTGGAGGACACTGGAAAGACGCCCGCACATAGAAAGCGCCTGACTCTGACAGCTTCACCTCAGGATTCGCTGCGCGCATCACTCGCCAATCAACGGAGGCAGCGAGGAGAACATTTACGTCTTCTTCCGCTGTTGAGATTGCCTGAAACGTCCCGACAAAAACTAGAATCTTCTTTTAAAACATTTGATTAATCAAATTCATACAAAACTGTTTCTGTAAAGAAAATATTGAACTTAAACGTTAGAATGACATTCACATTGAAATTTGACTTATCACACAACACTTTTTGATTCTGAACATAAAACCCCTTTTTTTTCTTTACAACAAGAGTCTTATCATTAAACAAGCCGTTCTTTCAAGTTTCAAAAGCTTTCAAATACGCAAAACTCTCGAGTAGAACGTCTACATTAAACTACACAAAAGTCATCAACTGCTAGATTGATTGATGTGCCCTCTCCACTCTTGACATCAACTGCTAGATTGATTGATGTGCCCTCTCCACTCTTGACATCAACTGCTAGATTGATTGATGTGCCCTCTCCACTCTTGACCAGAAACTTCTGATTGGACCGATTAAAATTCAAAATGACTGCCTACCTCGTGCCTGTTTTGTTAAATTTTACAATTCCGTTTCTCTTCTACTATGCTCTTCAGTTGAATTCATGATTTGGCATACTCTTTAATGCAAGTACACAATCCTTTCCCATCTTCAACGTCATACATTATTCCCTGTACATCTTCACCATGAATATGTCCTAAATATCTTTGAAATGTTGAGCTAAAAAATGAAAATAAGCTGACTTTGAGATAAAGTGCTTTGCTTCTCTTCTGTTGACTGGTGTTGATTCTGTTGGAGGAGGGTAGATCTTCTTCGTCTGAATCCGTCGTGAACTCCAAAGCCGACCGGAAATCATCATCTTAATTCCTTGTTTGAACAAATTTAAAGTTTCATCTCCAATTAGTCGAGTGGAACCAGTTTTGAATAAAAATAACCTGAGAACGGGATGATATTCCTCGCGAGTCTCACCGTTGGAGGGGAAGAAATCAGAGCCTCTGCTTCTCTTTCGTGAGGAAGCACCTCAACTCTTACTTTCATTCGGCCACATTACCTTATTGATTGAACAGCGTGTCTGAGCGTGATGAAGGTTAGCTCCTCGTGTGATATAAAAACTGCATTAAATATGATTCATCAACAAAAAACTCTGTCTTCAAGATAAAATACTGGATGGAGTAGAAGATAAACCTGAGGAGGCCTCTCTAGGGGTTCCCTTGAGACATTGAATAATAATCAGAACGCCAGGACAAAATTAATGTAATCGCAAATTTTTTTGAGAACAGAGTTTGATAACCTTGATGATAAAAGCATAACTTATTAAAAACCGTAATGAGAAGATACGAAAATTAGTCAAATCAAAACTTCTAAATTAAGCACAAGAAAATGTTTCCAATGCTGCATCGAGAGATAAAACTTGTAAATGAACAATTAGTTGATGTGGCTTTGCTATACTTATCAGAAAAGAGCGAGAGATGGAAGTCTGAGTTTATGGAAACATGAGAGTTTAAAACTTGAAGAGAAAAACTTCCTCGTTTCTCATTATTCTAGCACCTTCTTAAAATGAGCAGACATTTTCCAATTTTCACAAGTACAGGACCTATTATTTCACCAGAGATAATACGAAATCCTAGGTGGAAAAAGTGGAATCGACCAAAAGGAAAAAAACTCGACAACAAAATAGCGTTCTAAGCAAGACGAAAAACTACGAGAACATGGCAGAAACAAACTTTGAAAGGCATGAACCAAAGCTCCACCCAGGCAACGATGAAGGCCGATAACACCATGAGATACTCGGGGAAGGCGGCCGGAGTTTTCCGATGGGAGAAGAAGAAGAGCACCTGACAGTTTAATTATAACTCTTATTGACTACTCGTCGATTTATCGATTGACGGTTGAGTTATTGACTGAATGCTCCTTTATACTCATTTTCATGAAAGAACGTTTCATTAGCCATAACCAGGGGTTTTTTTAGTGTGAAAGAAAAAGGGACAGACGCCCGCAGGCGGAAAATTTTTTTTCACATAAGGGTCCCCCCTTAAGATTTGGAAAAACAGAGGCCCGCCAAAGGCGGAAAAAATTTTTTTCACATAAGAGTCCCCCCTTAGGAGTGAAAATTTTTTTTTCTTACATAAGGGTCCCCCAAACCTTTTTTTCACACAAGGGTCCTCCCTAAAGATTTGGAACACAGAGGCCCGTCGACAGAAAATCTGTCATGACTAAATAACCCCTGGCCATAACTCAGCTTCAACTGGTTTCGTCAAAATAAAAGTTAATCTTTCAACCTACTTTAGCGATCAAACTGTTGAAAAATCAATACATATTTTACCTACTCAGAAGATCATATCATTTACATAGAAAGTTCAGAACATAGGGAAAATTTCTGAATCTCCTTAAATGAAAGACAATTTTGCAAGCGGTTGTTACCTTTATGAGGAGGAATACACTTGTGGTGGCTGTCGTTATGGCCACGGGCAACCAATGTGAGAAACGCAGAAGGGCATAACAAACAATCAGCACGATCATTCTGAAATCAGACTCTTTTGAAGCAGCTCATATTCCATACTTTGTCAGAATGTCCCACTTTCCTTCTTTTTTTCATGTTCCTTGCTATAGATTGAATAAATCATTCAAATGCACGCTCTGTTCCACAGGTCTTGAATTTTCAATAGGTCGGTCGATCTAGTAAGTTAAAAGTTCCACTTTCAACTTCACGAAACCGGTCAAGTATGAGTTATGGACGAGGCTTTTCTTAGCACCCACGCAATTATTTTCGAGCGCATAGATTTTTAAAATTTCCGATAAACCTAACTTTTTCCCCGGAATATCTCTTAATTATCCCAGTTAGAAATCGGAAAAAAGTTTTCCGAAAGAATAGATTTGAATGTTTTCCGAATCTATTGGAGAGCGCATAGATTTTTTCCAACCGCACTGCGGGTGGAAGATTCACTCTGGTTATGGATAATGAAACTTTGTATTTATGTAGAGTAATGAATCATTTTAAATTTAAATTTCAGCTCTGAAAAATCTGATACATTAAGTGAGGGGGGGGGGGCTCGGTAGGTCGGTCACCTTAGAAAATTTTTTTGCCAGTTGGCAGTTTGCCTATGCTTTGTACCCAAAATTATGCTGGTAAGATTTTTTAAAACAAACTCCGCTTGTGTATAGCCACCGTATCTACGAGTTGAACGGTAACATCTAACGGTGGTAACTTATAATTCCTTCAATACACATGAACAAACCTGGCGTCTCCAGATTATCTATGAGATTTGCCGATGTTATCAAAGAGTTTTATATTATTTCTCATCGTATGGTATTTGATCGTATGATTTGATCTCATCGTATCGTATGATCGTAGCGCCATCATGAGCGACAGAAGAAGACGAGTAACACTTCGATCGCTACTGCTTGCCTCGTTCAACCTCCAGTCTTGCCTCGCTCAACCTCCAGTCTTGCCTCGCTCAACATCCAGTCTTGCCTCGCTCAACCTCCAGTCTTGCCTCGCTCAACCTCCAGTCTTGCCTCGCTCAACCTCCAGTCTTGCCTCGCTCAACCTCCAGTCTTGCCTCGCTCAACCTCCAGTCGTTAACGACCGACGCAAGATTGGACGAATTGGAGGAGGCACTCGACAGAAGGCCAATCGATGTATTGGCAGTGCAAGAAGTACGAAGAAAGGAACCCCCAATTCCTAAGGAAGGCAGAGAACGCTGGGGAGTGGAGTCGTCACATGTCGCTACAGATCCCATAATCGATGATGTTATATCCCCGATGTGGCTTGTTGATCTTGATGAAGCGTTTAAATTGAAAAAAGGTCTTTGAGGGCAAAAAGTGCTAACTCTCACTAATATTGATCAATGACCAATGAAAATTCAACCATTTACCGAGTTTACTCAGATATATCACAGCAGCACTGTTTGCGTTTATGGCCACCCTCCCCTACCAGAGGTTCCATGGGTCATAAGTCCTATTTATTTACATTTACAAAGAATTATTTTTACATTAAAAAATGTTTTTACATTAAAACAATATTTTTTAATTGAAAAAAAGGTTAAGCTTAGGAAAAAGTTTACACTAACGAGGCCGTACGGCTTAGGCTAACGAGACCGTATCAAGAAAATGTCACTCTCATCTGACCCCATTGAACCTCTAATTGGGTGGCCATAAACGTAAACAGTACTATCACAGCAAATATATATTTCTGGAAGGAAAAGTAACCTTAGAAATACGATGATTATGATGTCGAAGAGAGAATAGTTGAAAAAAAGAGGGTCGAAGATATTGACCTCATGTATGACAGCCGAAGGAATGTCATTACCTACAAGTGGCAGTCAATCTCTGATTGGACCTTCATACGATGACAAGTGTCGATTAAAACAAATGGTAATAATGCAAAAATTTTCAGGTGAAAGTACAACTGACTGGCATTCGAAACTGTGCAAATCAGCCATAGTAGCACGAGGAGAGAAAAGTCAAATACTGCCAGAACAATGAATCGTCTGCGATCCTGAGAATTCAACTATTAATATTTACCTTTTCTGAATCACTTAAATTTCATAAAAATCAGCGAAACCATAATGAAAAACTTTCATTGAATTTCTTAGCTTGGTTCTTACCTTGCTCAACCTCACGTCGTTTCCTAGCAGAGGTGAGCGAATCCCATTGCGACTCTCGTCACTATCGCTCTGCCTTATGCTACTCATCTCATTGCTCCTCAACAAGAAAACACTCTGTATCGAAGGGTATTTTAAAAATGTCTTTAAAAAAAACCTCAACTATATATTCATTTCGTTGAAAGCTGGCCGTTACTAAAGCACGCCGTGCACGCTGTTCGCTGTAAATCATTACTAATGCACGCCGTGCATGGGGCGGAGTTAAGAATTTTCCCGCGCGTTGGCGTGCATTAGAAATGATTTACAGCGAACAGCGAACATTTACAGCGAACAGCGAACATAGCGTGCACAGCGTGCTTTAGTGATGGCCTGAAAGCTTATGCAATTAACCTCGACTAGTATAAATCAAAAAGTTACAGTAGACCGGTGCTTGAAACAAGACTTTCTGTTTGAGAGCATCTGAAGTTGCATTGGTCAGACAGTCGACTAACAATGTGCTACTGAGTACGAATGAAGTAGAAGGAAGAGGCTTCACGTCTCTTTTCAACAAGACAGAAATCATGACTGAGTCTTGGGAGGCAGTCTATCACTGCTAATCAGCCCTCGCCTCTTCCCATCGCTTCTATCTTAATATCGATTCATCATGATCGGAGAGAGAGAGAGGGGGAGAGTGAGTGGAGACACGAAGATTGTAACGTTAGAGAGGTATAGAAGTGAGAAATAGACCGCTTGCTTATTCAATACCGCCTTTCTTGCTTGACGCCAAGTCTTTTGAACTCTGCTTCCAATTGTCGTGCTCTCTCTTCAGCGGATGAACGCTCCGCAACTGTATTCCCCGCTTTCACAGTGACAATAGCTTTGACTGTATAAGAGTATCTGTAATAACTTTTTAAAATATTCTTTTCTTTAATTTTTCATTCTTTTGATCGGTAATTTCGGTAATTCTGATTGCTATAGAACTCGCTGTCATAGAGTAGTTTTTTATTCGGCGAGTGCTGTTCATTCATATACCTAAGTGAATGGGAATAAAACATGAAGGAAACAGTAAGTCTAACAGTAAGTAAGTCCAGGTTTCGAAGATAGATACTAAACTGCCTCTTTTTATTTAAAGTTTTTTGCTGAAGATCAGTTCTATCCTCTGTCTTTGGTATTTTTCATTTTCATGTATCCAAGTTTTCAATGCCTTAACAGCCTCAATACACGAATAACTAAAAAGTAGTTCCCTATTTACCAATTTATCCATCGAAAACGTTAATCTCTCTCCAGCTCATTTTATCACTGGAAAAAAGATCTTCTGAACTTTACGATTGAGACTGAAATCATTTCAATTGCAAGCAATGGAAAGATTCTTTGACGCATATTACTTGTGAGTTGAAAAAACGGATCAAATTCGATTAGTGATTGCCCGTATATTTTTTCCAGCTCCTTTCTAAAAAAACTGTTCTGTTTTTTCAAAACATCAAAAAATCTTGGTTAGAATTATTCTTCGTGTTTTTTCATCACTGATAACTGCGGCTTAGAGCTTGGAAATTCAACTCATGCATCTTGCTCTTGCACTAAAAACTTTTTTAAAACTTCGTATCTCAATCGGTTTTCACCGTTTTTTTTCTCCATGTTTATATAATTGTTGACTAAACATACAAAAGATTTCGCACAACTTAACTCGGGGGCGCGCTTTACTTGAGAAGGGGCTCTTTTAGGTGCGTTCAAAAAAATGTAATATTTCTTATACTGTCTCGTTCGCCTAAGCCCTACGGCCTCGTCAGTGTAAACATTTTTCCTAAGCCTAAGCGTTTTTTAATGTAAAAATATTCTTTTAAAAAGTTATTTAAACCCCCCCCCAAGTAAAGCGCCCCCCCCCAAGTTGAAAAGAACCAAAAGTTTTTCTGAACAACTTGTGTAATTTTTTTATCGAACTTTTTTTTCAACGTTTTTATCTTGAAGGATGTGTCACAAAATTGTGCAATAAATAGCAAGAAATACGCAATGTTCAAAGTGATCTTTGACAATGCTTCAGGTGATTCTTATTTTACTAAGCTGTAGAACTATTTATTTTATTATGTATTCCAACTTGAATTCTTCTCTACGTGACTTTCTTTTTGACCTTCAACACGAGTTACTCAACGAGCGTTTCTCTCGCCTATTTAATGATGTCATTGATTGTCTGATATCGTCTATTTTTCAGGTTTCCCGAGCATCCTGTTTCTCGAGTGAATGTAACGACTTGTCCTAGAGAATATCGTGAGATAGGAGAGCGGGAGTAGGAATTTTTCCCACAGTGGACTAGAAAATCCACTCCATGGCAGATATGGACACTTTCCAGGTGAAATTGAACAGATGATTGCTAGGCTGTGAAGAAAAGTAGTTCTGAATTATTTTTCTACGAGTATTGTAAGAAATGATGAAGAACCAGAAGTAATTTTATTCGATTTTTTTGAAAATAATCGGAATTTAACGTTCGGCATCGAGGTGATTGTTTTCAATAGGGAAAATCGGACTTTAGCGGATTGCCTTATTTACTAACAGGCCTGATTCAATTTTCAGTAAATCGGAAGCTTCTTAATACTAAGCCAGTACCTGAGATTATCCCTTTCACAGTCTTTTTCTGTTAAAACCTTTCTTGTTTTATCAAAGAGAACTGATATCAACTTGTATGTTGACTCAATGATTTATAAATTTGTGTTTGAGCTTGTTGAGACTAATTTTGAAAAACAGTGAAAAGGGCCACAAACATAGGTCACCAGCGCTGCTGAGCATTTTAAAATACGACCGTTGAGCGCGGAAGTCTGAAATAATGAGAGGCTCTTCTTTTTCTGCTCTATACCTCTAGCACGCTTATCATTATTTCAGACTCCACCGTTGTTAAAATTTTCAATAATTAAAAGTGTGAGTAACTATGTTTACGAAGGAAAACACATGTTAATAATGTGTGAGAAAGAGTGGAAGTTGAAGATGGACGAAGACCCTCCATTGGATCAACCAGACGAGGATATGGACGACGACTGCAATGAGTACATATCCGTAGCCGATGTTGGTCTCAGCCTGAAGCTTCTTCTTTTATGTTCTTCGCCAATTCTTACCTCTCCATTCAATATTAATAAGGCATACGCAGTCACGATGAGGCGTATGTTAAAGAAACTTTCGTAAATCAAGGGCTTAAAAAGAGTCTCAAAAATTTTTAATGACGATAATAGTGAAAAGAGTCTCAATGATTTGAAATAGCCCTTGATCTTGCTCATTGTAATTTTTGATGCTTGAAAAACATGAGACCGAACCATGGATATTTCAATATACGAGTTTCTATGACCATTGTGCTTTTTTTTCCATTTTAGGGAACCATCGCAGCTCCTCCGCCAAGTTCCTCATACATGTATGTTTCTCTTGTTTTATTCAGCACGAAAAAAGTTTTAAGAAAAGTTGAGGGTCATCAAATAATGCTGTTCTCAGTCACTATCCTAAACAGGGTCATCAAATAATGCTGTTCTCAGTCACTATCCTAAACAGGGTCATCAAATAATGCTGTTCTCAGTCACTATCCTAAACAGGGTCATCAAATAATGCTGTTCTCAGTCACTATCCTAAACAGGGTCATCAAATAATGCTGTTCTCAGTCACTATCCTAAACAGGGTCATCAAATAATGCTGTTCTCAGTCACTATCCTAAACAGGGTTTTCAAATAATGCTGTTCTCAGTCACTATCCTAAACAGGGTCATCAAATAATGCTGTTCTCAGTCACTATCCTAAACAGGGTCATCAAATAATGCTGTTCTCAGTCACTATCCTAAACAGGGTCATCAAATAATGCTGTTCTCAGTCACTATCCTAAACAGGGTCATCAAATAATGCTGTTCTCAGTCACTATCCTAAACAGGGTTTTCAAATAATGCTGTTCTCAGTCACTATCCTAAACAGGGTCATCAAATAATGCTGTTCTCAGTCACTATCCTAAACAGGGTCATCAAATAATGCTGTTCTCAGTCACTATCCTAAACAGGGTCATCAAATAATGCTGTTCTCAGTCACTATCCTAAACAGGGTCATCAAATAATGCTGTTCTCAGTCACTATCCTAAACAGGGTCATCAAATAATGCTGTTCTCAGTCACTATCCTAAACAGGGTCATCAAATAATGCTGTTCTCAGTCACTATCCTAAACAGGGTTTTCAAATAATGCTGTTCTCAGTCACTATCCTAAACAGGGTTTTCAAATAATGCTGTTCTCAGTCACTATCCTAAACAGGGTCATCAAATAATGCTGTTCTCAGTCACTATCCTAAACAGGGTCATCAAATAATGCTGTTCTCAGTCACTATCCTAAACAGGGTCATCAAATAATGCTGTTCTCAGTCACTATCCTAAACAGGGTCATCAAATAATGCTGTTCTCAGTCACTATCCTAAACAGGGTCATCAAATAATGCTGTTCTCAGTCACTATCCTAAACAGGGTCATCAAATAATGCTGTTCTCAGTCACTATCCTAAACAGGGTCATCAAATAATGCTGTTCTCAGTCACTATCCTAAACAGGGTCATCAAATAATGCTGTTCTCAGTCACTATCCTAAACAGGGTCATCAAATAATGCTGTTCTCAGTCACTATCCTAAACAGGGTCATCAAATAATGCTGTTCTCAGTCACTATCCTAAACAGGGTCATCAAATAATGCTGTTTTCAGTCACTATCCTAAACAGGGTCATCAAATAATGCTGTTCTCAGTCACTATCCTAAACAGGGTCATCAAATAATGCTGTTCTCAGTCACTATCCTAAACAGGGTCATCAAATAATGCTGTTCTCAGTCACTATCCTAAACAGGGTCATCAAATAATGCTGTTCTCAGTCACTATCATAAACAGGGTCATCAAATAATGCTGTTCTCAGTCACTATCCTAAACAGGGTCATCAAATAATGCTGTTCTCAGTCACTATCCTAAACAGGGTCATCAAATAATGCTGTTCTCAGTCACTATCCTAAACAGGGTCATCAAATAATGCTGTTCTCAGTCACTATCCTAAACAGGGTCATCAAATAATGCTGTTCTCAGTCACTATCCTAAACAGGGTCATCAAATAATGCTGTTCTCAGTCACTATCCTAAACAGGGTCATCAAATAATGCTGTTCTCAGTCACTATCCTAAACAGTCGGATCAAACTTTTCTCTGGTGATCATAGCTCACCAGAATGTGTTGAAAAAATTTTTTTCGGGCGGGCGACCGGAGAGGGGGGAGGGGTTGATGGTGGAATTCGTAAAAATGTTGGTAGGTTTGTAAATTGGTTTTTATTAACCTTAGCAAGGGCCGGAGTTCTGTATTCGACATTTTGTTTACTTACAAACTGTATTTTTTTTGTTGAAAAATCAACTTCTGTTGATTTTTTTATCCTTAAACTTTTTTTTCTGGGGAACCGGGCGGACGACCGGGAGAAATTTAACAATTATGGTGAGCTATGCTGGTGATTATGTTTAATTTTCAAATTTTAATCAAACCAAACTGTCTTTTCACTTTGCACCAGTCTTCTACTTCCCAGTGATTAGTTCTTCTATTGAAATGTTCGAATCATCCAATCGGATTTTAAGCGGAACATGAGTCATCTGAAAATGAAAAATCTTCTTGGCAATCTGCCTGAAACGCCAATTAATTTCTTGCTTGCTCTCTCTTCATCGTCTCATCCTATCTTTATCTCCCAGTCTCTCGCATTTCTTTTCTCTTCCCTCTCGCACAATCCGATTTCCATATTCAAAACAGTCGCATTGGCAAATTTGTTTCGGAAAATCGAAAAAAAGACTGTCAATTTATGCAAGGGAAGAGGAGCTAAAAGAGTTAGTGGAATAAGTAAGCGAGAGATCAATAGATAGGCAGAGTTCGAGAGGTTCAACAACGAGAGAGTAAGCGAAAATTCGGTCATTATGAACAAGCTTCTCACCGTGTTTTGGTGTTTCTCTAACTCGCATTGCGTGTAAATTCCATGCGCTATCCAATAAATCTAGTGACAGAAATGCTCTGTTCGTCTGCATACTCTCTTCAACATCACACACTTTAGCGCTCTCTCAAAGGCTTGCCAATCCCTCATCATAACTCGTCTTTATATATACATTCTTTCGGCTATTTAAAAAAAGGTGATGGTAATTTTTTTTAAAAATTAGGCAACTTTTGTGTAGTGTAATTTACATTCCAGTTTTTAAAACTTTTTTCGCTCTGGCTTAGGCTTTCAAGTACTTTTTACTGTTTTTTTTCGCTCAGACTTGGGTAAGCGTTACGCTCACGAGGCCGTACGGTTTAGGAACGAGACCAATATGTGTTAAGTGTGGGTTGCAATATACACTTCACGTAAAGGTTGCCTGAATTTTGTAGTAGCTTCACCTTCTTTTTTCGATCGCCTTTTCTTTCTGCGGGTGTGAAGAAAGAGCCTGCCGTGAAGCCCCCATTTCTAGTGCATATGTTTACCATGTTTGGATAGGTTACTTCCAAAGAAGGAAAGAAGCTTTGGGTCTTTCAGCGAGGATCCCTGCGTTGAAGCAATTGATTTATCAGAAGCGACGGTGAACCCGAATGTCAAAGTTGGCCCGGCCGACTTTTCTCTCCTGAAGGTCTTGGGAAAGGGAGGCTACGGCAAGGTTCTATTTTCCTATCCATTCATGGGTTACGCAGCACTCATCATTCAAAAAACCGCTTGAAACAAGAAAATCCAGCTGATCAAACTTGGAGAAGTGAAAGGGCTTATTTGATCTGTGGATATATGTTCGGAATCGAATGTTGAAAAAGATGTTCTATTTAAATCTTTATATTCTTTCTGTGTCGTTGAAAACGCAGAAGACTTACAATAAAAAATATTGATTAGATGTGTTCTTTATGAATTTATTGATTAGATGTTTTATTTATGAATTTATTGATTAGATGTTTCATTTATGAAATTTATAAGTGGGAAATGTTGGCAAAACTTTTGTTTTTACTCATTGATTATTGATAAATGAACTCAACTTGAGTGTGGTGATCGATAAATTCAGCTGATTGTGAACAGCAAAAGTTTGCAGGTATTCCAAGTTCGAAAGACTTCCGGTCAGGACACAGGAAAGATTTTTGCCATGAAGGTCCTTTTTTGAAAGTTCAATTTTTGAAAAGCTTGAACAGTCTTTGATTAAAATGTGACCGCGAGTTCAGTTAACAATTATATATAATCTTTTTGAATCAATTAAGTAAGATTTCTTGCAGGTCTTAAAGAAAGCAACAATAGTCAGGAATCAGAAGGATACTGCGCACACCAAGGCCGAGAGGAACATTCTCGAATCCGTACGTTCAAATTGTTTCAAGGCTCATAAATTTGTTCTTGATGTTGATAATTCATTCAAAAGTTTATCTTAAAAAATCCAATATACTGTACACTGTTTTCACAATATTTCTTTGTCTTGTTCAGTGTCCGTTGTATAGCGGTTATATGTTCATAGGGGATGAAGCATCTTCTGGGTAAATCTGTTTTTAGTTAACCGTAACTTTTAAGAAGTTTGTGAGTTGACCTCGCCTGAGGCGGTTTTCCGTACCATATCAGAAACTGTAATGGATTCCTTATTCCAGGTGAAAAGTGCATTCATTTGCGACTTACTGTATGCGTTCCAAACGGGCGGGAAGCTCTACCTCATCCTAGAGTATCTGAGCGGAGGAGAGCTCTTCATGCACCTCGAGAGAGAAGGTTCCGCCAGTCCTTTTTTCACATTTTGCTCTCCGACTTTCTCTCTGTTTATCATTTTCTCTTTGTTTTTATTTTATGTCTATTTTTTCCCGAAAGATACATTCATTGTCAAAGGCAGGGGTTTAATGGAGCCGCCCAATTTGGGTTTACATGTATCCGCTGCTCAAAGTTTGGAGGAAAAAAGAAGAGGGGATGAAGGAAAAGAGTGAGAAAAGAGAGGGAGTTTTTTGTCAATAGTGTGTGTACATGTATCCGCGTACGGGACCGATCCTGTCACTATTTAACCCCTGGTCAAAGGCTTTTATTTCAAGATATCTCTTTTTTGGAGGAATTTTTATGGAAGACACGGCGGCCTTCTATCTAGCAGAGATCATCGTGGCACTGGAGCATCTGCATGTCGAGGTTTTTTTCTTCATATAACGTCATACGGAATAGCAATGTGTCCCCGTGGTGTAATGGAAACACGCGCTACCGGTTTGAGTCGAGATGGTCTGGGTTCGATCCCGCCCGGTGGACTAGCTTTTTCCGTGCGATAGTTCAATCATTTGTCATCTTAACCAGGCGTCACTGCCTTTAAACTGTGTAACTTAGGATTTGAAGAATTATAACGTCATAATTTTTCTTCCTTTTGGTCTTTTTATATTCAGGTTTTAACTGCCTATTCTGTGATCTTTTTTTTGTTGCAAGTATTCTCTAAATCTCATCTCTCTTCATCGACTTTCGTTTTCTTTTTCAATTAGTTTCCAATAAAAGTCTTCTCTTCTCCAGGGAATCATCTATCGGGATCTGAAGCCAGAAAACATTCTACTCGACTCTAAGGGACACATTAAATTGACTGACTTCGGACTATGCAAAGAGACGGTCGACGCGGAGACCAAGACACACACTTTCTGTGGAACTATTGGTATAGTCCAGGCTGTTTTTTACCACTTGTTAAAGAAGATTGTAGATCAAAAAAGCTAAGAATGAGAACATGGCAGATTTTAGTGAGAGACCGGTGCGAAGAAAAAACGCCTTCGAACAAAGCATTTGTATCACTAGCCATATACAGGGTTAGGCAGAATTATTGCAATTTGGTTAATAACCGATTCCTCAGTCGACAAGGAAGCTTTTTGTTTCAATTTAACAAATTTTGTTTCAAATTCAACAAGTACATCCAGTTAAAACTTCAACCAAAACGGGATTTTCGTTCACGAATTTCGATCTTCAGACGTTGTAAATATTTAAATATCACGGCGGGAAGGAACTCTCGGAAAAGATCGCCCCAATATTTCTTCAGAGTCAATTTCAGGGCATCGACACTGAGGTGTACTTTAGCACAGACCACCGCCTGCATATATCCCTAAACGTCGTAGTCGAGGGAGTTCAG
Source organism: Allodiplogaster pararmata (assembly GCA_964056735.1). Classification (NCBI taxonomy): domain Eukaryota; kingdom Metazoa; phylum Nematoda; class Chromadorea; order Rhabditida; family Diplogasteridae; genus Allodiplogaster; species Allodiplogaster pararmata. Next base: position 25,220,431 of record OZ057403.1, on the reverse strand, counting down.
GTCGGGAGAGCAGGCCGGCCAATCTTCCTTTCGTATGGAGCCCGGGAAAAATGGGTTCTAGGTGATCGTGCACAGTTCTTCCGATCGAGCGAGAGTAAATCTTCAACGAAATGACCACCTTTATCATGCTTCTCTTCGGATTGTGGGTATCTTCTGTGACCTTGCGTACGTTGCATGTTGCAGTAGCGGTCCGTTTTCTTCCTCTGCGTGAAAAAGTACTTTGCATTCGTTTTATCGCACAACACACTCTCAGTGGACAAACTCCGAGTATTCTGGTGGTTTTCGACTGCTTCTACCCGCGGCTGTGCAAATCTAGAATTGGAGTACGCTGTCTATTGGCTGCTACCAAAGATAATTTTACCAAAATTCGAGATAATGTTAATAAAAGACTGTTCTTTGAAATGAACTACTAATTTGATTGCTTTTGTCGTCCAACTGGCGCACACAAATACAAACATTTCTTGCAATAAATTTGCTTAACCCTGTATTTCTCACAGTGCACGTAAGAGTACCGTGGACTTTTTATAATTCTGTAGAAACCCATCTCACCCTTCTCCGAGATGAGAGTTGAAGGTTCATTCAGAATACATGGCGCCTGAGATTCTGATGCGGGTCGGTCACGGCAGAGCAGTCGACTGGTGGAGTCTCGGTGCGCTGATGTTCGACATGCTCACCGGCGGCCCGCCATTCACGGCTGACAACAGAAAGAAAACCATCGACAAGATTCTGAAGGTCTACCTTTGAAACTTGATAAGTTTCAATGAGTGAAGTTTTTTAAGTGAAAAAGAAGACGTGAAAGACATTGGATTGATTCAGGGAAGACTCACTTTGCCCGCCTATTTGTCGCCCGAGGCTAGGGATCTCATCAAAAAGCTCCTGAAGAGAAACGTCGAGATGAGACTAGGAGCCGGAACTGGTTTGTCTTTAACTGTATAATCAAATAAGATTGAGGCTATATTTTCACTGCTTTCTTTGAAGTTTTTTCTTCGACTATTTCCTCAACTTGATGATTTTCTTCATCATTTGTGTTTTCATCTTAATCCATCCAAAACGATCCTCTCATTTCAATCATATCTCAATGAAAGGAGTGACAATTGCAGAAGATGCTGGCGAAATCAAAAAGCATCCATTCTTCCATAACTTGGAATGGGATACTGTAACTTCAAGAAAGGTTCATTTAAACTTCGTCCATCTTTCGCTTTGTTTCAAATGCCACAGAATCGGTTAAAATCCAGTGGAAATCCTGTTTCAAAAATCATAATCTGATTCCTTTGCAGATGGTTCCCCCGTTCACACCAAATATCAGAGAAGACGACGATGCTTCTCTATTCGATTCAAAGTTTACAAAAATGACACCGGTTGGTGATGAGACTCTGAAGGAATTCGACCCCGAAAACCATAGAGGACCCCTGAAAAGTAAACCTGATTCAATAAGGAGTGGAATCGGATGTTGCAGGTAGATTCACCATGTGATACCTCATTCTCTCTGGTAGACAACAACCCCTTCATTGGATTCACCTACGTCGCACCCTCCGTCCTGGACGAATTGCAGCGGAGCGAGCAGCCACAGGTTGAGCATCTGCACAAATTATATAGAGTGTGTGCAGAAGTGTGAAACGATGCATTTTGTGTTGAAGGTGACCAGAGCACGACAGAATGGCAGGAGAGTCAACGCACCGACCTTCTCTAACAAGTTTGTTGAAACTCAATGAGTTATGATTCACATAACAGAAGGTTCAACGTTTAAGTTTTAGTTCAGTTCTCAGTAAATACCAAGAGTCACCCGTTAAGGTTGTGGCATAAAGTTAGGGTGCGCTGACTATTGTGCGAGCGAACCTAAAGCAGGGTATTTCTTCTTCCCGCGCTGCGATTTTAATCTATGCGCTATCCGCGAAATGCTAGTTGGAAAAATCTTCTCCTCGTGGACGTTCTTAATTTTTCAAAGACGCACTTGGTCTCTCTCACAAGTGTGCTGTTCCCTCATGATTAGTTTCTTTTATGTGAAAGCTTCTTTTGTGATTGGTAAGAAACAGTTCGACTCAAAGTGGATGTTGCAGTCACGAAGACGTGGAGATGAGTCGCCCACCCTTTTTATAAGGCCACTTTTGCTCTCTACTCAATTGTTAATATTAAAATGTTATTCTTCTCGAAAATTCTAAAGAAGTTTGCTTCAATTTGATGAAATGCATCTTTCATTTCGAACGGGAAAGAGTAATTGAATGATCAAATAGAGGGTTCACGCCTTGTTTATTCTCATCGATGTGAAAGAGGCTTCCAAAACGGATTTATTTTTATTGTGTACTTGCTTGAAACTTTTTTTGTTTTCTTTCTGGAAGGAAGACTTATTTTATTAGTCTTGGAGGCCACATAACTTGTTAGTTCTGGTATAGCTAGTTATTGAACCTACAAGTTCCATTCCTGGTTATTCCAGCCCTTTCTAGTCCCCATGTGTGTGACCTTAACCAGAACTTACTCCTTCCAGTAATGCCTGTTCTTGATTCAAATTAGTTCTACTCCTGGTTGATCTAGAACTAACAAGTTCCGGCATCGGAAATACTGGAATTCACTAGTCTCAATATTGAACTTTGTTGAACTAACTATTGAGAAGATTATGTGTCGTCTTGCAGGTCGTGTCTCCGTTTCTTTCACATAAGTTGTACTTCAGAAGAGATTCTTCTCAAATCATTAGGAAGATTTATATAATCTCAATTTCTTTCAAACCATTATCACAGCGTTCACATGTCTTCGTAGCCACTTTTCATTCGTAACTAGTTGTTAACATTGTGTTATGGTGAGAGATAAAATAAGAAAAACCCCTACAAATCGTTGGTAGACTGTCTTGATCAAATTGGATAGTGCCTTCCGCTCATGATGTTGTTGCTACTGTTGTTCCTGGAAGCCATTGAGTGCATCGCCAACTTCTTCCATCGCCACAAGTACACCCGCAGCCAAATGCAGAATATGCTCCCTCCCCATCCCCGCCCTCTCAGCCTCCCTCTTCTTCTGTTGTCCGTTAGTAGGAAGAGCCCCCCTGCTCATGTCAACTTGTTCTTTCACTTTCTCTACACATTTTGCTGCTAAAGACTTTTGTTGCTGAGTATCTTGTGACGCAATACAATGTTCTTCTTATAAACAACTTTTATCAGACTAACTCAAATTAATAAAAACAAAGATTCGAAAAAGATGTTTTTTAAAGAAAAAGGAAGCAGGACAATGTACATGAGTTTGTAGGCGGTTGGATCAGCTAACGGTTACAGAAAATATGGTTGTTACGTGAAACCATAGATAAATGGGTTAGCTCAGTAGCAGATACATTGTTATAAAAGAACACCGAGTAGAAGATACATACCGTATCATAATTTTAGAATCATCCTTACCTTTTTCTATTTTACGAGCTCTTCTCAATTGAGATAACTATTTAACTGTCCTGTTAATATTCAACGCATTGTAGCTCACAAATGAATTTATTATTCTCAATTCTGGGTTTCCCAATTGTATTATAATTCAAGAAACACTTCGGGATCTTCAGGTATTTATTAGATTGCGAATCAAAAGAAATAACTTTTAGTAGTAAACAGAGTTACCAGAAGACTCAATAACATCGAATACGAGGTTTTTCATAGGAGCTACGAAGTACCTAAAGAGTTCGGAATTGAACAGGCTGTAAAGGTTTTCTTTTTTTTGACCACGCTCACTATATTAAATTGCATATATTTGACAAAAAAGGATGCCTCCTTTTTTTCATGGTAATGAGGTCAACGCTGGACTCTTTTCATGGTAATGAGGTCAACGCTGGACTCTTTTCATGGTAATGAGGTCAACGCTGGACTCTTTTCATGGTAATCAGGTCAACGCTGGACTGTTTTCATGGTAATGAGGTCAACGCTGGACTGTTTTCATGGTAATGAGGTCAACGCTGGACTCTTTTCATGGTAATGAGGTCAACGCTGGACTCTTTTCATGGTAATGAGGTCAACGCTGGACTCTTTTCATGGTAATCAGGTCAACGCTGGACTCTTTTCATGGTAATCAGGTCAACGCTGGACACCCCTCGACTTGATTGCGTCTGAAATCACTTATGGTCGAGTTGCTGACGTGGATTTTAGAATTTTCTTTTGGATAAAGAAACGGTTCACTATTATTACGCTCAATAAATGAGAGAATATGGGTTTCTGAGAGACATTAGTGATTAACTCAAACGCTACCGTCCCATCGTCAAAGAATGCGTGGGTCACGACTGAAGAAAGGTCCATTTCCATTTGTGTTCTGTTCTTCAACTTTAACGAGAAAAAACCTGCGGTGTCTATTTACTGGAAAGAAGGAATTCAAATTGAATAGCCCGATTCATATTTACTGATAAGAAGGAATTCAATTTGAATGGCCCAGACGGTTACGAACATCACTGGCGAGTTTTGAGGGAAGAACAGGGGGAAACTGCATAATTTGGGACGCATTATATGACGATAGGGCGGTAGCGCTCGAGTTCATCACTACTCGGATGAAATTGACTGGCTAACAGCGAGTGTTTTGTCGAAACCCTTATTTTTTCCCTTCATTCAGCGTAAGGTTTATGCACCTTTCTTTTTTTAACAGAATAATGTTGCAATCCACGTCAGCAATCCGAACATGAGCTGGTTCATAGCCAACCAGGTCGAGATATCAGACTGGTCTGCGTGTAGCCCCAACCTTAATCCCATTAAAAATTTGTGGTGCAGTCTTGTTCGTCATGTATACGCAAATTGTGAACGATATGCTACAGAAAGCGGGCGCAAAATTGCAACTTAAACACATTCTGGCAGAATCTGAACTCTTTCGCTATCCACAACCTCGTAGCTCCCATGAAAAATGACATAATTCAAGTAACTGAGTCTTATGGTAATTCTGGTGACAAATAAATGTTATTTTGCTATATTCGCAAACTGATTACCGGCAGATTTAGAAATGATTCTAAAACTACGATAACCCTGAAAACAAAAGTTATTTGAGAGCTTCAATGTGTCAATTTACACACGACAGTTTAATTTCAAACTGAAATGAGTCACTAAAAGTACAAAATGATTCCGCTCATTATTTTCGTATAAATTAAGAAAGTATTATATGATTGATTCTAAAATTTTGATACGGAATATATCATCATATAAGGAAGGGTACAATAGGAGAATGTTTTTCATGGAGAAAGGGAGTCTATGCGGTCAATAGAACATGGAAAATTGAGGGTGGTGGTGAATATCATACTTCCAGGAGGTCAGATTTACAGTATCATACTTCCAGGAGGTCAGATTTACAGTATCATACTTCCAGGAGGTCAGATTTACAGTATCATACTTCCAGGAGGTCAGATTTACAGTATCAATAATGAGATGAATGCTACCGGTAATCGGCAACAGTGATCACACTGCAGTACCCTTGATGTAAATTTGCCGAGAATAGGTAGAAATGCTTCAATTTCTGCCCCGCCAGCCGCCCCTCGGGGAGTAACCGGCTCTTCCACCTCTTGAAGGCGCGCCTCTGGTATAAGGATGAGGTTTCCCACCTCTTGGAGAATTACCGTTAAAATTACCCCTGGTACCGTTTCCTCGATAGGCTCCTCTTGAACCGGCCACACCTCTGCGTTGAAAGTCGCCTCCAAAGGCTTCGTTCCCTCGTTCTCGTGGCCCTCAAATTCTCCTTCATGACGTCATATTTCATATTGATCTTGTAAGTATTCGGATCTTTCACCCTTTTTTTCAAAGCCTACTATTTGACTTAATTTTCCGGCTTAAGTTCATGAACACCTGTAGTAAATATGGAAAAAAAAAGATTTTCTAGTACGAGTTGGTTTGAGAGTAAAAAAATAAGAAAAGCGAGCAAGTCTACGCAGTTTTGACCTATTATAATGCATAACTTTTCTGCCTGGTCAATGCTTTCCCTTTAGCTCTTTTCTTATTATATGGGGGGATGTACTACACCGAAATTGCTTGCTTCATAGCGGTTTCATTCAAAAAACCACTACTAAGTGCAGATTTCTTATGGCCAGAAAGAATAAAATTGAAATATTATCCTACAGAACCACATCTAACGAACTGGTCCTACGATTAAAATTTAAAAAAAAATTTTGAACTTGTAAATTGCCATTTGCTGAATGTCGTTTTTTTGATTGAAAAAAGGTAGACTTCTCTACATATAATCCATGCAGCCTGTTTAAATTGTCTGGGAGTGGAAAGGGAGGATAAAAAGGACTGACAATCTCGAAACACACTGGCAACAGTGGCCATTCGTGACTCTACAGCCTTAAGAGCCTGTCACGGATGGAGCCGGATCATCCAGTCCAGAATCGAGCGCGACCTCAGGTGGCGGATAGAGGGACGCCTCCCTACGAAGAATTCGTGCTGGGAGGTAGCGGGAGAAATCCCGCCGCGGACCAAAACTGGGTAGTATAGCTCGTCAAAGGAGGGCGATGCCGGACCGGCCTGGGCATGCCACCGGACAAAACATCAGCCGAAACTCCGCTATACTTTTCAATGGCGAGTCGAGGCGCCAGTCAAATAGCCTCTTGCCTATCTACGGTCAACGACAGGCGAGACGTCTCTACTCCCACCAAAAACGATGCTAGGCCGGCTTGACCACCCACTCACAAGGCCTATTGCATGAACAGGTTGCTACAACGATGTCCGCCTTCACAAGGTGCAGCATGACAGTCTCAGGACTGCAAAGGACATCAAAACCCCTTCTCCGGACGCATCTTGTCCGAAGAACACGAGAACTTCTCTCATTAAAGAGAGTGTTCATAACCAAGTCTTCGATGCGGGATGCTTGCCGGCAACAACAACAACAACAAGGACTGACAATCAAGGATATTCATGCTTTTCCAGCAAACGCAGCGGAGGAAATGCATCCGCTGCGTTTGCTGGAAAGCACTGCGACTTTCCCCACACACTTAACTGACACCCATGAACAGTAAGTAACCACATTGCTGCACTGACCATGCAGAACATCCCTTCCATCTATCGAAGGGAAGCACCTTGCGGCCCGGGCGGGCGGAATAACTCGGGCCGTGAAATGAGCGGGCGGGTTGGCGGCCGACATCGGCGGAGGCGGGTTACTGTATTCTGGCGCAGCTGCAGAGGGAGTCGAGGAGCGGCCTGCTGTTTTCACTGCCGACCCAGGAGTCTGAAAGTTTATGCTCAGTCTTCAATCGATTAACTTGAAACCAGACCGGAGCGAACCTCAACTTCCTGTTTGACTGCCTTCGGAGTTTGAGGTGGAGTGAGGGATTCCTCAATAAATTGAGATGATTGGTTTGTAAAAATTTAGTGTTACAACATAAGACGATATTCCTCTTAGGAAAGGGAAACTTGAAAAAGCCCGATTGCGGCCATTACTAGAGCACGCCATTCACGCCAGTTCGTTACTATAGACGCCACTGCGCATGGGGCGAAGTTAAGAATTTTCCCGCAGAGTGGCGTACATTAATAATGAACTGGCGTGAATGGCGCGAGTGGCGTCCTTTAGTAATAGCCCCGAATGCACAAACATTCTATGGCGTTAAAGAAGGTTATAATTCATTTTGGATCTCCCCTTATTTATTTTCTCTTAAGCGATGAGTCATTCATTCTATCCTTAGCTCACCAGCACTTTTCAAGTTGAAAACTACCGTTCATCCTAGCGGGGCTTTAAATAATGAAAGTTCTCTCTCAGGGTCCTTCTCCTTTCGCTTGCTTCTTCTTATTTTTATTATAGACCACCGCTCAGCCGAGCACTCAGTTTCAAATTTTTTGAAAAGTTCTGCATAGCTATGATTTTATCATGTGACAAAAGTTGATGCAAAAAGAACCTTCAAAGTATTTGTAGAAGTGCGAGGAGTAGATGATCCTTCGATCAGCTCTTCTTCTTCTTCTTCTTTCTCCTGCAAAGTAACGCTATTTTGACTATTTTTATGGATTGACATAATAAAACTATTATCAAAATTTCGACATTTTACATTGAATTTTCGAAAAGAAAAGAAAAAGCATATTGTAAAATCGAGCTTGTGGATGTAACTTGGAAAAAACAAGGTTACCCAAATTTCTTTCTGGTACTAAAATTAATATTTTCTTTCTTTTCACATGATTATATCAGCTCTTGGTCAATCTTCTTAAAATTTCTGTTTTTTGAAGGGGTTTATAATTCGTCAAACTATGTTATATTTTAACAACATTTTTTCACAAGTTAGCTTTCTGCCTATGAAAGGAGTCTTAACATGTTTCACTTTTTTTGCCACCCATGAGTCTCTTATGAGAATTTTTTTTCCTTTTCAAATCAAGCTTTCGTACCTTTTTTGGAAATACTTAGAAACCTGCTTTTATCCGATCTTGCTGCTCGCAAGCATAAACTTCAACTCAACAATCCTGAGACTCATTTACATTTTAGAATCAGTTTTGTCAAAAAGCGAACCTTGCGCAGAGCGGCTACATTCTTGGCTGGAGCCACAGCTTTCGCTGTAGTTTCTCTCTGCTTGCTGGGATGTCCGAATGTGATTGTCGAGTCTTTATTTAGATGTTCTACATCAACTTCTTCATTTTCCTGTTCTGAAGAATCAGATGACTCCTCGTTATCTTGAGCAGTCTTGTGGAGCTTCTTCATGGCGGGCCTCTCCTTGGAAGGGGCGTGTCTCTTCTCGAATTCCTTCCTTGAACACTCTTCCTCCTTCTCCTCATCGCTGCTGTCTTCTGTCTCCGAAGGCACCCTTCTCTTCATGGGCACTTTCCCACTCTGACTCGCTCCGCCTCTCACCTTTAATCAGTCATAAAAATACAACTTATCATCATAAAAGATGACATTAAGCTAATATAAGATCTGGCAGACTGGTCGGCAATCACAGTTGATTCTTTGAGAGAAAAAAACCGTTTCACTGATGATACGGTAATTTATCGAGTCAATGATAACAATGAAGCTTTTCAAGACGAATAAAATTAGGGATTCTCTAATAACTAAAATCTCCGAATAATTGACTCACAGCAGACGATGCCAACTTCCTAGAGAAAGCTGAGGGCGGTTCCCTTGTCTTCTCGCTCTGGGGCAGCGAGGAAGGGAAGAATTTGTGCACCTCCAACTGCAGCCGACACAAATGGTTCTTGCGACACTTGTCGAACTCCTGCAGCCAGTTCATATTATTCATTGATAGCAGACCGCTTAGCGATGAAATGTCACAAAATTTTGAGAACTTGAACTTTTAAGATTTTTGGTTAACTTCAAGAAACTTCAGTTAAGAAACTTCAAGAAAAATTGTGCTCCATACCTTTTCTAAACTCACATTGAAGAAAGTCTAACCCCTAGATTGAATTTATTATTGAGGCAAAAACCACGCTCAATAGTAGTGACAATTTCAATCATTAAAACTCACCTGGAAAATGTCGAATGGAAGAGATTTCCGACCGTTCTTGAGATTGTGCTTTACCTTGAGATGTTGCGAGACCTGTAAGAATATCATAACAATCCACAGCTAGTCATATCGAATGAGTGGACAAATAACTGTGGAACTTAAAAAGAAAGCTGACCTCGTCAATGATTTGTGCCTGATAGTGACAGCCTTCTATCGGACACTTGAGCGCTTCGAGAAAATGCCGCTTGGCCACGTGATTGAATCTGAGAAAGAGCATCAGTGCTTTCGAAATTAGTAAATGGAAATCCTCGGAACACAGAATCAATGGATACTTGAATAGATGAATCGATATTATACCTTCCTGGCGTACTTTTGTACTCTTGATGGCATTGAAGACATTGGTAGTCATTGAATGCATGCCCGGGAAAGGCATGGCGCACCTGCAAGAAAATCACATCACAAAGTAAGTTCTTGCCCCGTGAAGAATGCGAATTAAATAGCGAAACCTTTTCAGCGAGGAGTTCATTGTAATCCTCCTCATTGTGATTGTGACCCATGTGTTTCTGCGCACAGTGACGTTTTCTTTCCACTGACAAAAAAAAACATTATTTTAAATAAAAAAAGGCTATATGCTTGAAAAAGAGTGAAAACCGAAAGTAAATGTTCTAAAAAAATTCAGGGAACGGACAGTATTCGGATTGCACTTTGGTGTTGCAAATCCGACATGTCAAAGAGCCGAAGGTCGATTTGAGTGCGTCTTGCAGTGTTTGTTGGACACTTACGGACGGGTGACTCTGTATTGAAAGAAATTCATTGAATTTGCCTTTCAAATAAATGTCAGAAGCCTTTTTTCTTTCAAATTCACACGCTCAATGATGAGCTCAGCAACGCGTATCGAAGAAAACAAAAAAAGTAATAATTGAGTTTTGCATTCTTTATTAATTAAAAAAATTGAAAAGGCATATCACTTACAAACGAAACAGGAGTCACAGGCGTTTCTTTTGGTTCAATTTGAGTCCTTTGACCTCCTTCGGAGACCCTCCTCTTCTTAGCAGTGGATGATGAATCTTGCCGAGACTTTTTCGCGCTTTCAAAGTCTACGACTTCGGCACTTCCGTTGGACTCATGAACCACAACAACTGGAAATGATCTTAATCAGTATACAGATGAGAGAATACTACTTTTCTTGACCATATTAACGATGTTAAACCATTTCATATGAAGCATTAACCTCTATCCTGAGTTCTACTCCGGTTCATTTCTCCATCAGAAGAGTCTTCAGATTGGAGAGTCTCACAGGGTAGATCAGCTCGGTCTCCTGCGGTGACGGGCCCGTCTGATCTGCATGGACCGCCGCGGAGGCAATCCGTGTAGATCAACTCACTTACATGGTAGAGATAAGTCTTCTTGTCCACCTCAAGACATAGTTGGAATGATGGCGAGCGAGAGAGAAAGAGGAAGACAACTCACCTTGCCGGGGATGTGGTTCACCTCTGCACAGTGTCCATTCACTTCGTCTCGGGAATAAGCGTTGTACTTGCAGCTCTTACAACGCTACAAAAACGTCATTCAAACGGAGAACTCCAAATGCAACATGAAAATTGTGTGAACCAATAACGGGAAAAATATTTTGTTTGTTTTGTTCGCAAGTGTTTTTTCATTAGGCTATTTGATGTATAAGGTGTCTAAATAATGAATTTAAGTTGAGAAATGACTCAAAACGACTTTGTTGTCTCATATATTCGTTTATAAAATTAGAGAATGAGTGGAACTTCAACCCCTATTCAGGGTTTTTTTTAGTTGGTCCGAAAATCCAACAGACGCCCGCCGGAAGCGGAAATTTTTGTATACAGATACTTGCCTTACATCTTTAAATTTTTTTCCAGTTTCAGTTTTATGAGACTAAAAGTTTAAAAAAAATTAACATAAGGGTCCCCCTTATGAGTTAAAAGACAGACGTCCGCCGAAGGTCTAAAACAGACGCCCGCCAACAGGCGACCGGACATGCCTAAATAACCCCTGCCCCTATTCCTGACGGGACAATCACCTAAAAACATTGTACGGTCCAAATTTTAGCCAGAAATACACAACAAGGAAGCTCCAATCGTTTTCTGTTACCTGTTGATATCCTGAACTTGACAAAAGCAAAACAAAAAAAAAGATTTTTTTCTATACTTTTGTAAAACAGTTTTGTTTTTGCCTTTTCAGTACATCAGCTTGGATACGTTCAGATCACTTTATGAGTGATTGAACACAGTAGCAAAAATAATGGAGCCATGTATTTTTATACATATGTCCTACCATTTTGAGAAAAAAATTTTTTAAGTTGGAATAGTTCTTCCGTCGCGTGAGAATAACGTTTTCAAAAAAATTGAGGCCTTTATGCGATAAGGTCGAACTGATTAAATTACAAAAGATCATGAATAATCGGTTTGATTTTCACCCACGCCACACTGCGTCTCTGACTTCCAAGTAGCGTGAAATGTCAGAGTCTTTTCTTCAGTCTCTTCGTGCTATCTTATGTCTAACTCTTCTCTGCTTGTGCTATCACCTCTCGCTTTCTTGAATTAGTGTGCAGCGTCAGACAGGGCAGAGTTTAATTCACTCCGGCACTTAATTCACGGACTCAAGAATAAAAGTTTTTCAGGTACTATAATGAAAGAAAAATCCAAAAAAAAGATTTTTTTTTCAGGTACTTTTTATACTTTTTCTGCTAAGGCTTAGGCAAAGGTTACGCTACGGAGGTCGTACGGCTTGAGAACGAGACCATATGGCTTGAGAACGAGATCATATGGCTTAGGAACGAGACCATATAACTTGATAACGAGAACATATGACTTAGGAACGAGACCATATGGCTTGAGAACGAGATCCAGGGTGTTTCTTAGCACCCGCACAACTTTTTTTTAGAGCGGATAGATTTTTAAAATTTCATTGTTCAACATTCAATTTTTTCAATGATTTGGACTTTTCATACAAAAATCCGAGAAAAAATTTTTCCAAGCGCATAGATTTTAATGTTTTGAAGAACGCATAGACTTTTTTCTACCCGCAATGTGGGTCAGAGAAACATACTGACGAGATCATATGGCTCAGAAACGAGACCGTACAGCTTTGGATTGAGACAGTACAAAAAGTCGGAGACACATTCCGGCGTAGGGTAAAACTGTTCCCGTAATTAACAACGGTGAGCTGCTTGCGAAAGCTTTTTCGTCTTCAATTTATAATGCTTATAGCGAAATCGAAACACACTGGCAACAGTGGCCATTCGTGACTCTACAGCCTTAAGAGCCTGTCACGGATGCAGCCGGATTATCCAGTCCAGAATCGAGCGCGACCTCAGGTGGCGGATAGAGGGACGCCTCCCTACGAAGAATTCGTGCTGGGAGGCAGCGGGAGAAATCCCGCCGCGGACCAAAACTGGGTAGTATAGCTCGTCAAAGGAGGGCGATGCCGGACCGGCCTGGGCATGCCACCGGACAAAACATCAGCCGATACTCCGCTATACTTTTCAATGGCGAGTCGAGGCGCCAGTAAAATAACCTCTTGCCCTTTTCCGGTTAACGAATGGGTCTCGCCAAGAGGATCGCCGACTGCGGTGCGAGTGTAGACGGAGAAAATCTCTCCGGACTCAAAAGGATCCTCACCACCAACCTATCCCAAAAGGACTCCCCTCGACAGGACCTATGGGCAAGACAACAACAACAATAGCGAAATACGGCACAATGTTACTTGGGGGGCGTGCTACTTAGGAGGACCTTTGTTTTTTAGTTTGTTCAAACTACTGTATTTTAAGTTACACAGTTTAAAGGCTGTGACGCCTGGTTGAAATGACAATTGATTGAACTATCGCACAGAAAGAGCTAGTCCACCGGGCGGGATCGAACCAGGGTGTTTCTATGACCCGGACTGCGGTTAAAAAAATATATGCGCTTTCCAAAAACTCCGAGAACATTGAAATCTATGCGCTTGGCAACATTTTTTCCCGGATTTTTCGTAGGTAAATTCAAAATCATTGGAAAACTTGAATGTTAAACTCTGAAATTTTTAAAAATCTATGCGCTCTAAAAAAGTTGTGCGGGTGCTAAGAAACACCCTGGATCGAATCCAGCCATCTCGTCTCAAACCGGGAACACGCGTTACCATAACACCACAGGGAATTTCCATTCCGAGCGTTAGTGTTGTATGTAAGGCCTTTTTCTCGTAGTCAAGCATGCTCATTAAGCGTTTGCGTCATGAATGGAGAATTCTGGAGTTAGGACGCAAACGCTCATTAAGCGTTTGCGTCCTAACTCCAGAATTAACGATTAAGACATAAAAGATGTAGAAATTGAATGATAAATCTTCAAATTCAAAGTTACACAGTTTAAAGGCAGTGACGCCTGGTCAAGGATGAGATTTAGATTCTTTGTGATAGTTCAATGACTGTATTTATAACACCCTTCTCTCTTTTTTCATACAAATTTAGTGCCCATTAACAAATTGTAACCCCTTTTTTACCTGTTTTTCTGCTTGATCTAAAGATAATGTTACTCTATCGAGGTCGTACGGCTTATGAACGAGACCATATGGCTCAGCAACGAGACAGTACGGCTTAAGAAAAAGACCGTTAAAACAGTCAGAACCACAGTGTGGCGTTAGCAAAAACTTATACTCACTAATCTATCAACCGCAACTAATTTCTGACCTTACTTTTAAAAAATTCTTTATAAGTTTTTAACCATCATTGCTTCTCACTACACTCTCAAAGGTTCAAGTACACTCTCAAAGGTTCAATTGAAACTTGTTCAACAATTTTCTAGCCCTTTTCTTCTTCACTTTAGTGCCGGCACTTCTTCACTTTGCCGGCACTTCTTCAATCGGCACTTCTTCACTTTAGTGCCCCCTCCCACAGGTTCCATGGGTCATACTTCTGACTTACTTACATTTACAAAAAGTTATTTTTACATCAAAAAAGTTATTTTTACATTAACGAAATTATTTTTACATTGAAAACGCTTAGGCTTAGGAAAAAAGTTTACGCTAACGAGGCCGTACGGCTTAGCTAAAAAGGCCGTATCAAGAAAATGACCCAATTGAACATCTAGTAGGGGGCACTAAAGTGAAGAAGTGCCCATTATTCTTCAAGTGGTACTACTAGATCGAAATATCTACATCTCAGAGTTCCACGTTTCCGTACAGTTCATCATTCTAATACTATTGCTGCTCGAGTTGTGGAATTATGGAACGCATTACCATTGGAGGCGAAGAAAGCCGCTAGAACTGAATCATTTAAAAATTTTCTTAGTAGCTTAGATTGAAATCTACATAATGTTTTCAAAATGTTTTCGCTTTGTTTTCAACGTTTTTAGTTTGACCTTTTCCTGTTCTCACCTTAATTCTGTTTGAGAACAAATTTTCTTTTTTTGCCTTCTTTTTTTGCTTTCTTTTTCTCACTTTTCCCGTAAAAGTGACATGCTTGTGACTTAGCTACATTGTGCAATGTACTTGATGCTATTTCACTGTGCAATAAAGATTTAAACTATGACGGTATCAGAACTGGTCCAGAACATAACCTCTGGCTTGTACTGCAGATGTTGATTGATGTGATACTTCAATCGAAACAGATCAATTATTTCTTCGCAGAGCAGACATTTCTTCTGCTGCTGTTCCCTAGAGAAAACAAAACTTTTAGGTTTAGGTGAACAACTCCAGGGGCACTTTTAGGTTTAGGTGAACAACTCCAGGGGCACTTTTAGGTTTAGGTGAACAACTTCAGGGGCACTTTTAGGTTTAGGTGAACAACTCCAGGGGCACTTTTAGGTTTAGGTGAACAACTCCAGGGGCACTTTTAGGTTTAGGTGAACAACTCCAGGGGCACTTTTAGGTTTAGGTGAACAACTCCAGGGGCACTTTTAGGTTTAGGTGAACAACTCCAGGGGCACTTTTAGGTTTAGGTGAACAACTCCAGGGGCACTTTTAGGTTTAGGTGAACAACTCCAGGGGCACTTTTAGGTTTAGGTGAACAACTCCAGGGGCACTTTTAGGTTTAGGTGAACAACTCCAGGGGCACTTTTAGGTTTAGGTGAACAACTCCAGGGGCACTTTTAGGTTTAGGTGAACAACTCCAGGGGCACTTTTAGGTTTAGGTGAACAACTCCAGGGGCACTTTTAGGTTTAGGTGAACAACTCCAGGGGCACTTTTAGGTTTAGGTGAACAACTCCAGGGGCACTTTTAGGTTTAGGTGAACAACTTCAGGGGCAAAAAAATCAGAAAGTTACTAACATTATTCTGAACTATCGTGACAGAGACGTTCAAATTTTGTTCCTGCAAAAGAAAATTTTTTCTCTCTTCATATTTTTTTTTTTTCTTCTTCATGTTTTGTTTTTTTCTTTATTTTTTTTCTCTTCATACGTTGTTTTTTCTTCTTCATATTTTGCTACCTCGATTTTTTTTCACCAAAAATTGTTGGAATATTTGATTTAGTTTTTCCTTTGTACATTAATATTATACATAATTGAAAACATGATAATAAGATTTACAATTGTATATTCATATAAGTATTGTAATATATTTTCAACTTCAAAGTTTTATTTTTGCAATTTTTTTAAATAAATGTTTTTAATTGAAGGTGGTTGGCGTATTAAAGTGTTTTCGGATAAAAAAGTTACAATGACTATGTTTTCGATGTCTTTGAAGATGCTTTGTTACTTGAGGGAGGGAGGGGGGGGGGTGCCGCACTTTACTTGGAGCGGGGCAGGTTACTTTTCACTGATTTTTTCGCTTAGAGAGGCCGTACGGCTTAGGCTAACGAGACCGCATGAGATAACTTCTCATATTAAATTTTTTTTTGTCAACTTAATGAATAAATTTTTCGAAAAAAAAAGCCCCCAAGTAAAGTGCGCCCCCCACCCTAAGTGAAATTGGGCCGAAGATGCAATGTCAATAGATGAAAAATGAATAGTTTGAAACTAAAAAATGAAAGTAATTCTAGAAGCTGGTCTGAAGATGGATACAGCAGTTGTGTAAGATATTCGACGGGAACGAAAAGTGAATTTTCGAACGAATTTCGACGTCTAAAACGATGCTGAACTATTTCGACGCATTTACCGTCTGTCTATCGAGGCTTATGAAGGTGTCTACGCGCGAATTTCACACGCACTACAGCCTAAGTAAGAAAAAAGAGATTCGCTTACAGCTCAGCAGCGACTACTTATAGGAATGAGGTGCGTTTTCTTCTTTTATTCAAATTAAGGTGTCAATGAGTTGGTCACACTAATCTAGGTTTTTTTTCCTTCTAACTTTAATTGTATTTTAAATACAAATTTTTCATTAGTACTATACATAACCGGGTGTTTCTCTGACCCGCACTGCGGATATTGAATATCTATGCGCTTTCCAAAAACCTCAAAAAAAAACATTGAAATCTACGCGTTTGGAAAATTTTTTTATCGGATTTTTAGTAGGAAAGTTTCAAATCGTTGAAACAATTTCAATGTTGAACTCTGAAATTTTTAAAATCTATGCGCTCTAAAAAAAGATGGGCGGGTCCTAAGAAACACCCTGATCCAAAGCGCCTAACGCTCAATAACTACAGTTTTTTTTTTATAGATGAGATGACACTTTACTTGGGCGGGGGAGAGGTGAGGGAGAAGTGTTTTAATTTGCTACAATACTATAAAGGAACGTGCACACACCGAAAAATCCCCCTGCCCTCGGACGTAAAGCGTTGCCTCCCCCCCCCCCCTCCGAAGTAAAACGTAACCCTCCCCCCTCAAAGTAAAGTGCGGACTCTAAAGTGAAATTGTGCCGCTAATTTTATCGTTCGAACTGTAGAATAAACACCCAAATTTCGAAAACGTACAGGTCGTGTCCGCCTGGCCGTCCTGTGCTCGATTCTGAGAAAGAAGAACATTTCGATTTCAATTCAAATGTTATATTTATATAATAATAATGAAAATAAAAACGTAATTTCACACTCTTACAGTTCTGAGAAGAAACAACATTGAGAACCACAATGTATGAGAAAGGAACGTGCACGCGAGTTCACAGTAAATGTCATACAGGTAGATTACTTACTAAGGCATGTCCATCTCCTTCTCTATTTTGTATAGGATTACTTGAGTTCCTTAAGAAGAAAAGTGTCTAGAGATTTCAAATTGGAGCAAGAAGTCTGAAACTAAAAGCAACGTAATTGCAATTAGTCTTCCTCGTGTTGTTACATTGCAAAATGTATTTCAATAAATAAATAAGCAAATAAATTATTTCCTGATTCTGTAGGACCCTGGGAACCTAAAAACTTCACACTTCCTTGATTTATTCGCACTAACTTGATCTCAAATTTTTTTTAGTCTGATTCAACTCATTTTTTGAAGTTTTAAAATAGAATGGTCGTACTGGTGAAAGTTTTAAAACATAAAAGCGCAACAGGAAACGCTCAGAATGGCTCGAAAATGAAACAAGCAACAAAGGAAAGCATGAAGTAAACACACCAACCGAAAAAACACTTAACACTAACGAAAATAATTTTTACGTGGCACTTTTTTACTTCGCTACAGGCTCCTCCCCCTGCATCTTGCTGCACGATGTTGCTCATGTTCTTTCTTATTTTTCTCTTTTTCTAATCCCTCTCCGTTATTTTTACATTAAAAAACGTTTAGGCTTAGTAGAAGTTTACGCTAACGAGGCCGTAATGCTTAAGCTAACGAGAACGTATTAAAAAATTAGTCATAAATACGGGACTCCGCTTCTCGAGAGGGAAGAGGGAGGGGAGCCTACAGCGAAGTAAAATCGTACCTTTAAACTTTGATTCAACTCATTTTTGGGCGCATCTACTTATAAATTATATAGTTATAATGATAAGTTATAATGATCGAAAAAAGGCAACACGAAACTGTTAAAACGATTACAAAATTGAAACAAGATACAAAGGAAAATATGAAGTAAACACACCAAAACAATAATACTAATATACTCACTAAGACTAATAAAATCATAATAAAAATCTTTTTTGTAAAAGTTCATCAAAGAAAATTCCCCCAATCTCAACAGGCAATTACCGAAAGGCGTGTGAGCGTGTTTGAAGAATGCACTACTCGCACCAAACAAAACTCAAACTGTTCATGACTACACTTTCTGCTCACAACTGTTTATTGTATAGGTTCAGATGAGAGTGGCATTTTTGATACGGTCTCGTAAACCTAAGCCGTACCGCTCGTTAGCGTAAAATTTTTTCCTAAGCCTAAGCGTTTTTTTATTTTAAAAATATTTTTGATGTAAAAATATTTTTTTAATGTAAAAATGAGTTTTTGTAAATCTAATTAAGTCAGACGTATGACCCATGGAACTTCTGGTAGGGGGGTCTAAACGCGAAAGTGCCTATAATCATTCTAAATTGAAATGAAGCGAATCATTCGAAAACTGTTTGAAAGAATCTTTGCATGAAAAAACTTGAAAATGAAAATTAGTCTAGTAGTTTGAGCAGAAAGTGTAGTCATGAACACTTTGTGCGAGTAGTGCATTCTTCTAACACGCTCACACGCCTTTCGGTAATTGCCCCAATCATTTACAGGAGAGATTAGAAAGAGACCCCCCTCCCTTCCCTGCTTAGGTAAACCCCCTCCCCCCTTTCCTTTCCCCAAAATTTCCAGAGTTGAGGCCGTGTTTTAGTGAGCCTCTGAGCCTCTGCGCCACTGAGTGCGATTTGCTAAAGGCCAGTAAATCGTCGACTTTGTTTACTATAACACGGCTTCTTTTATAGAAATATAAAGATGGAGAGAATCCATATTCTGTATAATTTGCCCTGAAAATGATTATTAAAAAAGGTTGAA
This sequence comes from Allodiplogaster pararmata, assembly GCA_964056735.1. Lineage (NCBI taxonomy): Eukaryota > Metazoa > Nematoda > Chromadorea > Rhabditida > Diplogasteridae > Allodiplogaster > Allodiplogaster pararmata. Next base: position 25,201,281 of record OZ057403.1, on the reverse strand, counting down.
AGATTTTTTTCCCTTTTCAAAGCTCAATTGAAAGTTTTTTGTCTCCCTCATTCGATAATGAATCAAATTTTCATTTTTTTAGAGGTTTGTACACAAAAAATATATTAAAGAAGACAATTGTTTGAATTCATGAGAGATCCACAACTATTTTACTTTTTTAAATAACATGTTACATGTATTGGTCATCTACAGCGGGTACATTCATGAATTCAAAAAAAACATACTTTTCCAGTTTAAAAAATACCTTATTTATCACCGCCTAATTATCGGGTTGAGAAGCTATGCACATATATCTATCTATTTCTCTCTTCGCCTCTCACTCTCTTTCTCATTCTCTTCATGAGTGTATCTTTCTGTCTGACTCTCTGAAACTGCGTCTCAAACTCTCTTAAAAACAGCAAACAAAACATAGTTTGTTAGTATGGACAAAATTAAATCAAGTGTCCACCTGTATAAATTGTTGTCCGGAAGACTTTCGATGAGATAACAAAAGGCGCTAGAGGCAAGTTAAGATCAGAAACTGTTACTCACAACAACAACAACAACAACGACAAAACCATTTCAAAATACATAATTTATTTTGAAGATGGCAAAGGGTTCGTTAAAACTCTTAACTGTAGCTGTGAAATGATTACTACGGTAAATCACTATACCATACTTCACCATTATTGAAATAGGTCCCATAGTTGGAATCTGAATACCCCGCGTCTGAATACAATTACCCTATTTTAATAATTTACCGGTAAGACTTTGTGACTCCTGGAATAATCTAAGTATAAATGTGTTAGAAACAAAATCATTCCAAATATTCAAAAAGCTGATTCGATTCAGTTTTAATCTTGTTCATACGTAGTTGTGTTAAAAATCTAATTATTTCAGAAATTTGTAGAAAAAAGTTTTGTAAGCAATCCGTGATACCTCGTGCACTAAAGCCTCTAATTCTAGTTCTAAAGTTTACTGTTCTGCGCAAAAAGAGAAGGCTTGTGATCATCATAGCCGCAATCTGCCTTCAACTGCGATCCGCCTTTTATTCTCAGTTCGAATATTGAAGTGACACGCTCGGGTCAACATCTTCAACCCGGATTCAATACCCCCTTTTACCCAAACTCAATCCTTTGTCATAAAGTATATACATACATATCTATATACCGTTAATCCTTATAAGGTAATCTATGAGAAAGCATAAGATTCAAAGTTTACTCTGTAATTTACTCTTCAAGATGCCAAGACCAGTGGCGCTCCAAACTTCTTCGAAGCCTTCATGCAGTGATTCAAGTATCGTGAATTTCACTGAACTGGGTTTGTGTCCGTGCGCGATTGTCGTTTCACCAATATTAACTCATGAGATGGTGCAGTAATCAACTTTTCGAGAGGGTTTACGATGATTTCTCTATTTGTTTCGAGAGTTAGGATCCAGTGATCAGTTGCCCTTGTAATCAACATTTGAAAGTCTTTAACTATAATACTAAGTATTACCGTGAATACTTGACAGTCCTGATTAAAGGCTTGGATTATTTGAGTGATAATGTTATATGACAAAAGTAAGTCCAATATCTTCTCTCGATATGGCTAGGAATCGATGATGTCTGTTAAATAGTTTGTAGCTGCGCTTCAGCACTCTTTTGTGTTATGAGAAGTTCTAATGCACACGGGGCGCCATGGGACTTGCGCAGAGGAATGGGAGAAGGAATAAGGGGAAGAGCTAAGTGGACCAGAGGAAAGGGGAGTGAGAAAGAGGAGGAGAGGGAGGGGCTGAGCAGATACCACGCACGAAATGAAATGGGAATAGAAGTGAGCTAGAGAGAGCAGGGCAGACTGCGAGAGAGAATGAATGCGATAGTTTGGATGGAAGGAGGTTAGATCTAGACTGGTGCTTCCTGCTTACGACCAGAAGGGAGAAAACTGTGTCCACCGGTCCTCATGAGGGAGATACTGCCAGGAAGATGCCTTACTGTCAGGAGAATCTTCTTCTTCTTCCTGCTTCTCTTCACCATTCTTTTGTTCTATCATCTCCCCGAATCCGAGGCTCCTATGATGCAATCTTCCAATGCCTTGTCTTCTTCCTTTGATGCCATTTCTGATAGAAAAGAGGCATTCTTGGATGTGATTCCTTCTGCTCAGGATGCTACGACAAAAGCACCCAATAAAAGAGCCTTCGTAGTTCAGTATAGACCACAAACAGTACTGGCTGATACCTCCCAAGAGGTTGATCTCGATCAGCTCGTTGCATATGTTGATGCGGAAAAACCGGTTAGACCCTTTTCATTATTTAAGCACCCTTTATTGGTCGAGTTTGATTGCGCATAGAACTTGAATGTTCAAATTGAGACTGAAAGAACAAAACTTAGAAATCCTTTAGAGCCTCTTTCTCCTGGTAATGAAACGATTAAATCCAGTTAACTGGCTCTGAATCGGTTCTGGCGTACCTTCTTCTTATAGTGTTCATCACTTTTTGTTTCTCTTCTCTCATTTTCACTCTCTTTTCATTTCTTCAATTCACTCTCTGGCATTCTTTTTCATTTCTTTTTCTAGCTTCTCTTTTTGATTCCATCCATAAACTAAAAGACCACATAGGATATGGAAAGACGAATTTTTATATATTGAAACTCGAGTCATCAAAACTCGAGCATATTGTTTTTTTTTGTTGGTAAAGAGTTGCTTGGATGAATTTCGCTGAAGACGTTCTCCATTTTTCATGAGAAGTAGGAAAAAGTGAGAAAGAGTGTAATTGATTCAGGTTCATCTTATCTTATTCCTCTCTCAGGGTGACCTTCACGTACTCTTTTCTTGCGCTTGCACGCCTATACCAATTATACATCTGCACATGTTATCGCGTTAACTATCAAAATTCGGGAGAAAAATTATTATGAGTAAATCATTTGCAAAAATATTTTTCTTTGTCGATTCATTTTTCTTTTCAATTTAATGATGGGTAACGGTCACAAAATCAAACATGTGGTCACTATATCAAACCCGTGGTCACTATATCAAACCCGTGGTCACTATATCAAACCCGTGGTCACTATATCAAACCCGTGGTCACTATATCAAACCCGTGGTCACTATATCAAACCCGTGGTCACTATATCAAACCCGTGGTCACTATATCAAACCCGTGGTCACTATATCAAACCCGTGGTCACTATATCAAACCCGTGGTCACTATATCAAACCCGTGGTCACTATATCAAACCCGTGGTCACTATATCAAACCCGTGGTCACTATATCAAACCCGTGGTCACTATATCAAACCCGTGGTCACTATATCAAACCCGTGGTCACTATATCAAACCCGTGGTCACTATATCAAACCCGTGGTCACTATATCAATCCCGTGGTCACTATATCAAACCCGTGGTCACTATATCAAACCCGTGGTCACTATATCAAACCCGTGGTCACTATATCAAACCCGTGGTCACTATATCAAACCCGTGGTCACTATATCAAACCCGTGGTCACTATATCAAACCCGTGGTCACTATATCAAACCCGTGGTCACTATATCAAACCCGTGGTCACTATATCAAACCCGTGGTCACTATATCAAACCCGTGGTCACTATATCAAACCCGTGGTCACTATATCAAACCCGTGGTCACTATATCAAACCCGTGGTCACTATATCAAACCCGTGGTCACTATATCAAACCCGTGGTCACTATATCAAACCCGTGGTCACTATATCCAACGTCATATCACGGGAGAAAGGTTAAGTGAGAACAGAAAGAAATAAAAACAAAGGGATGCGAGAGATAGCCATGAAAGAAAAAGGAAGATCAGAAGTACTGAGACAAAAAAGGGAAACAGACGGAACCTTATAGATTACCATATCTGTTGAGCTTGTTCTGTATACCACGCCAAGAAGCACTTTGTGAGAGCTAAAAAAGGCAATAGAGACAATTGAGATGTTAAAGGAAGACCATACCAGTGGCCCAATAAAAATTTGCCGAAAAAAGGGAAGAACACGAAGTTTTGAAAAAAGTGAGACAGAAAACAAGTTTCTGTGAGAAAGTTGAGAGGAAAAGCGAGAAAGAGAGATATAGATATATAGAAAGAAGGAGAAGAGAAATAGAGATATAGATATATAGAAAGAAGGAGAAGAGAAATAGAGATATAGATGTATAGAAAGAAGGAGAAGAGAAATAGAGATATAGATATATAGAAAGAAGGAGAAGAGAAATAGAGATATAGATATATAGAAAGAAGGAGAAGAGAAATAGAGATATAGATATATAGAAAGAAGGAGAAGAGAAATAGAGATATAGATATATAGAAAGAAGGAGAAGAGAAATAGAGATATAGATATATAGAAAGAAGGAGAAGAGAAATAGAGATATAGATATATAGAAAGAAGGAGAAGAAATGAAAAGTACGATAGAGAGATGAAGAGAAAATGATGAATAAAGGTGAAATCCAGTTAGAGAAGAGTAAAAGAGAAAAAGAGAAGTGCGTGTTAGAAAAAAAGTGAAACTTCTTGTGTAGGAAGGGTTCAAAAAGCTTGAACGAAAGGGATATTAAAAGATTGCGAGAAGAATGCTTCCACTGTTTGTATTGACAAGCGTTATTACGAGAGCAGCTGAAAAGAGCTAAGAGCGTGTAAATAAGAAAGAGAGAGAATGAGATAGAATAAAAAAAATAAAAAAAGAGCGGCATAGAAAAATACAGAAAACAAAGAAGAGAGAAACAGAAAGACAGAAAGAAAGATGGAGAAGAAGATGAGAGAGGTAGAGAGAGAGAGAAAAAGAGAGATAGAAAAAAGAGAGAGAGAGATAGGAAGGTGGCAGAAATAAAGAAAGCAAGAGAGAGAGAGAGAGAGAGAGAGAGAGAGATGTAGAGAGAGAAAGAGAGATTGGGAACCGGCTACGTCATATAGCTAAGACGAAATAACTTGCATGCGCATCTTCCCCGTTGATGGTTTGTAAGCTGATGTCTTGAGGAGGAGAAGCTTGTTGGATATCAGAAGTATCAGTTCAATGCCGCACTCTCCGATGAAATTGGAGAGAATCGGAGGATCCCCGATGCAAGAAACTCCAGGTGAACAACCCAACAAGTTCTTGATCAAGCAAAAAAATTATGATCAGTTTTATGGAGGGAGAACGCGACGGCAGAGGAAAAAAATGAGAATGGAATAAAGCAAGAGTCAAAAAAAAGAGAGGCAGACAAAAAACTCTTTTGGCAAGATATAGATAGAGATGAAGATAGAGAAAAGTGAGAGAGCAATAAAGATAAAAAATTTTAATGAAGTAAACGAAATAAAGACCTTTTTGGCAGGTATGTAGTTCATAGGATGGTTTTGACGGAAGAATAGTGAGAGAAACACCTTTTAATAACGATCCGAAAAAAACAGTTTTGAGCGAATCAGAATGACGGGAAGAACGAAGTATAAGGAATGTATTTTTGCGTGTAATGAAAATTTATTATTCAAGAACAAAAAAATTCTTCAAAAACAGATTGTCCAGGAGTAATACAAAACAACTTAAAGTTGATTTTACAAAACAAAAGCAACTGAGAGGAATTTGCATGAGAAAGGAGAAGTAAATAAAGACAGAGAGTAAAGGTTAGACAGCGGTACAAAAATAAAATTCATTATTCAAATGGAAGCGTAATCCTATGCAGATGTCCTTCTACCTTCCCTTCTCGCCTTCCAAGAGCTGCAATCGTCATCTGCTACTTTAACGAGTCACCTACCGTACTCCTTCGGATGGTGACTTCTATCCTGGCACGAACTCCCTTTGATCTGATCGAGGAAATACTGCTCGTGGACGACTCCAGTACTTTCCGTCGGTATTTGATTCTGTTGGTTGAATGTTGACGAGATTTCTGAAGGAAGTATGTACTACATATTCATTGAATCACGCAGACTCACCTCATTGGAAAGCTTGTAGTAACGATTCATACCACTGTTTGATCGCAAGTCTAGTCCAGCTTTGAAGTTAGTCTCACTGATACAAAAGGTTTTAAGACATTCGAGGAGCTTAATTTACTTTCAAATTTCTGCCTTGGAAGAATTATTAATTTTTTTAAACCTTCACAACAGATTCTGGATTTGATATGAGAAGCATATGAAAATTATACGAAGCTGTACAACTTTGTTGGGTTGTCAACTTTATTGTGTCCCTATGTAAAATAGAAAAAAGGGTGTGAAATAATATCATATTGTTTTGGTTATAAAATTATGAAAATTAATAACTTTTCACTTCATTTAATAAAATTTGCATACATAAATATATGTAGCCGAGGCAACGGAGTCAGTTCTTGCTGCGATGTCACGACCGGAATGGAGCAAGGTCCGACTCATTAAGACTGCGAAGAATGAAGGACTTATTCGGGCCAAGATATTCGGCGCGAAGCAAGCCAATGGCGAGGTTAGCAGCTTACTCCTCGACTTCCTTGTCGGTTGCTGCCCTTTCAACTGAGTACGCAAACGAGAAGAGCCTCTAAAAACGTCTGCAACGCAGGTTCTGGTCTTTCTGGATAGTCACTGCGAAGTGAACAAAAACTGGCTCGAGCCTCTACTGCAAAGGATCCACGAGGACAGAAAGAGGTTACTTAGGATGAGTCAGCTTAACTGATCTGATGATAAGGATTCAGAGTGGTTTGCCCGCTGATCGACATCATCGACTCTGATTCCCTAAAGTACGTCGGGTCGCCTCTTTGCTATGGCGGATTCGACTGGTCTCTCACTTTCAAAGTCAGTCTTTATCACTTGAGTTTTCGCTCGAAATTCTGAATTGTTCGTTGATAAAGAACAACATTCAAAACTATTTGATGAATGGGAAAGGTTAAATTGTCTGGGAAAAGGAAAAGCGATAATTGTGAATGGTTGGTTTTCTCTATTGTCATCTCGATACTGAGCGATAAACAAAGACTAGTGTCTCCTATCAACCCAATTCATTCAAAGACTATGTCCTCAATAGGACGGGGCATGAAGCGTCAAAGATCCTTGCAGAGATCTTGCAGGTACTTCTTGAATTCTCGGTAAGACGTACAAAGCTGATTGTAGATGTAGACCCGAGAAAAGTTGTAATCGTTATAGCAGTATTAACGTGTCCAATTCCAGCTAAAGGCTATAATCCTACATCTTCAGGAACAAATATTTATTGAAGTAAGAACTATAGAGAAGATTTTTTATGCCTGTAATACGAATATGGTTCCTTGTGTTAAACACAGTTGAAAAATTACTTTTGCTACAAAAACACGTGTCTTTAGTAGATAACTGGGTACGATAAGAAAGTCAGTGACTTTTTGTTGATTCAAATCTCGGGAGTAAATGATTTTTGCGAGAAAAATGAGAAAAAAATTAATTCTTGTTGTTTTCCAATTTTCAATCTTTAAAGTTGATAACGCTAGTGAAGAGAACGACTGTACGATACAAAAGTCACAAAGCGTGGCGTTCTTCCTAACTCAAAAGTCCATGAATCTCGTGAAGAAAACAAATGTTCGGTATAACAGTGAAAATCGGTTGGCTCTTTTCTCAGCTCATGGCCTTACTATCTGATTCGGCATTCTCGCATCTTCGCTCGTATGGGAGCTACTCCGAGTCTTCTTCTCACTATCTGATTTCGAACATGGTCGAGTCTTGTTATACCGAGAATCGTAGCATGTTCATCTCATTCGTGTGAAGAATGTTCTCGGTGGCGCGCGTGGTCTTCATGGAGTAGAGAAGAACGGGTCGGATCGCTGTGTTATACATCTTCCCGCGTATTCTAGCTGCGATCTTCTTCTCACACAGAACTCCTGTGGCCTCTCTCCATTTCATCCACGCCGCGTTGACTCTTTGAAGTCCTGCTGCAGTGGTAGTTTAATCCGCAGAGATGACTGACACTTTACTTTGAGTAAAGTGCCCTCAGTTTGCTCTCCAACGTCCTGATACTCAGTCTTTTTGAGTACGGTCTTCTGATTCAACTCGTGTGGGCGCAGCGATCAGAATCTGATCGGAAGAGTAGTGGGCACGGGTGTCAGTAGCGGCCGGGAGATCGTGTCCATTACCAGGATGAATAGAAGGGGAGACAACGCACTTCCTTGGTGTACTCTGACACTCACAAAACATCACAAACAATACGAAAACCAACGAAAACATTTTACATTCACTTGAAAGCTTCGAGGCAGCTTCCCCGGCAAAAAGCCATTCTCGAACCTGCCAATCACTTTCTCTATCTCTCTCTCTCTCTCACATGCGTTCGCGCTCAAAAACAAGGCAATTAAGGAGCCAGTAGAGAGAGAGAGAGAGAGAAATAGAGAGAGAAAAAGCAGATAGACAATAGAGACGGCGAGACAGTAGTAGAGAGAGAAATAGCAGACAGTGAGTAGAGACAGCGAGACAGCAGTAGAGAGAAAAATAGCAGATGAGGGGGCCTGTTTCACAACATGCTTTCTTACAGTCCAATTGCTCTCAGGCGGTGGACTAAAATTCAATTTACCCGGCAAAAGTTAACGCTAACAAGGACATAAGGCTTAGGCCAACGAGACTAGTATGCCCATGAGTATATAAGAGCCGAAAAATCTAAGAAAGTTAGATTTATAGAGTAAATTTGGTTTTTTTACTTGGAGGGTTGCGCGCTTTACTTGGGGGGAAGCTTTTTAAAAGATTATTTTTACTTTAAAAAACGCTTAAGCTTAGGAAAAAAGTTGACGCTAACGAGGCCGTACGGCTTAGGCGAACGAGACCGTATAAGAACATTCAGAATTTTTTATATTAAAAAAAACATTTTTTGAACGCACCGAAAAGAGCCTCTCCCAAGTAAATACCCCCCCCCAAGTTAAATTGTACTGCAAATTTTTTCGAAAAAAGAGGTTCTTGTTTACTGAGGGGCGCTTCACTTGGGGGGGGGGGGCTCCACTTCACTTCAGAATGGGCTTTTAAGAAAAAACTTTTCAAAAAATTTCACATTAAAAAAACGCTTAGGCTTAGGAAAAAGTTTACACTAACGAGGCCGTACGGCTTAGGCGAACGAGACCGCATAAGAAAATTAAATTTTTTTGTATTTTCAAACATTTTTGAACGCATTTAAAAGAGCCCCCCAAGTGAAGCGGAGCCCCCCAAGTAAACTTGTGCCAAAAAGAGATCACATATAGGTTTTCGGCACAATGTTACTAAGGGGGGGGCGCACTTTAATTGGGAGAGGCGCACTTTACTTGGCGGGAGGGCTTTTTATATTTTTCTGACAAATTTAGTCATTGAATTGACAAAAATTTAATAATATGAGATTTTTTCATGCGGTCTCGTTAGCCTAAGCCGTACGGCCTCGCTAGTGTAACCTTTGACTAAGCCTGAGCGAAGAAAAGTATATAATAGCTGAAAACAGCTAAGTTAATTCCCTCAATTAGACTGGATAAAAGTAAAACATTGTGGCTAATTGTTCTATAATGCCTCGTTCCTAAGCCGTACGGCCTCGTTAGCATACATTTTTACCTAAGCCTAAGCGAAAAAAAATCTGTTGAAAAGTGACCTTCTCCCAAGTAAAGTCCGGCCCCCAAGTAAAGTGCGGCCTCCCAAGTAAGTGCAGCCCCCCGCCCTCCCTAAGTAAAAGTTTTTTTCCGCTAAGACTCACGGAAACATCGAATGCGAAACAAGTTAATAATGAAACGTTCAGGATTTAAATAAGTAAAAATTTCGATTTGAATAAGTAAAAAAATTCTAACAACGAGGGAAGCAAGTTGAGATGATCTACCGTGAGTTTGATGTGTGCAATAACTGGGATCGCTATTCCGTAGAGTAATATTTTATAAATAAAAAAAAATAGCAAAACCCAATACAGACGTCTCAAGTGCAGTGTTTATTGAGAAAGACTCTTAGCCTCCTCTTTGAGATTACCCTTGCGTGGCTGTGGCAACAATACATTGGCAGACAAAGACAAATAGAGAAAGGCATTCTTCACAGATAAAAAGATCAGCAATAATCATTTGAAATTACATACTACTTTAGGGGTACCTTCGATTTCAGTGGGACTACCCAACCCGGTCTTTCTTGGAGAATGTGACCAATCTGATAATTCCGCTGGAGTCAGCCACTATGGCAGGGAGGGCTCTTCGCTATCGAGAAGGACTACTTTTTTTGAGGTGAATCTACAGCCATACAGGAACGAGCTAGCAGCAATCTATACTCTTTTCAGATAGGAGCTTATGACGAAGGAATGGACGTCTGGGGAGCAGAAAACGTAGAGATATCCTTCAGAGTTAGTCATTGCAAGTAATCAAAATAGACCTGATTGGGGCTGCAAGTCTGCTGTTAAAGCCTAATCTGATGAGAAAAGATGAGGAGACCTAGTGAAACATTAAGATCTGGATGTGTGGAGGAAGGCTCGAAGTGGAATCCCTGCAGCAGGGTCGGCCACATCTTCCGCCGCAGAAGGCCGTATGGGCTGAGCAGAGACACCATGGGGAGGAACTCTCTCAGAGCTGCCGCTGTCTGGCTTGACGAATACTTTGTAAGACACATTCAATGACCAAGTAGAAGAGAAATGAACATTCTGACATATACATACATCCCAGCAAAATAAGTATGTATGTGTTATCTTAAACTGATCGACTGAGATAAAGATGTCTTCAAGAGTGCGCCTTGAAGAACACGTAAGACTGAGTAGGACAAGACGCTCATCTTCGCTTGTTTATAAAAACACCTCATGTTCTTTCGAAGAAGATAGTATTTGCAGCCAAAATTCATACAAAGTCGTCCTCATCTGGCAATGGTCGACCACGGAGACATCTCCGCTAGAGTCGCGATCAAGGAAAAGCTGCAATGCAAGCCTTTCCGGTAAGAATGCCCTTCGGTTATGAATAAAGCTTCAGAAGAAATGCAAACTTTAAAGTATCGCGGAATTAACATACAAAGTCTGCTTGAAGATGGTACCTGCGGAACATATACCCGATTCTTCTGCCTGGTAACATCCCCGACAAGGCAGATTATATGGACAATCTCGTAGCGGAATGATAGAAAGTATCACGTTAGTCAACCTTTCCCCCTCATTCGTGAAGTTTATTCCAAAAAGCAAGAAAAGTGTTTCAGCTTCGACATAACAATTCTTCTTTGTGCGTATGGGTGGACTCCTCTGGCACGCATGTCATGAGTGGTGAGTTCTTCAGATTGAAAAGGCAGGTTTGATTTAACGAAACACAGAGCAAAAGTTTACTTGAGGATCGGAACTCGTTCTACGATCGTGTTCCAATCATCGACTAAGTACGTGGAAATGGTCAGTACAGTTGGAACTGCGACCCATGGGATCGAGCACGCTCTGCCTGGACTCTCTGAGGGCGTTGAGTGTCGCCCGGTGCCATCTACAAGGAGTTTCTCAGGAGTGGCATTACACTGTCTGTTC
>OZ057403.1:25076247-25189762 GCA_964056735.1 Allodiplogaster pararmata | reverse complement strand
TTTATGTATCAGAACATACTTTATCTCCCCTCAAGTCATATGTCTCTTTATGTATCAGAACATACTTTATCTCCCCTCAAGTCATATGTCTCTTTATGTATCAGAACATACTTTATCTCCCCTCAAGTCATATGTCTCTTTATGTATCAGAACATACTTTATCTCCCCTCAAGTCATATGTCTCTTTATATATCAGAACATACTTTATCTCCCCTCAAGTCATATGTCTCTTTATGTATCAGAACATACTTTATCTCCCCTCAAGTCATATGTCTCTTTATATATCAGAACATACTTTATCTCCCCCTCAAGTCATATGTCTCTTTATGTATCAGAACATACTTTATCTCCCCTCAAGTCATATGTCTCTTTATGTATCAGAACATACTTTATCTCCCCTCAAGTCATATGTCTCTTTATGTATCAGAACATACTTTATCTCCCCTCAAGTCATATGTCTCTTTATGTATCAGAACATACTTTATCTCCCCTCAAGTCATATGTCTCTTTATGTATCAGAACATACTTTATCTCCCCTCAAGTCATATGTCTCTTTATGTATCAGAACATACTTTATCTCCCCTCAAGTCATATGTCTCTTTATATATCAGAACATACTTTATCTCCCCTCAAGTCATATGTCTCTTTATGTATCAGAACATACTTTATCTCCCCTCAAGTCATATGTCTCTTTATGTATCAGAACATACTTTATCTCCCCTCAAGTCATATGTCTCTTTATGTATCAGAACATACTTTATCTCCCCTCAAGTCATATGTCTCTTTATGTATCAGAACATACTTTATCTCCCCTCAAGTCATATGTCTCTTTATATATCAGAACATACTTTATCTCCCCTCAAGTCATATGTCTCTTTATGTATCAGAACATACTTTATCTCCCCTCAAGTCATATGTCTCTTTATATATCAGAACATACTTTATCTCCCCTCAAGTCATATGTCTCTTTATGTATCAGAACATACTTTATCTCCCCTCAAGTCATATGTCTCTTTATGTATCAGAACATACTTTATCTCCCCTCAAGTCATATGTCTCTTTATGTATCAGAACATACTTTATCTCCCCTCAAGTCATATGTCTCTTTATGTATCAGAACATACTTTATCTCCCCTCAAGTCATATGTCTCTTTATATATCAGAACATACTTTATCTCCCCTCAAGTCATATGTCTCTTTATGTATCAGAACATACTTTATCTCCCCTCAAGTCATATGTCTCTTTATATATCAGAACATACTTTATCTCCCCTCAAGTCATATGTCTCTTTATGTATCAGAACATACTTTATCTCCCCTCAAGTCATATGTCTCTTTATGTATCAGAACATACTTTATCTCCCCTCAAGTCATATGTCTCTTTATGTATCAGAACATACTTTATCTCCCCTCAAGTCATATGTCTCTTTATGTATCAGAACATACTTTATCTCCCCTCAAGTCATATGTCTCCTTATATATCAGAACATACTTTATCTCCCCTCAAGTCATATGTCTCTTTATGTATCAGAACATACTTTATCTCCCCTCAAGTCATATGTCTCTTTATGTATCAGAACATACTTTATCTCCCCTCAAGTCATATGTCTCTTTATGTATCAGAACATACTTTATCTCCCCTCAAGTCATATGTCTCTTTATGTATCAGAACATACTTTATCTCCCCTCAAGTCATATGTCTATTTATATATCAGAACATACTTTATCTCCCCTCAAGTCATATGTCTCTTTATGTATCAGAACATACTTTATCTCCCCTCAAGTCATATGTCTCTTTATGTATCAGAACATACTTTATCTCCCCTCAAGTCATATGTCTCTTTATATATCAGAACATACTTTATCTCCCCTCAAGTCATATGTCTCTTTATATATCAGAACATACTTTATCTCCCCTCAAGTCATATGTCTCTTTATGTATCAGAACATACTTTATCTCCCCTAAAGTCATATGTCTCTTTATGTATCAGAACATACTTTATCTCCCCTCAAGTCATATGTCTCTTTATGTATCAGAACATACTTTATCTCCCCTCAAGTCATATGTCTCTTTATGTATCAGAACATACTTTATCTCCCCTCAAGTCATATGTCTCTTATATATCAGAACATACTTTATCTCCCCTCAAGTCATATGTCTCTTTATGTATCAGAACATACTTTATCTCCCCTCAAGTCATATGTCTCTTTATGTATCAGAACATACTTTATCTCCCCTCAAGTCATATGTCTCTTTATATATCAGAACATACTTTATCTCCCCTCAAGTCATATGTCTCTTTATGTATCAGAACATACTTTATCTCCCCTCAAGTCATATGTCTCTTTATGTATCAGAACATACTTTATCTCCCCTCAAGTCATATGTCTCTTTATATATCAGAACATACTTTATCTCCCCTCAAGTCATATGTCTCTTTATATATCAGAACATACTTTATCTCCCCTCAAGTCATATGTCTCTTTATGTATCAGAACATACTTTATCTCCCCTCAAGTCATATGTCTCTTTATGTATCAGAACATACTTTATCTCCCCTCAAGTCATATGTCTCTTTATGTATCAGAACATACTTTATCTCCCCTCAAGTCATATGTCTCTTTATATATCAGAACATACTTTATCTCCCTCAAGTCATATGTCTCTTTATATATCAGAACATACTTTATCTCCCCTCAAGTCATATGTCTCTTTATGTATCAGAACATACTTTATCTCCCCTCAAGTCATATGTCTCTTTATGTATCAGAACATACTTTATCTCCCCTCAAGTCATATGTCTCTTTATATATCAGAACATACTTTATCTCCCCTCAAGTCATATGTCTCTTTATGTATCAGAACATACTTTATCTCCCCTCAAGTCATATGTCTCTTTATATATCAGAACATACTTTATCTCCCCTCAAGTCATATGTCTCTTTATGTATCAGAACATACTTTATCTCCCCTCAAGTCATATGTCTCTTTATGTATCAGAACATACTTTATCTCCCCTCAAGTCATATGTCTCTTTATATATCAGAACATACTTTATCTCCCCTCAAGTCATATGTCTCTTTATATATCAGAACATACTTTATCTCCCCTCAAGTCATATGTCTCTTTATGTATCAGAACATACTTTATCTCCCCTCAAGTCATATGTCTCTTTATGTATCAGAACATACTTTATCTCCCCTCAAGTCATATGTCTCTTTATGTATCAGAACATACTTTATCTCCCCTCAAGTCATATGTCTCTTTATATATCAGAACATACTTTATCTCCCCTCAAGTCATATGTCTCTTTATGTATCAGAACATACTTTATCTCCCCTCAAGTCATATGTCTCTTTATGTATCAGAACATACTTTATCTCCCCTCAAGTCATATGTCTCTTTATGTATCAGAACATACTTTATCTCCCCTCAAGTCATATGTCTCTTTATGTATCAGAACATACTTTATCTCCCCTCAAGTCATATGTCTCTTTATGTATCAGAACATACTTTATCTCCCCTCAAGTCATATGTCTCTTTATGTATCAGAACATACTTTATCTCCCCTCAAGTCATATGTCTCTTTATGTATCAGAACATACTTTATCTCCCCTCAAGTCATATGTCTCTTTATGTATCAGAACATACTTTATCTCCCCTCAAGTCATATGTCTCTTTATGTATCAGAACATACTTTATCTCCCCTCAAGTCATATGTCTCTTTATGTATCAGAACATACTTTATCTCCCCTCAAGTCATATGTCTCTTTATGTATCAGAACATACTTTATCTCCCCTCAAGTCATATGTCTCTTTATATATCAGAACATACTTTATCTCCCCTCAAGTCATATGTCTCTTTATGTATCAGAACATACTTTATCTCCCCTCAAGTCATATGTCTCTTTATGTATCAGAACATACTTTATCTCCCCTCAAGTCATATGTCTCTTTATGTATCAGAACATACTTTATCTCCCCTCAAGTCATATGTCTCTTTATGTATCAGAACATACTTTATCTCCCCTCAAGTCATATGTCTCTTTATGTATCAGAACATACTTTATCTCCCCTCAAGTCATATGTCTCTTTATGTATCAGAACATACTTTATCTCCCCTCAAGTCATATGTCTCTTTATGTATCAGAACATACTTTATCTCCCCTCAAGTCATATGTCTCTTTATGTATCAGAACATACTTTATCTCCCCTCAAGTCATATGTCTCTTTATGTATCAGAACATACTTTATCTCCCCTCAAGTCATATGTCTCTTTATGTATCAGAACATACTTTATCTCCCCTCAAGTCATATGTCTCTTTATGTATCAGAACATACTTTATCTCCCCTCAAGTCATATGTCTCTTTATGTATCAGAACATACTTTATCTCCCCTCAAGTCATATGTCTCTTTATGTATCAGAACATACTTTATCTCCCCTCAAGTCATATGTCTCTTTATGTATCAGAACATACTTTATCTCCCCTCAAGTCATATGTCTCTTTATGTATCAGAACATACTTTATCTCCCCTCAAGTCATATGTCTCTTTATGTATCAGAACATACTTTATCTCCCCTCAAGTCATATGTCTCTTTATGTATCAGAACATACTTTATCTCCCCTCAAGTCATATGTCTCTTTATGTATCAGAACATACTTTATCTCCCCTCAAGTCATATGTCTCTTTATGTATCAGAACATACTTTATCTCCCCTCAAGTCATATGTCTCTTTATGTATCAGAACATACTTTATCTCCCCTCAAGTCATATGTCTCTTTATGTATCAGAACATACTTTATCTCCCCTCAAGTCATATGTCTCTTTATGTATCAGAACATACTTTATCTCCCCTCAAGTCATATGTCTCTTTATGTATCAGAACATACTTTATCTCCCCTCAAGTCATATGTCTCTTTATGTATCAGAACATACTTTATCTCCCCTCAAGTCATATGTCTCTTTATGTATCAGAACATACTTTATCTCCCCTCAAGTCATATGTCTCTTTATGTATCAGAACATACTTTATCTCCCCTCAAGTCATATGTCTCTTTATGTATCAGAACATACTTTATCTCCCCTCAAGTCATATGTCTCTTTATGTATCAGAACATACTTTATCTCCCCTCAAGTCATATGTCTCTTTATGTATCAGAACATACTTTATCTCCCCTCAAGTCATATGTCTCTTTATGTATCAGAACATACTTTATCTCCCCTCAAGTCATATGTCTCTTTATGTATCAGAACATACTTTATCTCCCCTCAAGTCATATGTCTCTTTATGTATCAGAACATACTTTATCTCCCCTCAAGTCATATGTCTCTTTATGTATCAGAACATACTTTATCTCCCCTCAAGTCATATGTCTCTTTATGTATCAGAACATACTTTATCTCCCCTCAAGTCATATGTCTCTTTATGTATCAGAACATACTTTATCTCCCCTCAAGTCATATGTCTCTTTATGTATCAGAACATACTTTATCTCCCCTCAAGTCATATGTCTCTTTATGTATCAGAACATACTTTATCTCCCCTCAAGTCATATGTCTCTTTATGTATCAGAACATACTTTATCTCCCCTCAAGTCATATGTCTCTTTATGTATCAGAACATACTTTATCTCCCCTCAAGTCATATGTCTCTTTATGTATCAGAACATACTTTTAATGAGGGTTTTGTCAAAAAAACTCATATAATTGCGATATTATAGCTGTTAAAAAACGAAAAAGGTGAAATAAACAAGTTTCATTCTCAGTTTGATACATTAAAATTTCCACCAGCTTCTTGTTTACGATCAGACAATATGGAACAATTACTGAATGGGTGCACAAGAAATGAACTGCGGTTTTATCTTCTTATTCATTAATTAATGAATAAATAACCCTGTATAATATGTATATTGAGTTATCCCTTAAGTGTTGACAACTTTTGAATTTTTTTATTTAATTACCTATTTTATTAAACATCAGTACATATTAGTCAACGATACTATCACAGTTGTATTAACAACTGGGTCTCACAATGTCATAAAAAAGCAAAGAATTTGGTGATGTCGGTTTCGATAACCTTTGAGTCCTGAAGCTCTTTTGCGCGCAGGTGATGCTTTCAGAGCTCGAAAGTGGTGGAAGTCGGAGAAAGCCAAGTCAGAAGAATACGGCGGGTGAGGCAGAACATCTCCGACCGATTTGCCTTGTTGTTTCTTTCAGTTCTCCACCGCTTGTGGGCGAGCGTTGTCATGTATAAGTCGGGTTTAGGCTTTTCCAATCACTCAAATTGTGAAGAAACTTTTTCGAATTTCACATTAATTGAGCGAGCGGTGGCGCCTATCAACGGTGTTTAGGAACAAGCGAGGGTAGGTGCCAAATCACGAGTAATTCCACTGGGCTTGTTATGCAGAGCTGCAAACAATGCTCTTGCGTCGAAATTATGTATATGGACGTCAACACTAGAGTTTTTTCTTCGAGGCTCACATCGTAAGAACGGAAGCGCTGATACAAACGTGTTACAGTACGATCGGAGAACACATCTTCATCAAATATATTACGCGTACCTGCGTTCGTCTCAGCTTCGCTGAGTTTTTGAGCGTACTCGTAGTAGACGATGGCCCAGATTTGAGATTGTTTTTTTTGAATCCGATAGAACGCATCAATTGAATCCGACGCGAGCAAGCGCGCTTATATTGTTTTCTTTTGGATCAGAATTTTTTCGAAAAGTTGGAACAGTAAGAAAACAAAATAGCCAGTACTTATGAGACAAGCTAATACATATAAGGAATCTCTTTTATGGTATACTTTGGCTCATCTTCTCGTGTGACGATCGTGGATGTTCTCGTAGTGGAAGGAACGACAAAGAGACTCAAAGAACTCTTCGTTCATTGTTTTCCTCTTTCCAGATAATTTTGCAAGAATCGGATGAAGAGGCAGTCGTGAGGTGGTTTGTCAGGCAAGTTTTAATGTCCGACGCGAGCAAGCGCGCTTATATTGTTTTCTTTTGGATCAGAATTTTTTCGAAAAGTTGGAACAGTAAGAAAACAAAATAGCCAGTACTTATGAGACAAGCTAATACATATAAGGAATCTCTTTTATGGTATACTTTGGCTCATCTTCTCGTGTGACGATCGTGGATGTTCTCGTAGTGGAAGGAACGACAAAGAGACTCAAAGAACTCTTCGTTCATTGTTTTCCTCTTTCCAGATAATTTTGCAAGAATCGGATGAAGAGGCAGTCGTGAGGTGGTTTGTCAGGCAAGTTTTAATGTTGACGCATCAGCTACCATACCCGCTTCAACAACGTGTGAATCTCTTTTTCGCGGTGTGTTGTAAGGCGTTGCTGCCCCCACCTCCCACCCGCCCCAGTTGTGCACAGTACACATCAGGCGTAACACTCATGTCATTGGGGAGCAGCTCTGAGTAGGCGAAATTGCGCGAGGTCCATTAAATTCAGCAAAGCCTTCATCGGGCGCTTTCCGAGATTTGAATTGCTGCTCGTTCTTGCTGAGCCATTGGTGCTTGCGCGTGAAGTCACTGTAGGCTTCTCAGTTTCTTTCCCACTCACCAATGTGACCAGCGACTTATCCCTTTTCAGTTCTTGACAAATACAGAAGCCACCGCGTGTCATCAATCAATATCAAGTGAGCCGAAGTCGGTTGTTGCTTGTGTTTATTTACGTACACTTGTCCGAGCTGGTGGAACCCGTGCTTGAGGTTGAGATCGTAGACCCTAAAAGGCTTTGCAACGTTTGAGCTTTCAGGAGTATTATACTCAGACAAATAACTTCAAATGGGGTTTTGGGTCAATAAATACGATTTCCTAATAATAGTGGCACACGCATCAAGGAATTTATTAAAGATGTAAATCATGTAATCTTTCTTGAAGTCTAAGAAAACGGACTTTACACGAATAAAGTTTTAAATCGTGGACACTGTGCGCTCGTCCCGCGAATATCCCGGATACGCTGCCGCCAACCTCATATAGTCTCTCCTGCGATAAAAAAGACGTCTGACTTCAGCTGAACCTCGAGAAAGTAGGTCTTCAAAATATGTAGAAGCCGATCTTTTCTTTCAATGACAAAAATAAACTTTCGAGATGGGAATTGTCTATCGTCTCTGGATCCACGCAGAAAGGAAAAGGTTCTTTCAGAGCTACTACTATTCAGAAATTGAGCTTTTAGATATGTCTTCATTTTCAATCACTCAAGCCCTCAACTCGCTATCGAGAAAAGTGACTTAAATCTCATGAGAACATTCACAACAACCTCTGGAAAGACAGAAGGCTAAGTAAACGGACGAAAATTGCAGAAGAACATCAACGAGGTCACTGACAAAGTGATAGAAATGAAGCCTTGAAGGTTTGAAGTCGCATAGGCAGTGAAGGGTTAGGCTGATTAAGAAGTTATTTTTTGAGTGAATAAATAAAATCCAACTGTTGTTTCTTTTCAAGCGAAACGAGAAATTTAGAACAAAAAAAACTCTTTTGAAAACGGAATTGGAGAATTTAATTAACTGTTATTGAAATATCCTGCCGTTCCATACATTCGAAAGTAAATAACAGCTAAAAAATTAAATTCAGTATCATTTGGGCTATTCTGATAATCATATAAAACAAAGTTTGACAAGTTTGATAAATTGTGCTTGCGAAAGTGGTACCATTTTTGCTACATCATCAGTACATAAATGCAGTGCGTGAAGGCTTTTCATTCAGACATGTAATGAAGTATGTTGCTCTTTGCATATAACGCAACTTGGAAACTAAAATGAATCTAATAATAGGGATTCCTCGAAATAATTTATTAAGAAGAACTCTTTACCAGTAAAAAGCTTGGTAGCAAGCATACTAAGAAAAAGTATTAAGATAGAAAATAGTTGTAGGATGGATGACCCGACGTCAATTGGAAGTATTGCGTCAGACTTGAAAAATGTCTCAAAAAAGCTTTTTTAAAAGGAAAAAAGCTCCTAGGTATTATGCACCTGACTTTTTTGCCTTTACTATGCCATCTCAAAACTCTCGATTTCTCTTTATAACTCTCTCTCTCTCTCTCTCTCTCTCTCTCTCTCTCTCTCTCTCTCTCTCTCTCTCTCTCTCTCTCTCTCTCTCTCTCTCTCTCTCTCTCTCTCTCTTTCTCTCTCTCTCTCTCTCTTCCGTTAACTCTGTTCCTTTTTTATGTCTCTCTCTTTTTTCATCTCTTGAAAATCAGTAGTTTTCTCTCAATTTCTTTTTTTCGCGTTTTGCGTATCTCCTCATCTTCTTGGAAAGTTTGATATGGTTCCCATTTTTTGTTCCTATGGTTTGAATGTTTTGAACAAAACATCTTGTGTTATACAAGTAGCGAAAAATGGCGAAAAAGTCTTAAAAACCAGTCATTAAAAAACACATAATGAAATTTTTAATACTTCTATAGTTTGGTTAAGGAAATCGATGCAGAAAGCTGGGCATTGCTGCCGGCCAACCATGGCAAGCTGGGCATTGCTGCCGGCCAACCATGGCAAGCTGGGCATTGCTGCCGGCCAACCATGGATTTTTCTCTCTGAATACATTCATTGTTCACAAATTCACTTCAATTCTCCAATGTTGACTAATTTACAAATTATCTTAAAATTGGGATAGAGCCTTGAAAAATATTTTTCGAAACACTTTTATTTTTTCTCTAATTCACTCTAATCTTCTAGTTATTACTTCTTTCTCTCAATCTCTCTTAGTTTCTCTCATTCAATCCATGTCTTTCTATCGGTGTTTCTCCCTAGTTTTTTTTAACCGTTCTTTTAGTTTTGAGATAATTTTATTTGCTTTTTTATTCAAATTACGTTGTTTTTCCTTAAGTTTTTTTTTTGTTTTTGCCAAAAAATTGTTCATCGGTTTCTTTTTTACGGTTTTCTTTTCCTCTTTGTACCTTTTTTCCACAATACTTTTTTCTTTTTTTTTTCATCTTAGAAATTAAATTTTCAAACCATACAACAGACCAACAATCGTGCTCATTTTGGGATAAAGAACAATTCGAAGCGTTGAAAAACACATTAAGCTTTCGTAGATAAAAAAGAATAAAGTAAGAGACAGAGTTAAGTAAAGAAAGGGAATGGAAAGTGCGAGAAAAAGGTTTCCTTAAAACTTATAACGTCATTTTCTCTACTTTGTTTAGAAAATGGCTTTATCGACTTTTTCAAATCATGTTCTTGTTCAAAACTGTGTTCAAATAATTTCTTAAAACTTGAATTTACTTCCGAAATTATTGATCCCATCGATTGGAGTTTCCCTGCTTAGGGTGATGGGTCGAAATACAACCGACCCATTACATAATAGTCTAGACCTACCATGCCACACTGGCACGCATGTGCATACTGCTATATAGGGGTTTTGTGTATAGAACCCGCTTTCTATAAGCATTGATAGCCATCCTCAATTTCAGCCTTATCCTTTCTCAAATATTACCTCATGTTGATAATTGCACTATGGTTATGATCCTTCCATTTAGGTGTAAATGGATGAGTTTCACTTCTTGTTTTGATCGTCATAAACTTTGGATGAATGTCTTGAATGATTACATGAAGTATGTTTTGTTCATAAATATCTTTGTATAATGCAGCAATAAATACAAAAAAGAGAAAGAGTATTGAACTTGAATCTTCTCCTGAGTTTCTTCATACACCGAGGGTTGGTTAAACAAGGATAATCAGCTAACAGGGTTGTTTAAACAAGGATAATCAGCTAACAGGGTTGGTTAAACAAGGATAATCAGCTAACAGAGTTGATTATCATAACTTTGTTATTTGCAGTACAAATTTCAATCAAATCAAAAAGTGTTTTATCGAATTCCGTTAGACGAAGATGAATATAAAAAAGAAAAACTGTAAATTTTTGAAACACTCCGCTTAAAGAAAAGGGGGAGGAGCTCAGGTGAATGAAACTATAGTGGGTAGACAGACAGTAAGAAGAAACTGTCGTCAATGGTGAGGGCAGAGGGAGAGAAGTTGTGAGGGGCGGAGGCTGCCTGTCAGATACCCTTTCATTTCAGGGGATCCCTGTTGGAGCAGACGTCTCCAAACTGCTTCAATACTTCTTATTTTGAATGGTACTTCTATACAATGCGAAAAATTTCCTCCCTAATCCAGACAAGTTTCCGGTAGTAAAAAGTATAAAATTCTGTAGAATATTTTTCAAAGACTGTTTTCAATCTTCCATCTCAAAATTACGCTCAAGAATGTTTCAAAATGTTTAGTGAGTTAGTGAAATAAGTTTAGGAACACATAAGACAAAATTTTCTGAGACTTTGACAATGTCCGAAGTCTGAGTGGTTTATATGAATATTTTGGACTACTTTTTCTCGTATATCGAGAGAACGAGGAGAGCTTTTGAGAAAAAGCAAATAGTTGTATCTTAATTTGTTCTACCTAGATTCAACTATGTCTCTATTTTTACCGCCTACCTATCCTGTTCCTATTTTTTCCTGTTTGCTATATTTCCACTACAATTGATTGTTTTCGAAAAACTTATTTAGACTGGAGTTGATTCGAATTTTTTCAAGCCTAACTTGTGCTTACATAATTTTGATGAATTTTCAATGTTATAAGTAGCGAATTGTTCATTGTTCCAATTCGAACACTTCACCATATCTTCGTATTTTATACAAATGTTTTTCTCAACTTTTAAAATCAAACGCCGTCGGAGTTTGTTCTGTAACAATCGGCAGCCAAACTCATTCAACAATTCATATATGCTTTTTTGACCACCCTTTCTAAGTGATAGACCGAACGAACTTTTCTTGCTATAGACTTGCAAATGAATATCTGAACGCTTAAGTTTTCTTTATATGATTTTTTACTTCGAAATTTTCGAAGCATGAAACATATCTGTTGTATATAAAATGACTTCAAATATGAATCTTTTCTTGCAGTGATAAAGTTTTCATAGAGTTTATTCTCACATCTGAAGGAATGAGTGATGATGTTTGAATAACAAACTTCTCCTTTTTATTTTTCTCGATTCCACTCAGTTCGGGATGCAGCCCATTCTCATTCCGTATTCCATACAACATATACCTCTTTTATGCGTCTGTTTTCTTTGAAGTAAAGCAACCGAGTCATTCTTGATGTTTCATTTGATGCCTTCCGACCCGTGACATTTCCAAGTCATTTCTCCTCCAACAGTGCCAATCCCCAGTAACCCACAACGTAACATTTACAAGTTTATGGTATTTCAAGAGTAACGACCCGCATTCCTCCCATTTTATACGACCCGAAAGAACAAGAAGTAGAGTTCTGCTCTGGTGAAGAATGTCATTATTGCAGACTGGGACATGAACTCAGCGCTTGTCTTCGCTACAATTTCATTGCTCACTCAATGCAAGAGCATGTTCATAAGGGAACAGCGCGGCCCCCCGACTCTTCCTACTGGGATGTACTTGATGGATGGAATTGCGACCAACATTATTGGCGCCGACAGATACTCCGAGGAGACCTCCGCCGAGAAAGTTGGATCCTCTTCCTTTCTAAATCTATTTGTATTCTCTATACCATTTTGTAACCGTCTAGTTCTTCTCATCATTATCAAAAGGACAATAGTTTCGATTGCAGAGATTGCAAGTCGTTCAAGAGTTCCTTCCTTCACGTATTCAAGCTCTATTGGAAGAGCACGCGGAGTGGAAGAACTTCCTAGAAAAGCAACCAGCCGCAGTCAGGGACAAATACAAGTCCATTTTTGCTATGGTGAGTATTTTTTTTCCATATTCTTTGAAAATCAAAAAGGACCAAATGATTACAAGGAGAGGGATTGGGAGGTTCAGCTGCACCTCAAAAATGATTTGATAGCTGATTCAAGACTTTCCTCCATGTATTTTCTATTGTTTCAACATAAAACATAACCTTCCAATATAGAACTTTTTTGCTCTCGTCAAGTACTACTGGGCTTTCTTGCTCTTTTATCCTAAGAAAATCGAATCAAGAAAGGTTCCCGCTTTCATTTTCATTAATAATAAATGTTCTTCTCGAATGAAACATTTGTCCAGTTTGAGCGAGTCATGAAGGAGGTCGAAAGCGCGGGGAAGGCCACAGATTCCCGAGACCCCGAGAAGCGTCTCTCCTTGGCTGTAAACACATTGAACAACGTAGACTCCTTGATACTCTCTATCAGAAAACTTAAGAACTTTATTTTAAGTCAACCGTGAAAAACTTCATTTTTGCCTCTGTTATCCAAGCTCTTCGTTTTCGAATGAACATTGTAATTGCCTCTAACTCTTTGTTTAATTTTTTAGAATGTATTTTTCTTGTGCACGATCTCGTTATCACGTAGCCTTGTATACAGCGTCACTCTTATCCGTTGTTTGATCGAATCGAGTTATCACATTTCCTTTCCCTGTGCCAGAAATAATCAAGTCTAGTGACTAATAAAGTATGCCCTTCGTTTCAAACTTGAATTCAATTTCCGGTCCAGAACTTGTGTCTAAAAATGTAATTTATACGTTAAAAACATCGTTATCAACGATAGCTTCTCTACTATGAGCCGTATCAATGGTGACATTCCCTTGTAGGAGATTTTTTCTGTTTTTTTTTGTCTGTCTAGAACTACGGTAATATCAAATAAAATATCCAGGAGGTAACAAGTCCTTCTCTTCATTGAATAAAGTTCGATGAAGATGTTGGGGGACTCAAAAATCGCTTAACACAAAAACATACACTAAAACATGAGTTAGGACGTGGCAAAAACATCAAATGTGACTCAATCAGGAATATGAGAGCATTTTTACTTGCATCTCATTAAATACAGCTTCTAAGAAGTATAAATTTCTATTCAATTTTGCCCCGAGCCTCTCTCATGAGACGCTGAATTGAGAAAGAAGCTTCATTGAAACCACATGTCATGATTTCAACAAGATCTAGAGGTGGCTGGAAAGTACGGGGACCGAAAGTCAAACGCTTTTGTATCGTAATCAATAATCCAATTCCTCTCAACTCAACATATTTTATTCTCAACATATATATGTTCAACTGGGTGAAGTCAGTTTTCAATGCGGCCGCCCTTGGAGCGGATGACTTGGCGGAGACGCTTGGGGAAAGCATCAGTCGTGGCACGCAGGTAATCAACGTCGAGTTCTTCCCAAGCTTTGAGCAGGGCCTTCTTCAGAGACGCCAAATTGGGGTGGGGACGAGCCGAGGCTTTCGCCTCGAGGACCGACCATAAAACACAATAAACTTCGAAAATAAAAAAGCATTCGGTGCGTGCACGAAAAAGTGCGTAGCACACACCTAAACCACGGACTCCGTACTTTCCAGCCACCCTGTAATTGAAATTGGTCTGGAAAAAATTGACCATCTTTAGTATTTCAAACTGATCAAAATAACTATTTTAAGGTCAATCGAGGAACTAAAAAGAGCATTGATATCAGTATTTACGAATCTCAATTTTCATCTTGCTTTTCAAAAAAAACTCGTAGACCATCTTATTTTCGTCCTCGGAAAAGATTTTTTCGATCAGTTATCAAATAGGATAATTTTTCGAGAAAAAAATTGTTCAATTTAAGTATTAGTAATTTTTCTCCCGAGCTTAATACTCGAAAGGAAAACAAGGGAAGTCAGACAGAAATGCTGAAAGTCCAGACGAACCGGATGTTTTCAACATATGATAACGTGATTGTTTCCTGAGTACTTTGAATTAGAATAGATACAGAACAGCAATCGTTTCACCATCAACCAACAATATTCTTCCTGAAGAATAAGAAACTTCCCCTTTCTGGGGGGGAAGTTTCTTAACAAAAAATTCGAAGATGCTCTTCGAATACGATATAAGTTTTTAAAAAAAGAAAGAAATGAAAGTGATTTTTTCATTAGAAAGTTCATATTTACCGTAGCTTTAATTACAGAACTTTATAAAAGTCCCTTGCCCCAGTCAAGGCATGATGCAACTCGTCAAGTCTTAGATCACGACAAAAACTTCAAAGAACCGAGTTGCGAAAAACCGAGAAGAGATTTTCTTGGATAAGAAAACGACGAAGTTGATCCGGTTGTTGAATTGAATTGTCTTGAGATTTTAAGCATATGTGAAACAATGAGCCGGAAAAAAACTAAGCGTAGAAGTGAATCAGAACGGAAGAGAGGAGAAAAGAAAGAGAAAGATCAAAAAATGAAGAGAAGGAGAGGAAGAGAGAGAGAATTAAAGAAAGTGAGCGAGGAAAAAGAAAGATGAAAAGGGGGAGATGGAGAGTCAACTAGAGAGAAACAATCGAATGTAGAAGTCAGATCTTAGCAGAAGGAGACTTCTGTTCGTAGTAACACAAATCTGGCTTGTAATCCGGCGAATCTTTCCTTCCTGTGCAGTGATCTCGACAATATAATTAAACCGTTTTTTGTATAAGAAAATTGTTTCTCAATTCTGCTAAAAAAAAGATTTATCTACTGTAATACTCACTTTGAAGTAGAGGTCTCAATCTGAAATGTTTTGGAAAAACTTCCTCGATTTTCAATCTCATTCTGTGAAGTTCAAAAAGAGTCCAAGCTCTATTTCGAAACTATTGAACCCATATTATCGATTCATTCTCTATTAGTGCTTTGAAATTTTTCGTATACATACGTCGTTTAAGTGTTGGAAAACTATTTATGAAAAATGATTGTTTTTCGTGTGAGTTGATGTTGCAAGAATTGATTTACTTTGAGTTTTCATTCTTTGCCCAATTTTCTATCTCTCGAATAACTAGAACTAATCATTAAATTCTATTCGAATAATTTCTAAATGTTGATTTTCAAGCATTCTTCGTAAGGCTCAACGATTTGATAACTTTGATGTAATAAACCAAACCTTTCTTTTCCAATTTTTACAATTATTTTGTTTTGCGGAAACTCTTTATTGTTCAAAATAACAAGTCCAATGTTGCGTGTAACATGAGAAGAGGTGGTGTTCCCTTAAGCTTTTTGGTTTTCCTTTTTTACCAAATTGAACTCGGTTTTTTGAAGCTTCATTCAATCCTGATTTTCCAGTAAACGGCGTCTCTCTTTTCCTTTCTTCAGATTTCAAGTCAAAAAGACAAGAAAGAGAACATTCTTGGATTTCGTTTTTTTTTCCCTCTCTCTTTGCTAATTTAAAGCAGCTTTCAATGTACATTAGATGTGCTGTGATGGAGGTGATTGATTTGAAGTGAGAGAAAAGAATGAAAAAGGAAAGAGGAAGAAACTGTAGAGAAGGAAAGAGCTCTCAGAAATAAAAATATATAGAGAGGGAGAGAGAATGAAAATACTACATGAACTAACATAGAAAAGGAGATAGAGAGGAAAAATTCCCGAATACACAATGTTTGTTAACAGAGTATTGAGTTGCGGTCGAAGAAGCTCCTGGGGATTTTTTTAATTACTAATTCATGGAAGGAGTAATTGGTGACTACGGTAAGCGGGGACTGGCGCAGAGAACAGAGCACACGCCTTATTTGTTCGTCCCAATTTCCTTCTCTCCCTTTATCCACAAGTCCACGCGAAAAATCGGGTTCTCGCTAAAACAATCCCTCCACTTCTACAATATTTATTCTCCTTTGTTCTTTACAGTATCCCGACAGAAATTATCCTTTGTTCTCTACAGTTTTCCGACGAAAACATAGCACTATCTCTAACAAAATCTTAATTGAAATCTCTTTCGACTTCTACTGCAGTTTTTGTTTCTAATTTCGGGTAACCATGCCTCTGAGCTTTATATTGTACTACTTTGATAAGTTTTTCAGGTCAATTTATAAGAAGTTTACAATTTGCATTAGGTGTGGAAGCAAACGTGATTCTTTCATCGATAAAGCACCACCAGATTTTCCATTTCTAGACATAGTTTTTGAAGCGCTTACAATTTATAAACTTTTTTTGCGGATGGCGAGGTTCAGGAAAAAATGCACAGCTAGGAAAAGATTATCGATTCCAAGGTTTTCAGAAGTTTGCTGTGTTATGAGTCACTTTCTAATAGAGTTTCTAATGTTCAAGTCCTGATCAAAAATGTGCTCTCCGTAATTAGCATTTTTGGCAAATGAAAGTATTATTATTTTGACTAGAGCATGGAAGAATGATTTTATGAATTCATGGCTGATGAAAAGATACCGCAGAAGCTTCCGAGACATAGACTTACAGGATAACTTAATAAGAAGAGAAGGAATGCTGGCTGCTAGATTCTAGGCCGCTTTCCTGGTGAACACCGAGGACTTGGATTGAGTAATAACTGCCACTGACACTCTTCATCCTCGAATTGTCACATGCAAGCCTTGCATTCCGTCCCCAACTAAGATGAACCAACTGCAATTCATTTGTCAACCCGCCACCTGTTTCTTGCTTCCCTGACTGATCCCTTACCCCTCCCCTGACTGATCCCCTACCCCTTCCCTGACTGAACCCTACCCCCTCGATCATCTCGCGTCTCTATCTTCCCCCATTCCCCAACTTTTACCGCCTTTCATTGTGTATTGATAGCCGCAAGTGATGCAATGCACTCAATAAATTGTTATTCGCACCTTTGAATCTCGAAGGCTCCGAGCTCTGATCAATCAATACTTTCGTTTTTTTCCTCAGATCTTTTTTATCCGATTTTTGCTGAGAATTCCTAGAGGATGAAGATTTATAGTGTCTTCGGCATATGCTTAGTAAGCCCTGCTATTTCTTTCCTCTCCCCCCTCTGTCTTTTAAAGCACCCTTGAGATTGTTTTTTGATGCCGACTTCAATTCCCTCATCTTGATCAGCTTTTCTATGAGACACCACGTAATTCTATTATCTTTAAAAGTTCATACAAGCCTCTTGCCTTAACTGCTTAATGAGTCATTCATTCCTGACTCTTCGGTAATACAAGTCTGTCTTCACGATGTTTATAAGCTTGAAATGTTTTCAGTTAATCTATTATAAATTGTGTGTGAATACTTCACTTTGATCTTCACGCACTTATTCTTTTCATTTTCATAGTAATGCATTAGCAGTCCTTAAATTTTGATGAATACAATACGAAAAAAAACTTCTTTGCAAGATAAAAATCTTCGCTTTTTTGGTTATTCGTTCGTTTTCTATCTCACATAAAGAACCGCATCGTCAATATCAATTATCTAATTCATCTGACCATCAAGATCAAAGATCTAGCTCACCACAATCAATTATGATGGCTCAATTGGCAATGAAGTTCTAGTCGCAGAGAACTTTAAGCTTTTTCCAAATACTATCGAAAACAATGCATATTATTATCTCAGATAGAATCTGTATACCGAAGGCGTCTTAATTGAGATGCTGCGGTAGCATTCTAAAGGACCAGGCTTGACTATGTCTTGAGATGCTGCGGTAGCATTCTAAAGGACCAGGCTTGACTATGTCTTGAGATGCTGCGGTAGCATTCTAAAGGACCAGGCTTGACTATGTCTTGAGATGCTGCGGTAGCATTCTAAAGGACCAGGCTTGACTATGTCTTGAGATGCTGCGGTAGCATTCTAAAGTACCAGGCTTGACTATGTCTTGAGATGCTGCGGTAGCATTCTAAAGGACCAGGCTTGACTATGTCTTGAGATGCTGCGGTAGCATTCTAAAGGACCAGGCTTCACTATGTCTTGAGATGCTGCGGTAGCATTCTTAAGGACCAGGCTTGACTATGTACTTGAGATGCTGCGGTAGCATTCTAAAGGACCAGGCTTGACTATGTCTTGAGATGCTGCGGTAGCATTCTAAAGGACCAGGCTTGACTATGTCTTGAGATGCTGCGGTAGCATTCTAAAGGACCAGGTTTGACTATGTCTTGAGATGCTGCGGTAGCATTCTAAAGGACCAGGTTTGACTATGTCTTGAGATGCTGCGGTAGCATTCTAAAGGACCAGGTTTGACTATGTCTTGAGGTGCTGCGGTAGCATTCTAAAGGACCAGGCTTGACTATGTCTTTAGATGCTGCGGTAGCATTCTAAAGGACCAGGCTTGACTATGTCTCGAGATGCTGCGGTAGCATTCTAAAGGACCAGGCTTGACTATGTCTTGAGATGCTGCGGTAGCATTCTAAAGGACCAGGCTTGACTATGTCTTGAGATGCTTCGGTAGCATTCTAAAGGACCAGGTTTGACTATGTCTCTCTGCTCACGACGGTCTGGTCTGTCTTCACTAAAAGCTCCTCCAATGTGAATCTGTTCCTTCTTTTTCCCTTCTCTCTCTTCGGTACACTATTTTGTATTGTGTTGTCTGTGTTAGAGGGCCGACTGGAATATTCGCTTCATTGTTTATTGTTTGCATCGCTTCTAATACGCGAATTGTATTACTGGCACACGGTTGGCGCCTTTCTCTTTTGCTCGCCCTTTTATACAGAACAAACTACATTGTTTTCGGTTCGTGAACCATTATTTCTATTACGCAATTTCAATAAATTAACCTTTGATCATCAGAATTATTGATTTTACAGTTCTAAATATTTAGTGCGAAAATGAAAAAAGGGAAATGAAGCAAATAAATTGTAGAGTAACAGAGAAAGGTACTATGTATACAAGAAAAGGGTGAGTAACTCAGTGATTGTTTGAATTGAAGAATGAATAATTAAGGTTGAGGTCATGTAATCTATTCAAACTCAAACGTAGTTTGAAGTGGAAAAGTCAGCGAGAAAACGTTGATCCTTTTTGTTGATCACGTCAGCAAGAAAAGGTTGAGAGAAAAGGGCAAAAAAGGTTGTGTTCAGAAAAAATAGATCTGCATAGTTGGTTTGACACTTTGATAATAGATCTGCATACTGTAGTTGGTTTGACACTTTGATAGATCTGCATACTGTAGTTGGTTTGACACTTTGATAATAGATCTGCATACTGTAGTTGGTTTGACACTTTGATAGATCTGCATACTGTAGTTGGTTTGACACTTTGATAATCTCTTTCGAAGATTCATTTCATCGTTTTATGTTCAAAAGAGTGACGGGGAGTAAATAAAAAAGAAGGAAAAAAGTAATATAAAAGTTAAGAGTACATAAGAGTGAAAGAGAAAGAAAGCTTTCACAAGTCAGTCATTTAAAATGCTTGTAACAAAAAAAATAGCAGTTGCTTACCTGACTTATGGTTGTGCATAGAGCTTCAAATTTTCGAGTGTCACGTTTTTTTGCTTTTTTTGATGATCATTTGAGACACAAGCAAAAAAGAACGCTTTGAGGATGTTTTTGTCTCCATGATTAGGTTTCGGTTGAAGCTACTTTTCTGATAGTCGACACAAGACTTTGAGATGCATATAATAATAAAAAAATTCAGCTTCAGACAAATAAAAGAATATTTGTAGGAACAGTCATAACTGGTCACTAAGATGATAATAATAGTCCGCTTCTGTTTCGATTTCGCAACTGAGAAATCATCATTTAAAAAAACTAATTAAATTCTTCCGATTCTGTTTTTGTGTAGCAGAGAAAATGAAAAGTTTTTAGTGTCAAAAACATTATGTAATTATTAAAGATGAGAAAAAGGAAATAGTGAGATATTGAATGAAGAAAGAATAATCCCAGGTCTAAGGAGGAAAGAAATACAGCTACGAAATAACAATGATGCAGACAAAACCGAGTTTCATGAGAAAACTGAAAAGAGAGAGAGAAAAGGAGAGAGAGAGAGAGGCATAGAGAGAAAAGAGGTAAAAAGAGAGGGAGGGAGAGGGATAGAGAGGGAGAAAGATGGAGAGAGGAATAGAGAGAAAGAAAGAGTTAGTGTGTGAGAGGAATGAAGAAGGAGAAAGAAAGAGACAGAGGAAAAGTAAGAGAGAGACAAAAGGACAGATAAAAAAGAGAGGAATGCGGCAGAATGAGGTGAGAAAGAGAGGGCGGTAGATGCGGAAGGTAGCATTACAGCGAGATGTTGCAATACTCGCCTCGGATATGATATATAGCTGTTTGACTAATCAACAACCACTGCACTTCGACACGTTTTCGAAACGGCTTAGTTGACCCAAATTTCTCTTAAAAAGCATACAAACCGACTCAGTAGACGAGTTTTGCATGTTTTAAACGTTGGCTCGAATAAGGTAGAGCTTGGAAAGAGGCTATTTAACCAATGAGCATATTTTACTTCAATTTAAGAGTCAATTCATTTAGCATTTAACTTAAAGGGATCAATGAAAACCGGCCTCCTAAACACGAGTTCATATAGACTGAGTCGAGACCTCAAGAGCTGATTCACCGCCTCGAACAACGCAATTCCTTAGTTTTCACGTCGACTTACTTTGATTGATCTAGAAAAGTCTCATACTCTCGTTGAAGACTTTTTCTGCTCAAGACCAGAACTCGGCCTATATCAAGCTATGTAGGACTTATTGAATTTTCATTCATGGCTCACCTCAGGATCTAATGAAGACCCCTTATTACTGAATCCAAGACGATAAGTGTTCATTCACGATTTGCCATATGTTGAGAGGAATTTTCTGATGGTTGACGTTAAAAAAAATGCCACATGTTTGGTAATTATTTGTCATGTGTTGATAAAAAACCTGGGCTTTGCTGAAATTAACCTTCATCAGAAGTTTTTGTTCCATTTAAATTGAATTGTATCATATGAGCCTCATTCATTTCACAAATAAAGTAATTTTCCAGGCAACTCCTTTTATGAAAAAAGTCCATAAAAGCTTAAGCCACTGACCTAAGAATACATAACAATCTTTTCCCGTCTCGTCTTCTCAGTTGCTCTACAGCTATCTGTATACTTACGTCGCAATGCTCATGTCTCCCTTCTCTTTCTCTTATGCTCTCTCTCTCTCTCTCTCTCTCTTTAGCTCTCCACTCCTATATTTCTCTCTTTCTCTCTGTCTATTTCCAAATCTTTCACTCTCTTATATCTCTATCGAGCTTTATCTCTCTCTGACTTACTTTCTCTTTTCTTTTCTCCCTTTTCATCCTTTTCCTGTCGCTCACTCCGTTCTCTCAAAATCATTCAGAGTGTCAAATCCGAAAAAAAGGGAACAGCGATGAGTAGCTGCCGTCAGAAAGAAGAGAAGACATGTTAAGTATGGAAATTGAATACGCGCCACTTCCTGATTTCTTTCTTTCTTTCTCTCTTTCTATTTATTTCTCCATTATTTTCCCGCTCGTAACGCACTCTTCGTACCGGTATCTAAGTAAATTAGTTTGAATTGTAAACTAAGGTTATGAAAGTTTGCGAAGATCAGTAATATTCTATACAAATGATATTAAACTCTAGCCTGTGCTATTTCTTAGCATCAAATTCTCAATAAAAACTTTTAAAAAATCCATTCCTTATCTTTAATTAGGTTCTTTTCAATCTTTACTTATCCATTTCCTTATAAAAAATCAGGTTGGTCATTCCGGCCATGGTTTTTTGCAGAAAACAGCATCAAGTTTGAATAACTTTAGCAAAAATAAGTATTTAGTTTAAAAAATATGTTTGTACTCAAGGATTGTGTTCTTCGTGAAGTTATTCAGTACTTAATAGAACTTGCATACAAATAACCCAAATGGCCAACTGAGGCGCGGGAAAAAGCTAGTTGAAAAGTGGTTGGGTTTGGAATGAAATCGTATGCAAATACATAGTTAACCGTTCGTGTTCACGAATAATCAATCGTGAATGTACTATGTCGACCATCCACGTACTCTGAGAGCCGAGGTTAGATTGAAGTTGATCCCATCAGTTACGAATCATTCTACACGAGTCTTCTGACTATGAATATCAAATAACCAGGCGGCTTAATGGGAGAGCAGAGACCCTCGCTGGATGAATGTTTTTATTTACTCTAACTTCTTGATGAGCCAGCAACCGAAGACGGCCGTAATGCTGTAATAATACTAAGAAAGCACGCCGAGCAAGTTGTGACGAGACTGAGACTTTCTCTTTCTCTTCTCCTCTTTTCGGCCAAGATCTCTGCCTCTCCATTCTTCGTGCTCCTCTTATTTCATGCGGTGAAGATGTCCATCAGGCATCGCACCGAGATAAAATTACCTTCATGTAAATATATTCGTTTTAAGGTGCTGCCCAGTACTTCTTAGAAGTTACGAAGGTTGTGCCAAGAATCCTTTCGCTTCCTTACTTCCTCATAAGCTCCTTTCTCTATAATGCTCATGAGTATTTTTTTTCTTGGTCAGGAGGTTCTGGACCAAAACACAATTATTGTCTGAACATCTCGAAACTTGGTTTAGCAACTTTTCTCTAAAGAGCATCCGGAGCTATAAAAGGAAATTTTCAAATCATCGCACTTGTCTTCATCCCATTTTCAAACCTTGTTCTACTTTTGAGCCTTTTTTAGATATCAACCATCACCGAAGAAAAGGAGAACAAGGAGAAATCGATCTCTGCTACAAAAAAGTCTGCCAACAGTTAGTTGAAGCAGCCCATTCAAAGGAACATCTCATTTCACTCGTAGAAGATGCTTCACTGAGATATTTATAAATTAAATGAGACTAATCACTTTTAGCGGAGTATTCTGTTGCGTCTCAAGTTCGCGACAAAAAGGTTGCATCAGAAAAGAAAAAGGAACACCGCAAGACTTCCGATAGCAGGCGTCGAGTGAAGCAGCGGGGAAGGAACCGAGAAAGAGAAGGAGAGAGAGAGATAGAGAAAGAGAAAGAGAGAGAGAGAGAGAAAGAGAGAGAAAGAGAGAGAGAAAGAGAGAGAAAGCGAACACTTGAGAGTATGGAAAAGAGAGAGTGCAGACGAATATAGGCAATTGAAGAGAGGTTTCTCAATGCATATTCGAGTTGTTGCATTTTAGGATGTTTAAATTGTTGCCAGAGTTCCGTCACATGTGCGACGTGTGAAACCGAAGATTCTCTCAAGCTGTTCTCTACTTCGTCATACAACTCAATCTCACAAACCTTCTAATAAGGTTTTTATTATTCCAACTAAGGAATAAGATGAAAATCAAACACTTCTACATCTTTTTAGAGGGGTTTTACAATGACCTTTGATCTACTATGAAGTGGGGGAAGTTTCCGACTCTTCGCATCTTCCGAAGTGAAGGTTTTATTTCATGTTCCAATGTTTCTGGAACTTAGAAACTGGGATTTCTCTATATCTTAAAAGTGGCCTCCGCTCGTAAATGTCCCCTTGTGAGAGAAGAGAAGCAATTCATCTGCTGCTTCCAATCTCTCCTCACTTCCCATTAGTACTTTCTTAAACTTTCCAAGTAGAACATAAACATCTGAGAGCATCGCAAAAAATACTTGCAACCTCTTGAACTGCTTCTTTCTTCCTGTTGGCATTCTCTGAATTTTTCTATTCTTGGATCTAACGCCTTCCTCTCTCTCCCTCTTTCTCTCTCGCTCGCTCTCTTTCTCTCTCTCTCTCGCTCTCTCTTTCCTATTTCTCTCTTTCCTCTCTCTCTCTCTTCCCTCTCTCTCCCTTCCATGTTATTATATGTATATACTTATCTTTTTATCTTTCTCTCTCTGTGTCTTTCGTTCTCTATCTCTATCTTCTTTACTCTTTCCCATTCTTTCCGTCTTTCCTTATCTTTTTATCTCTCTCTTTGCGTTTTGTTTTCTCTCTCTCTCCTCTAAGCATCAGCTTCCGTCATCTTCTTAAAACACACACATTAAACCAAAATGCCTTTCTGTCTCATAGCAGTCATTAAGCCATTTCTTTGTTCCCCTCTTTCTCTTCTTCCTCAACAACAATAAACAGGACTGTTAAAGTTTTCCAAAGTGTTAGTTTCGTATGAATGCGGGTTGAAAAAGGAGATCTTCTTCAAGTGAGATTGAGACTCCTTCGATATATCCGCAATTCTTTTCAATAACGCTTGCATAATTTTATCCTCTATCGAAAGTGACCTTTCTCTATACTAATCGTGGTTGTCAGGGGCCATGGGCCGAGAGATGCTGTTGGCGATGACAGCGGGGGTCTTCTTCGCCGCTCTCTTCCTGCTTCCCGTCCCCGCACAGGTTACTTATCTGGCTGCTCACTTGGCTTAATCCTTCACCGAAACGTTCACTATACCGGTCGAGTATTTCCACTAGTTTTGCTCAAAAGGCCAAAATGTTCTTGTTTGTCGAGTAATTAGGAGGCTAAGAAGCACAGGAAAAGTGAACAATAAAGGCTAAGAGGGCTTGTGCGGAAAGTAGGACAAGTTTTTTTAAACCTTGTACAAGAAGATATAGTTCTTCCGGCTTCATTATTTTTGGTGAGAGAATGTCACCCAAAGTGCAACGCTTGAGGAGCTGCTCCCAACGGGCGCAGAAGCGACGTTCGGAGATGATCTAGCTGTGCAGCATTTAATGACGGAGCTGAGGAAGGGAAGAAGGGCGCGATCCCCTGCCGACGACCGTGCATTCAGTTAGCCTTTTCCACACTTAGCTGCCTTACACTTTCAGGTGACGCTCCCTTCGAATCTTGCCCTTCTTTTCATCTCCGAGTAATGGGCAGTGTTATCCATGCATTTTAAATGCTTCAATTCATTCAATAATTCTTACGAGAAGTTCTTCATGGTTTTGATTTACTCGCCAAAGGAAAGAAAGAGGTCAGTTGTCCTGAATGAAGCACAGCCGTCAGTGTTGTACAGTAACATCGTCTAACTGCAGTTGTGATAGATCATAACACCGTGAGTAGATATGTTGTGAGACTAGTTACTCTCTCTTTCTCTCTTTCTCAAAGCTTTCTGTGGTAGCCCCACTTTCAGGCGGCCTCTTTATCAAAGAGTGCTTCCCTTCTCGGCAGCGACAACCAGGTTTTTGTTGAATCTACTTCTGAGGCTCTCCGCAACAGCTCTCTTCCCTGTTCTCGTCTCCTATGTCATACCGTACAACTCTGTTCCTACAGTACCTTTTCTGTTCTATAAACGACTTTTGCGTGGACTGCAACGTGTAATATGTGGATGAACTCTTTTATAATGTGATAGTAGTTAGAAAAGCAAGTCAACGGAAGTGATTTATTATTGAAAAAAGACGATCAATTCATTAAATCCCTCCTTTTTCTTGCTTTTATATAGTAAAGTGTTTTTGATAAAGCTTGGAGTATTCACATACTAAATAGGTGAGGAAGAAGTCTCTGCAGAACCAACCCATCACACGACAACCAGCAGCCGGCTTTGCAAGGAAGTCCGGCGAAAGAGTCGCCGGAGAAGAGTTCCAAAAGGACGCTTAAGGGGTTCCTTCATCTGCTCAACTACTTAAAATGGCATGGATGTATATGGATGGAAGCTCCCTTGGCATGCATTTAACCCCCCCCCTTTTTGTTCTCTTCTTATCAGTCGATGGAGATTGAGAAGACTCTTGGTTTTGCATCCCAGTCTTCCTATTCGGAGTGAATGAATACCCTCGAGATTGTGTAGATGTGTTTGTAGAATTGATACTGACCTGACGGCCTTCTCTTACTTTGACGATATCTTTCCATCTTAAGATATCGACTGCACAAGATCCCTCCCATAATTTACAAAATGAAAAGGGGAAAAAATTTTCAGGTACATTTTAAAACTGATCAATGTAGACTTCTTTTTTAAAGATTTTGTGCTGGGAGTAGGATGATGATTAGAGCATACCCAGATGAGAATGATGGTGAAGGGAGGGTCGCCATACGAGCCCTTGGAAGAGGAAATCACAACAATGCAACCCGAGGTCGATGCGTGCTTTCCGCCGACAATGTCACCCACTTCTGCGGCTTGGAGGGAGAAGGTTACATGAGCGATTCGTTGTCCGTCTGCAGTGGACGTGGCGTGCCTACTACAACCCATCGACTGTTGTTGCAGAGTACACAAATCCTCCACTCACAAATTTGTGCTTTATCTGAGTTTAAGTGCGAGTTCCTCCTAATTTCTTGATCGTTTTCCTCAGTTGAGTGGAGTATCGTGGCATGGTGTAACTTTGAAATAAACACAAATTTGCTGAAGTTGAGGAAATAATGAATTGGTGGATAGTCGATTCCCCTTTCTGTTTCTGACTTGTGAACAAATGATGACTTTTGTTTGTGGTACACCACTGTAACCGTATAACTGGTATAGTGTGACTGTAGGAGTGAGGGCACTGCATGCCTTACTCTAGACTGTAGCAAATCACTGCATGTAGCAAATCTAAGCTCAGAAGGAGCCAAATCATTTCATTCGATCCATCTGCTCTAGCGTATCACAATCAACTCACATCTCAAAGTTTCAGTGTCGATAACGACGCTGTGTCGATAAAGACACTGTAAAAAAAATTTCATAAGCCTGAATACATGATGATTGTGATAGCAGATAGAAGAATGAATAAGAATGAGATGGCTCCTCTAGTGGGTACTGGTTATCCACTTAGAGGAGAGGAATCGTTGCAGTGAGTGAGCCTCCGATCCACCCGGAAGACGAAGGCAAGTGCAAAGTGTCGCCCAAGTCTGGTCGGACCGTCTGCTTTCCAAAGTACTCCGAGTTGGA
Source organism: Allodiplogaster pararmata (assembly GCA_964056735.1). NCBI lineage: Eukaryota > Metazoa > Nematoda > Chromadorea > Rhabditida > Diplogasteridae > Allodiplogaster > Allodiplogaster pararmata. The sequence goes on along the minus strand of OZ057403.1, from coordinate 25,162,488 downwards.
TATGACATGCAACGAAGAGGGAGCTGGAGCGGCCATTCATCCACCCAAGATTCCACATGCAACGTCAGCCGAATACTTTGAACAGTGCTATCAAGTTTTAGACTGTTTGCCAACAATAGAATACCAACTAGAGCCGAATTATGAATATTTCCTTCCCCATCAGTGAAGTCGTGTTTCGAATCAAATCAAATAAAACTATGGAGTTCTGAACATGAAAAAACTCTGTTCTGACTGGAAGAAAAACTAAAAAGTCAACAAGCCTCTTTCAAAAAAAAATGTTTTTCGGCATTTGCAGAAAAACTTTAATGTTGGAGTAACTCAGTGGGACTGGGTCTATAATTAACAATTTTTTTCAATTTAAACGCTTTATCAAGATCAGCAAGCCACATCGGAGATATAACATCATCGATTATGGGATCTGTTGCGACATGTGACGACTCCACTCCTCAGCGTTCTCTGCCTTCCTTAGGAATTGGGGACCAACCCTCCCCTCCATCTTCATATAATTAACAAAGTCGCTTAAAGTCACAAGCAAATTGAGCGAATGAAATATAGTCAAGTAGGTTCTGAGTACATAGTTTCCCTTCTTACAAAATTCATATAATAGCTTTATTCGTCAGAACAATTCAACAAGAGCACGAAAACTCTATAAAAATCGAAAATATGATATTTCTAGTTGAGAAATACTCTCGAACAATCAAGAATGCTTCAGAGTGCACGCGATGGCATTTGTTCCTCCGGACGATTTGAAAAATCTGCTCCGCCAGTACTATCGAAAAAATCGAATCCAACCTCCTAAGGTTACAATTCACTTTCGCTCCCAAAAACTTTACAATATATACTTTTTGAACATATTCGACACGAATGATTGCTTGCTAAATCCAAATCCTCTCGAGTGAAAAATGTTTTGAGCAGAACTTCACTCCTCCTGGGAAGGCGTTCCTCATCGCCAAGATGGCTTGCGAGCACGGCTACGAATTAATCGATGATGTAGATATGATCTTCTGCCAACAGAGGAAGTGGGTGCACACCATGCCAAAATGCAGAGGAACTGGTTAGGTTTCATTCAATCCATTGGACTACCTCTTGCAAAAAAACATTGCCTACGGCGAATTGTATGTATATCAATTAGAAATGTGAAATTTGAAAGTTCCTCGCAAAAACAAAGAATGAAAAAGTCATAAATAATTGAACACTTATGTATAAATGAGCCCTATTTTGCTTTTGATGAACATGTTAATTTTTTCTCAATTTTTTGAAGCACATGAATGGTGGGTGCGTCGAGATATTTTGGTGGGTGCGTCGTGTCTTGTCCATGACAAAATCCGCTCTGGCTGTTTTAAGATCTTAGTTCTTCTTCAGTTCTTCTTCTGAAAAAAATCTTTGCTTAAGGGGCGTGCGCGGAGAACAACGGCGGCTGCTCAGACACGTGTTCTTCGCCCGACGGAGTCAGCGTCGAATGCCTTTGCCCTCCCGGTAAAACTCTTCACGAGGACAGGAAGACTTGCAAAAGTTGGTTCAGCAGACTTATGATATCTACATTGTTAGTAACTTCACAAATCAGCAACAAAATTGATTACAGCACCAGTGCCGACAGAACTGTGTCGCAGCCTCGCCAGTTGCTCTTGTACAGAAGTTGATCCAAAGCAGTTCACGTGCCGATGCCCGGGAGGCCGCCACTGTCTCCTCCTGGCGGGCACGCCGAAGATATACATCGAGCCAGCCGGTCCGTATGAGATTCCGCCCGGAGGCAGCATAAATGTGACTTGCTCCGCAGTGGCTTATCCGTTTCCGGATATCTTCTGGCAAAGGTGAGACATTCAGATATTAGTTATCAACTCTGAAATTGACTTGAGTATGAATGTATAATCAAATGTCTGAAGAATTTCGAATGAATGCTTTCTTCTGAAGGAACAATGAGACAGTGAGTCGCCCATCGCCTACGGGAAAAGTCCAGAGCTCAAAGATTCTCATTGTAAAGGAACTCAACAAGAACGCCGATTATACTTGCTACGCCAACAATTCCTTCGGCTTGGCGGACCGTAATGTAAACATTGTTGTGACAGGTCAGCTGTTCCATAGTATAACAACACTTTCGCTTTCAAAGAGAATCACAAGAATAATTAACAAATTATAATGGAAAGTATCAAACTGACAAAATCTACTGTTAAGGACCCGGATCCCATCCCATTATCCGAAGTGTGAAATCAGACCGAACTTCCATTGGAATCCGTTGGGATCCTCCTCATATAATCAACCGGCCAATTACTTCTTATTCTGTATACTACACCACCAACAAGTATCAGCCTATCAGGGACTGGATGAAAATCGAAGTTCCAGGTTGTCCTTACTTAAAAAGCAATCCAAAGGTACTGTCTAACCTATTCGTGTTTCAGACCCAGGACGCGAACATACGATACCCGACCTCAAACCAAAAACTCAATATCTCATACGCTTGCGAGCAAACGACCAGTTGGGACCCGGGAAGATTGGTCCTCCTGTGGCAGTGATGACCATGAATCCAGGTACTTTCCCTATTCTTTCCTTTTTTAACAAGAAAGTTTCGTAGTGTTGATGAAAATGTATTCAGCCACGCGTCCTTCGATTCTGATAGAAGAAGGAGAGGAGTTGAGAGTTTCACCACTGCAGCCTTTCAAAATCAACTGCAATGTGACTCGATCTGATCCCATCCCTACGATCACATGGGAGCATAAGTGAGTGTTCATTCTCGGTGGAATGCTGAGTAGCTGCGAATCTCATTGTTCAGAGGTCGTCCGATGAATCCCGGGCAGAAGTCACTGCATATCGCCTTGCAAAGCGGAGGTGTCATGGAGAGTACGGTATTCGCTTGCGTTGCAGAGAACGAAGCCGGCAAGACCACAAAGAAGATCAATCTTACTGTGACGGGTAAGGCATTTCATTATCATGAATAAAACATATGAAAGAGGTGTCTGGCATTTGAGGACCGACATCTCCGGAGCGAGTTCGCTACCAAGTAGACGGGAACAAAGTCAATCTGCAATGGACTGAGCCCAGGATAACCAACGGGCCAATAGCGGGATACGATGTGTTCTATACCGACGACCCTTCTCAGGACGAAAACGAGTGGAAGGTTCGTTTTAACATTCTGAAAAAAATGCGGACGAATACATCAACACATCTCCACTAATGTAATGAAAGCGCAAGTGTTTAAATCAACATATTGATACAATTTGAATGTTGAAAGCAAAACTTGGGATCGAAATTTGGTTTAAAGGTACTCAAAATCGATGATCCAAGCTCGCGATCTGCGACTATCCCCGACCTCGACGAGAAGAAACCATACACAATCAAACTTAGAGGGAGAAATCGTTTGGGACCAGGACTTTGGTCCCCATCTTTCGTTGCAACCACATGGCTCAAGCGTCAGTTCTTTTCTTTTCACGATTAATTTGAAACTTGTAGAATCACTATGTATGGAAAAACTCGAAAATTTTGCTTAATGTAAAAGTCTTACTGCAGCTCGTCAACCCACGGTGACAGTGAATCCAAGCGATAAAATAGAAGTTGACCCGAGCAATCAGCCGCTGACTATCGAATGTGAGGCCAGCGGTGTACCAAAACCGAAAATCATCTGGCTATGGAGTGGGCAACTCGTTGAAGATGGCAAGGTTCCTGTCGACAAGATTCTAGAGTTTAGCACGCCTCGAGGTGTTTTATTTGAGTTTTATGATATCTCAGGACGAGTTCCGTGTTTACGATGTCACGCCAATTGATTCCTCCGACCGTTCAATGAGCAAACTGATTGCGCAAACGACAACTAGGAGTGGCGCTGCTACTTGCCAGGTTATCTCGTCTTCCTTTGAATTTCAAACCATAATATACCGGTTCCAGGCCATAAACATGATGGACTCGGCGGAAGAATTCGTGAACGTTCACATTCGAGGGCCTGGAAGTGCTCCTTTGAGCATCAAAACAACCCCGATGCCAGATGGATTTGATGTTGCCTGGCAGCCTCCCAAAAGACCCAATGGACGAATCACAGTAAGAATTCAAGAGACTCAATGGATAGAGTAACAAACTTCGGATTACAGTAAAATTCAATTCAATCACATATATCACTCTCTTCACATCGTTAAAAAACAAAACCGAAATCATTTGTTTTAGAACTACATTGTGTACTACACGAAATCTCCAGACGCCTCTCTGGACGAGTGGCAGAAGGTGATTGTGGATGGAGAGCATAGAAACGTCACCATCCACGTAGACGATGAAGATACGCCCTACACTGTGAAAGTGAGCTTTTATTGAGAATGCGAGAATAATTGAGTGAATTTCATTTTTTAATTGACCCATTGAAGATCCAAGCAGCGACTGATGACGGAGCTGGCATTGTTTCTGAACCAATCGATGTCACAACGGGCCGAAGACGTTTGTTTTAGTGCTTTACTTCTCACTAGTTTCGAAGTATCCAATGAAAACTTCTGTCAACTGGACAGTTTTTTTCAAAACTAATGGATCAAACACCGGTTGCAGAGGTTCCGCTAACGGTGCGTCTAGAGGTCTTGGATCCAGAAGTTGATGAAGGTACGGATACTCTGGTCGAGCCAGCACAACCTATTCACTTCCGATGCATCGTCGACGGAAGACCGCGGCCTTCTGTCTTCTATTCTTGGCTGCCCGTGAACACGACTCAGGAGAGTGGAGATGTCGGTTTCAATGCAAGTTATGCCGGCAGAAACGAAAGAACTCAATGTAGTCAAGTGCGGAAGATGGTATAAGCGGAATTGACAAGAACGATTTCGATTAATAAATACGAAAATTAATTTCGGCAGGGAAGACGTATAATTGTATGTTACGATCAGTTAGTAATTAGTTTAAAACTGCTTAAGATATTTATAAAACAACAAAATCAGGGATCATTCTCATGGTATCTCTGGGATCATTCCAGGAACCCGTGCCCATTCCAATAGAAGCAGACGAGTCCCAAGAACACCGTTACTTATCCATCAAAGTTTATTCGACCACATCTACGAAACGAGTTCTACTCTGCGAGGCGCGCAACCCTGATGGCTCCGTTGAAGACAGACATGTATTCACTGTACTCAGTCAGCTCGACTCTCCATTCTCTCTCTCTCTCTCTCTCTATCTCTCTCTCTGTTTTCAAGAGAGCGCAATTATTTTTTTGAAGAAAAAAATTGTAGAACCTGGAAGTGCTCCTCGCGACATCACCCCTATCGTGGATCCGGATAATCGCGTTACTATCACTTGGCAGAAACCTAAATATCCAAACGGAGAAATTACGGTGAGCTCATTACGAAGCCTTCAAAATTCACAAGACTTTTCATTGTAAAATTGTTCAGGGGTACAATCTGTATTTGACTGGAGACCCATCGAAGCCGCCGGAGCAGTGGCAAGTCTTCCAGGTATCCCCCTTCACACATAAGACTTTTGTTCTCACAGAGTAATCTTCATGAATGCAAAGTGGCTTGAACAGGAAGCCTCTTCGAGCTCACTCAGTCAACTCGACCTGGTTACAGATAAAAGATCCAGATGACTTGAAGAGGGAATTCATGCGTGGAGAGCTCGAGCCAAGCACGCCATACTATGTCCGCATGTCCGCCGTCAACTCAGACGGAGAGGGCGTCAAGAGCGATCCGATATCATTCACCACAGTCAGCGGAGGTCGCATAAATAACATTAGAGGTAACTTTTGGGCCTGGTAAATCTTTTAAAAAAATTTTGTTCAGCTCCTAATGATGCTCCTCAAGACATTATTCCCACGGTTTCGGAAGATAACACCGTCAACATGACGTGGACTGCTCCTTCGGATCCCAACGGCCCGATTCAGGTTGATTGAAGTCTTGTTACACTCCTTCAAAAAGAAAAAAGCTACGCTAATCATTCCAGTCGTACACCGTATACCTGGCACCAGATGATGGCACTCGCAGCGATGACGAGTACAAACAGTGGACTAAGGTATCTTTTCTCATTTTATTACTTTAAAGATGACAATTATAGAAAGGTTTAAAATGGTAATAAGTAGAGCACAGAGAAGCAATTAGTCTGTTTTTTAGTGGAATTCTTTTTAGAACTATCAGCTCGAAAAGAACTTATCATTTATGAGTAAGTTGAGCTCGAAGTTGATTTGTTAAATTTCCCGGTCGAAAACATGTTTGAAGTTTGATTCATTTAAAGAATTCACCAAAGACTGTTTTCAGTTTCGTGTTAGTTAAATGAAATAGAATGAGTTCCAGATCGTAGTCCCTTTCAAAGGAGACCCAGAACAAGTCACACTCGACAAAGAGGCGTATGGCTTGCAACCGAACACTCCATATAAAGCTCGCATTTCTGCAACGAATGATCTCTCTGAGGGACCGGCTTCATTCCCCGTTTCCTTCGTGACGGGTAGCGGAGGTTTCTTTTTTTCTGTTTCCTATGCTATTCGCAAAAACTTCTCGGATAAAAAAGGTAAGGCTGATTATTAAAAAGTTTTCAATTTACAAGTCCTGAATTATAGCCAAGCATGCTCATGAAGCGCTTTAGATTTTGTACAACAAAAAAACTTTATATTTCATTATAAAGAAAAATGAAAGAAACGAGTTCGAACAGGTTTTGTTTCATTTTCAGTGGAAGCAGAAAGCAAGAGTCTATCGTTCTGAGTCTCGTGAAAGTTTCAATGGCTTCAGGCCGATTTGTTGTTATCCCTGCTTCTACTAAGCCTTTACAGAGCTTCAACCGGTGATCACATTGCAACCGAGTGACTCACCGGCGCGCGTTCCTCCGCTTGGCGCCATCGCCGTTCTCTGCACGGCGACTGGTGTCCCCACGCCGACTGTGAAATGGATCCTGGAGAACGGAGACGTTGTAGACGGCGGTGCTCTGCAGCTTCAGCAGCTCACAAGAGACACTGTTGCCACATGTACCGCGGAAAACAATGCTGGCAAAACCAACTTTGTCCTGCAAATACTCATCTCAGGTGATCGTCATGGTCTGCGTAAGTTGACTCTTAAACAAGAATTCTTCTCACTTCAGGTCCGGGTTCGGCGCCGAATGAGATCGTAGCTTTGCCATTGCCCGGTCAGGAGATCAATGTGGAGTGGACTACTCCTGATCATGTCAACGGAAAGATCAAGGAGTACGTCGTCCACTATGGAGAGATCGAAGAAGGTCTGAATGATTTCCTTTTTGAATATTTCAATGCGGAAAACTGTGAACTACTTATCAAATTTTCATTTTTCTAAGCACGATTTCGGTGAATTAAGGAGAAACAGAGCCCGGTTCCTGGGATACTGTAGTCGTGCCGGGAGAAGAGGTCAAAAAGAGACTGCCTGCCCTTGACCCTAAGAAGACTTACGCCATCAAGGTGCAAGCGATCTCCGATCGTGGACCAGGAGTTGTTTCTGAGCCACAAATCGTGCGCACCCTGCCCAAACGTTGGTTTCTTGTAAGATTTTTCAGAGACCAAAGTGGCGCGCTATTTTAATATTACTTTCTTTGTAGCACCAACGAAAGTCGATGCATTGGACGTGACTGTTCACCCCAACAATTCGGTTCAACTCAAATTCGAGCCTCCGCTCGATCCAGAAGATCCTACAAAAAACATTCAAGTTCGTTATCAATTCTAAGAATCGAAGAAAAACCAGATTCTACTCTCTGAAACGCACAAGTACCTAAATAAAAGTTTGTATTACGTGTTAGTGAAAAAAGTCTTCATTATGGGTAGGATATTCGATTCGTTTAATGTTGAAAACTCTGATCGATGAAAGAGGCGTTGGTGAAACGTTTAATGTGAGACATACACTATTTTGAAAGCAAAACACTATTTGCAGAGCTTCATTATCTCCTTTACCACTGACGATCCTCCCACAGAGAACAGCGAATGGAAAGAGCTCAAATTCACTGATCCGCACCCTGAAGACTCCGAAGTCGTTGTCGACATTGACGGTGAAAACTTCAGACCGGACACGAAATTTCATATTCGAGTCATTCCGCGCGGTGAGATCGACGGATCGCCGAGTGATCCGGCAGCATTCAACACAGGCAGCGGAGGTATACTACATATCAGTCCTTCAATCCCTTTCCAAGTTATCGGAACCAATCAAATTTTCAGTCGTTCCTCCTGGTGAACCGACGTTCAACGTTGAAGTGGATGAGAACGATACGGTGAAAGTTCCGGCTGGAGCTGATTACAGTATCAGCTGCGGAGCTGAAGGATTCCCTGAGCCCAAGATTTGGTGGATCGACGAACATGGAACAGTGGGTTTCGAAAAGCATTTGCAGTCTCTAGCTTTTCAGTTTGTAAAGACAACTTTAAGATTATAGTAGATGTATTATATCAAGGAATCATTCATTATCCGGTACCGTTTGAATAAGAGATTTCCCTAGATGACTTAAAATAAATTGGTTTTAATGAATCTCTGGAATGGTTGAAATGCCTAACATACGAATAGGCAATTTGAGCTCCCATGTAATCAGCTTAAAATGTTTCGAAAAATTGTATGTTTATTTTAATGAGTATGTATTATAGTTCTAGATATTTTTTGATTAATTCGCAAATGAAGAGTATTCATGGATGCAGCCTATCTCGGAAGGACATACCCTCAAACTGGTTGACACGCGTCGGACAGTAAAAGCCATTTGCATCGCGGACAACGCAGGAGGAAGAACTCAAAGAAAATTCGGTCTCTTTGTTGCAGGTAATCATCAAATTTAAAAGAACGTAATTAGCGCTAAGTACGCTCGCAAAGTGTAAATCTCGTATTGTTATTTGTCAAAACAGTTAATCTTATGTCGAGTATGCAGGCCCGGGTTCTGCCCCTGAAAACATTCATCTTGGCAATGACAAACCGGCGACCATCATTGTTCATTGGGATCCACCGGCGATCCCTAATGGCAACATCACCAAGTACATCATCTATTACACTCCTCTCGATGATCAGGTTTTTTTCATAGCAACATTTTACTCAAATACCTCCAAAACTTTAAAGTGAAAACTTTAAAGATTGTGTTAAGGATCCGGGCAGTCAAGTCGGCCAAGTGCAAAACAAACCAGTGAACGAATGGCTATCCCATCACGTGGTTCCTGAAGAACCTATGAAAGGCACTCTGAAGACTCAGCTGAAAGACTTCGTTCAAACTGACACATCTTACGCAGTTGTGATACAGGCCATGAATGATGATGGTCCAGGGCCCTACTCCAACCAGGGAACTATCAGAACCATGTCTAAACGTCAGGAGAGCCTTACCGACTTCAATTTTAAGCAATAACTGATTATCGTAACTCTGCCTTTTCAGAACGGGAATCGCCTCCCACCAGTCTTCGAGTGGAACCCGATGGTCAACGATCCGCGAACATTGATTGGCACGAACCAGAAATAGTGACGGACAGGCCAATTGGCTATGAAATTTATTACATTCCCGGAGACAAAAGCATCGACATCGATGAGACAATCAACATTGCAGATTGGTCAGTGCCAGATGCCAGCTTTATGAATTTTACTTTTTTTGTGCATAGCTATTTTCATTAATGTATTAATACTTCAGAGCTAAGTGAAAATAATCAGGAAATTTTGGACAAATTTTACAGACGGTAAAGAATTTTCACAAATCATTTCAAAAATGCGTTTGGTTCAGGTACAAGATCAAGATTGACGATCCCAGCAAGCTAAGTCACCGACTAAACAATCTCCTGAACCCAAACACTGACTATGTCTTCAAGATCAGAGCAGTGTATCCAGATGGCCTGAGCGTATTCTCAGAGCCTTGTCTTATGAAAACGCTTCCTGATGGTTGGTGTGGCCCATTACGTTTGTCATGTGAGAATTAACCATGTTTTTTTCATATTTTTTAAAATAAAGTATCAGATGAGTTTTACTTCACGCCACACTTTGTCTTAACTCTTTCCTTGATCTTGTTCCTAAGTTGTACGGGCTCGTTTATAAGCCATATGGTCTCGTTCCTAAGCCGTACGACCTCGATAGCGTAACCTTTGCCTAAGTCTAAGCAGATAACATGAAAAGTACTTAAAAAAAACTTTTATTCCTGAGCTTGTGAATTAACTGCCTGAGTGCATTAAACTCTGCACTGTCTAAGGCTGCCCACTGACCCAAGAAAGCGTGAGGTGATAGCTGAAAAGTGGAGAAGAATAAGAAATAAGATGGCGCGAAGAGACTGCAGACGATTAGAGAAAACTGCACTTTCTGACACTGCACACGACCTAGAAAGTCACGGACGTAGTGTGGCGTGGGATAAAGTCAAACCCAAATCATAAATACCAAATCCTATATATGTATGTATATTTGAAAATGAATAAATGTCTGAATTTTTTATTGATGACAATTGGGTAATTATATGATTGTATTTTTTTTAAGGAAATGCGCCTTACATCGTCATTTCGACGGGTGAAACAGGAGTGATTGGAACAACTCATATCGATGTTCTGCCTGGCTCCGCTATTACTGTATCCTGCAACGCCAGCGGAATCCCAATCCCACAAGTTAAATGGATTAAGGCGGGCACTTTCGACATCGAACCGAGCAAGGTATCAAAAGATGTTTCCAAACTAATTCCATCTCGCTTTCAATTAAATTTTTCGAAAAAATAACAGCGTCCAATTACCTAGGCATAAATTCCGTTCCATTATCTATTTTTCTTCCGATTATTTTCTTGTTCAATATTCCAATACATACGTACACAATATGAGTTGAAATTAAAAAAAGGTTAGCTTTGTTATGAAATAATAAACAGTATACACAAATACATGCACTATGTACATTTGAGAATTAAAAGACATCTTCAAGGGGAAGTCTTTGGAATGTTTCATACTTTTTTGCTTGACGGAAAAAAAGGCGGGGAAAAATCGCATTTTTTATGGTAAAGAATCAGAATTGCACACTGTATATTTATTTGAACATAGTTGAAAAAAAAACATATTTGAAATGTTTTTGGCCAAAATTCTAAAATTCTCGAAAACAAAGGAAAAAACGCATAAATGAAGATAGTTTTGTATGATCAGGTAAAAGCTGGAGAGTCACATGCACAGTTTCTTCTTGAAGTATCTAATATCACGGAAGACACAACCTTCAACTGCCTTGCTAATAATCCACTTGGTTTCGCCAATTGGACCATATACGTCAATTTGCTCAGTGGTGGGTTTTCGTGTACCACATATAATGAGTCTGTACCCAGAAAACTCGTTTTATGTCAGCAATCGAATATTTTTGATCAGTCTTGATTATACATATATTGCACTTAAAATTGATGATTTGAAAGATTCTCTCCAATTTTGAAGATTAATTTTTTTATCGTAAAGAATCATAATTGCAGGCTTAAGACCCAATTGGAAAGAAGATTTCGTGATTGCAAAGCAAGAAAATGGCGAAAATGTTCTACAGTTCACTGAATCCCTTCCAGACTATCTTAAGCCACCCGTCAGTTGCCAAACAGTTCACTGAATCCCTTCCAGACTATCTTAAGCCACCCGTCAGTTGCCAAACAACCCCTTCCAGACTATCTTAAGCCACCCGTCAGTTTCCAAACAATCCCTTCCAGACTATCTTAAGCCACCCGTCAGTTGCCAAACAATCCCTTCCAGACTATCTTAAGCTTCCCGTCAGTTGCCAAACAATCCCTTCCAGCCTATCTTAAGCCACCCGTCAGTTGCCAAACAATCCCTTCCAGACTATCTTAAGCCACCCGTCAGTTGCCAAACAATCCCTTCCAGACTATCTTAAGCCACCCGTCAGTTGCCAAACAATCCCTTCCAGACTATCTTAAGCCACCCGTCAGTTGCCAAACAATCCCTTCCAGACTATCTTAAGCCCCCCGTCAGTTGCCAAACAATCCCTTCCAGACTATCTTAAGCCACCCGTCAGTTGCCAAACAATCCCTTTCAGACTATCTTAAGCCACCCGTCAGTTGCCAAACAATCCCTTCCAGACTATCTTAAGCCACCCGTCAGTTGCCAAACAATCCCTTCCAGACTATCTTAAGCCACCCGTCAGTTGCCAAACAATCCCTTCCAGACTATCTTAAGCCACCCGTCAGTTGCCAAACAATCCCTTCCAGACTATCTTAAGCCACCCGTCAGTTGCCAAACAATCCCTTCCGGACTATCTTAAGCCACCCGTCAGTTGCCAAACAATCCCTTCCAGACTATCTTAAGCCACCCGTCAGTTGCCAAACAATCCCTTCCAGACTATCTTAAGCCCCCCGTCAGTTGCCAAACAATCCCTTCCAGACTATCTTAAGCCACCCGTCAGTTGCCAAACAATCCCTTCCAGACTATCTTAAGCCACCCGTCAGTTGCCAAACAATCCCTTCCAGACTATCTTAAGCCACCCGTCAGTTGCCAAACAATCCCTTCCAGACTATCTTAAGCCACCCGTCAGTTGCCAAACAATCCCTTCCAGACTATCTTAAGCCACCCGTCAGTTGCCAAACAATCCCTTCCAGACTATCTTAAGCCACCCGTCAGTTGCCAAACAATCCCTTCCAGACTATCTTAAGCCACCCGTCAGTTGCCAAACAATCCCTTCCAGACTATCTTAAGCCACCCGTCAGTTGCCAAACAATCCCTTCCAGACTATCTTAAGCCACCCGTCAGTTGCCAAACAATCCCTTCCAGACTATCTTAAGCCACCCGTCAGTTGCCAAACAATCCCTTCCAAACTATCTTAAGCCACCCGTCAGTTGCCAAACACTAACATTTCAAACGAGTCCAAATTTAGTACACTAAACCTTTCAATTGGTTTTTTTTCGAATATAAGCTCACAATATTGAGCAAATAAATTTGAGCATATACATTTGAATTTTAGTTATCGGAGCAACTTTGTCATAAAATTACATGACAACAGTTCACTGAAAACATGAAAACTTTGTAATTTATTATAATAGTTCTTTTCAATAACGTGAGACAGAAAACTGTAGGATTATAGATTAAGAATCCAGAACTAGGTTTCGGTCAAAGGTCACATGTTTAAATGTAGCGAATTCGACTATCTTTTGATGGAAAACTTCATCTAGTTCTTTAACATTAGCAATTTTTTTCTTTTATGTCGATTCTCGCACTGGTAGATATCGTTAAACTTCGCCGGAAGTTCGAATGAGCTACCTGAATCAGTATCTATCAAAGGGGTGCGTTTAACGACTTTACCATTCAGAATGATTGGACTATCTTGTATTCCGATGACCCGACGAAGCCCAAGACGGAATGGGAGAAGATAGCCTCCAACGGGGCTTCTCTCACAAATGTAGCTGCGCCCGCCATGGAAGAAGGCTCAACATATTATCTCATCGTAGACAATTCTGATAAAGGCATTCAAACTCCAATTATTACGATCAGGACAGCGAGTTAGCCACTATTTGATTTCTTGAGTTATTGAAAAAAAAAAGATAATTTTATTGAGAACCACCATCCGAGATCCGAGTCGGAACCAACATCAATGGGGAATCGGTCGTCGATTTTAAGCCTGCGATTTCAGCTCTACCGATCAAGGTTGAAAGAAAATGGAAAGGATCTTCAACTTGTTCAATAATGATTTCTCCATGATTTTCAGAAAAACATCATCAAGTTTTGGCCAGTGAGTGATCCATCGAATGGCGCGCAGGTTGATGTGGATCCTGACACGATTCAGACGGTGATCGACGGACTTCTCTCCAACACTGACTATCATTTTCAGGTGTGATTGTCCAGAAGAACTAACGAAAACTTTTAAAAACTCGCTTCTGCAGGTAATTGCGGAATTTTACGACGGCAGCTCGCTTCAAAGTGAAATTCAAGACATTCACACTCCACCGGGAGGTTTCTTGTCATTATTAAAACTACACTTCTTCGAAACACTTCTCTCGCATCAAAAATTCTAAAATACCAAATATAATTCACTATCAGATCCTCAAAAAAAGTATGAACCAAATCGAAAAGTTTACTTTACTAAAAAGAGTTTTTTGTGTTTTATTATCAGAAGTACATTGCACTCCAGACTTGGAGGTTTTTCATGAGACTTGCAACCAATTGGATCAAGAGAAATAACCTTTGGATGAGAAACTGAAAAGGGTAGGAGATTGGACCTACATCAGACAGATGGCGCAGCAGCTCCCGATGAGCCGATCTTCATTGAGACGAATAGTCACGGAGGAGCTGGGACTCAGGTCGTATCGTACACGGAAGGCCGCTTTTCTGTCGGCTCGCAACAAGTCGGAAAGAGTCAAAAGATGTCGCGACCTTCTTCGTCGTACGCAACAAGGCGAACATTTCAATATGGTGTTCTCTGACGAAAAGCTGTTCACCGTGGAAGAAGTCCACAACTCCCAAAACGTCAGAGTGCTTGCGAAGGACGCAGAGCAAGCCGATAGCAAGGGTAGAACGGTCCAACGCAGTGCACATCCAACTCAAGTCATGGTCTGGGCGGGGATCTGCGCAACAGGAAAAACACCGCTGGTTTTCGTCGAGAAAGGCGTCAAGATCGACACGGAATACTATCTGAAACATGTTCTGCAAGACGTGCTCCATCCATGGTCTCAATCGCATTTCAATCAGAGGACATGGACCTTTCAACAAGACTCAGCACCAGCCCACAAAGCTAAAAAGGTTCAAACGTGGTGCAAGGAAAATTTTCCCGGCTTCATCACAACAGCAGAATGGCCGGCCTCATCACCCGACCTGAACCCGCTCGATTATTCCGTTTGGGCCTACTTGGAGTCCAAGGTAAACTCTCGCTCCCACCCAAATATTGATTCCCTGAAGAATGCCCTTCAGGCAGAATGGGACAACATCGGAGTCGAATACCTTCGTACAGTGGTGGAGGCGTTCCCAAAGAGACTTCGAGCTGTAGTTCGGGCAAAAGGAGATCGTTTGAGCTGAACTTCTGCGTGAATGTTGACATTTATGTTGTTGATAAAATATGTTAATTTGAGATGATTTTCTCGGTTTTGAAAAAAGGTATAACAATTCCAATTTGTAACACTATTTATGGACCACCCTGTATTATATTATTTGTATACATTGACTAGGAAGGCTCATCTCATCCATAACCTCTCTGTTTTACAGATGTGGTCTGCAACTGCCCGCATTCCTGCAAATTCGAAGAGCGAGAGTTTGGAACACTGAAACCTGTCTGCTACTGTAACCCTGGGTTCCAGCTGGCCAGCGATGGCCGAAATTGTGAGCCTTCAGATGCGGCAGCGTCTTCAGAAAATATTGTTCAGGTGATTTTATGAAGAAAAAACTTTTTGTGAGAAGAGGACGTTAAGAGAAAGATCATGTTTCAGATGACACCACAGAGTCCAGCCAGCGGAGAACAGCCTCAAGAGCTACTTTCTAGTTCAGAAAGCGTTTTAAACTCCATTCTGAAAGACGTTTCATCAACTCCTGTTCTGAGCACAATTTACAGCCTACCACCGGTTGACTCAAAAGGCCGACATAATCTTCCTATTGTTCTACCAGATGGAACACCACTACGAACTGATGAAAACAATGATCAAACAGATCCTTACGGGAACAAAATCAAAAAAGATAACGATGGAACTCCAAGAGCACCAGATGGGGAACCACTGGACAAGAACGACAAAAATGAATGGATTTATCCGTTCGTTGACAAAGATGGAAAGGCGCTACCGACGGATACCAATAATAAGTACATTTTCGAGGTTGTCGATAAAAACAAGAGACCCTTATCCAAAAACGAAGAAAGTGATTGGGTAACACCAGATGGGCAAGTGATAAAGGCAGATGAATGGGGAAGACCTCTGAATGAGGATGGTAATCTCATTGAGCCTGATGATAGCGGCGCATTCATCGTCGAAGATATCGGAGGGGGAGACCTTGAGCTACCGCTAACAACTGCTGCTTCAGTAATTTCAATCAGAAAGTACCCAGTGATCGGACCTGATGGTGAGCCATTGCCTACTGACGACAGCGGGGCAGCTATTGGGGTGAATGGAGAGCCTATACCAACAGACGCTTCTGGCAAGCCAATAGGAGCAGACGGATCTCCTTTTCCTACGGATGCAAACGGAAACTTCATTAACGTGCCGAAAGAAGATGATGTTTCGAAAGAGCTGCCAACAGACCAGAGCGGACAAATCATTTATCCAATTGTAGGACCCGACGGCTCTCCTTTACGAACTGACTCTTTCGGTGATTATATTACCGCAGAAGGAACACCGATCGAAAAGAACGATGAGGGAAAACCTATTGGGCCAGATGGAGAAGCTCTCCCAACTGACGCATCAGGTAATTACATCTATCCTGCAATCGGCCCAGATGGAAGTCCCCTGCCTACAGACGTAAACCAGAAACCAGTCTATCCAATCGTAGACGAAGATGGCAAAGCTTTACCAACCGAATCCTCTGGAGCAGTCGTAGGTCCAGACGATCACCCTATTCCAACGGACACATCTGGAAGACCAATTGATTCAGATGGCCAATTACTTCCTACAGATGCTTCCGGTAATTACATCACTCACCGTGAAGCGGAACCTACCACAGCCAGAACCGCTGAAGCTATACCTATAACGAGACCAGATGGCTCATTGATGCCTACAGATTCATCGGGATCCCCAATAACAGACGAAGGCAAAGTGATCGAAAAAGACGAAGAGGGCAAACCTCTTGGACCAAATGGTGAGATTCTACCAACAGATGAATCAGGAAACTACATATATCCAGTAACCGGTCCTGACGGATCTCCTCTTCCCACCGACAGTAACCAACTTCCAGTATATCCTGTGATCGGACCAAATGGAGAGCCCTTACCCACTGACTCCAGTGGAGCAGTAGTTGGACCAGATGGAGATCCAATTCCAACCGACTCATCAGGTAAGCCAATTGGAGCAGATGGTTCTCATCTTCCTACCGACTCTAACGGAAACTTCATAAGCGTACCAAAAGAAGCTGACATTGCAAAAGAGCTGGCAAAAGACCCTAGTGGGCAAATCATCTACCCCATCGTGAGACCGGATGGCTCACCTCTACAAACCGATTCTTCAGGTGATTACATCAAAGATGATGGTACACCGATTGAAAAGAACGACGAGGGAAAACCTATTGGGCCAGATGGAGAAGTACTCCCAACTGACACATCAGAAAATTACATGTATCCTGCAATCGGTCCAGATGGAAGTCCGCTCCCCACAGACGTCAATCAGAAACCAGTCCACCCGATTGTAGACGAATACGGAAACCCTCTACCAACAGACTCTTCTGGAGCAGTTGTTGGTCTGGATGGTCAGCCAATACCTACAGACACGTCTGGCAAGCCCGTCGATACAGATAATCAGCCACTCCCAACAGACGCTTCAGGTAATTACGTCATTCAAAAAGGCACGGAACCGCCCACAGCCGAGACCGCGGAGGTTATACCCATAACAAGACCAGATGGCTCTCTGATGCCTACCGACTCATCAGGATCTCCAGTCACTGACGAAGGCAAAGTTATCGAAAAAGACGAAGAGGGCAAACCTCTTGGACCTGATGGTGAGATTCTTCCAACTGATGAATCAGGGAACTACATTTACCCGAATATCGGTCCTGACGGATCTCCTCCTCCTACTGATGATATCCGAAATCCAGTATATCCAGTGATCGGACCAGATGGAGAACCCTTACCCACTGACTCCAGTGGAGCAGTAGTTGGGCCAGATGGAGATCCAATTCCAACCGACTCATCTGGTAAGCCAATTGGAGCAGATGGCTCACCTCTTCCTACCGACTCTAACGGAAACTTCATAAGCGTACCAAAAGAAGCTGACATTTCAAAAGAGCTGCCAACAGACCCTAGTGGACAAATCATCTACCCGATTGTAGGACCGGATGGCTCACCTCTGCAAACTGATTCTTCGGGTGACTACATTAAAGATGATGGTACACTGATCGAAAAGAACGACGAGGGAAAACCTATTGGGCCAGATGGAGAAGTTCTCCCAACTGACGCATCGGGTAATTATATCTATCCTGCAATGGGCCCAGATGGAATTTCGCTTCCGACTGACGTGAATCGGAAACCAGTGTACCCAATTGTCAATGAAGATGGCAAACCTTTACCAACCGATTTTTCTGGAGCAGTCATAGGTCCAAACGGTCAACCTATTCCTACGGACACATTTGGAAGACCCGTTAATACAGATGGTCAACTATTCTCAACAGATTCATCCGGTAATTACGTCATTCGCGGTGAAGCGGAACCTATCACAGCCGAAACCGTTGAAGTCGTACCCATTACAAAGCCAGATGGCTCACCGATGCCTACAGACTCATCAGGATCTCCCGTTACAGACGAAGGCAAAGCGATCGAGAAAAACGAAGACGGCGAACCTCTTGGACCTGATGGTGAGATTCTACCAACAGATGAATCAGGAAACTACATCTATCCAGTGACCGGTCCTGACGGATCTCCTCTTCCCACCGACAGTAACAAACGTCCAGTTTATCCAGTAATTGGACCAGATGGAGATCCATTGCCCACAGATCAGAGCGGAGCCGATGTTGGAGCAGACGGAGTGCCAATACCTACTGACGCCTCTGGAAAGCCTGTTGGGACAGACGGATCTCCCCTTCCAACAGACGCAAACGGGAACTTTATAAACATTCCAAACGACGAGGGTGTTTCGAAAGAGTTGACAACAGATATTAGTGGGCAAGTTATATATCCGATCGTTGGACCCGACGCCTCGCCTTTGCCAACTGATATTTCGGGTAATCACATGAAAACAGATGGAACACCGATCGAGAAGAACGATGAAGGAAAACCTGTTGGACCCGATGGAGAAGTTCTTCCAACTGATGCTACAGGTAACTTCATCTATCCTGCAATTGGTCCCGATGGAAGTCCACTCCCGACAGATTTGAACATGAAACCAGTTTATCCTATCGTTGACAAAGACGGAAAACTTCTGGGAACGGAATCGAGTGGGGCTGTTATAACTTCAAATGGTCAACCAATTCCAACGGATGTTTCTGGGAGACCTGTCGGAATCGATGGGTCTCCGCTACCAACTGATAATCGAGGACGCTTTTTCATTGCACTGGACTATGAAGATGCTTCTAAAGAACTCCCGACTGATGAGACCGGACGAGTCATCTACCCGATAATATCATCTGACGGAACTGTTTTACCAACCGACGTTTCTGGAAACATTCTCAAACCTGATGGCACTTCCGTTGAAAAAAATGACGAAGGTAAGCCATTGGGCGCAGATGGCCGAATTCTTCCAACTGACATTTCAGGAAACTTCATTCTACCAGCCGCCGAGATTGAAGGACTAGTAATGAACACGCAAAAAACTTCCGATGTTACGGAAGATATCGAATCCTCGAAAACTCCTGCGGAAACAAATGATATTATCTTTCAACCTGACATCTCTCTGCTTCCAACAGAGAGTGTTTCAGAATCCAAACCTGACCAGGGACTGATTAGTCCAGAACGCCCCGGAGATATAGACGTTCCGATTGGCTCCGATGGAGAACCTTTGCCTACAGATGGAAATTACAAACCTATATATCCAGTTGTAAC
This sequence comes from Allodiplogaster pararmata, assembly GCA_964056735.1. NCBI lineage: Eukaryota > Metazoa > Nematoda > Chromadorea > Rhabditida > Diplogasteridae > Allodiplogaster > Allodiplogaster pararmata. Next base: position 25,142,998 of record OZ057403.1, on the reverse strand, counting down.
CGAAGACGGCTCACGGCTTCCAACAGACTCTACTGGACGAGCAGCCACGTCCGATGGTGTTCCGATACCAACGGATGACGGTGGACTTCCTCTCACATTAGAGGGAAAGGTTAGCCAACATTTTTCTGCTCAAGGTGACTACTGTAAGAACAAGAAACCTTTTGTTTCTATCAAATTATGAATGAATGATCCAATTCAGGTTCTACCAACTAACGAGGAGGGTTTATTCACTGCAATCGCGCAAGAGAAGGAATGCGACATGCGGAGCCCCTCATCTGCAGACCGCGCAGCTCTTCTTTTCGTTATCGAAACTTCGGCAGCAGCTGCTCCTTTCATCCCAGAAATAAAATCTCTACTAAAATCATTCGCCGCCGATAACATAGTCATGCAAGGCGTCAAGGTATTTACTTATGAAACTCTTTTAGATTGCTTTTTTCGAAAAAAATTTTTATGAGTGTGATATTTGTGAGATAATGAACTTTCTGATCAGGATTTTCCACTACACGAAAATCTTTTACTAAATTTTCTAATACAGCTAGATAAAGTAAAACCGGAAAGCACTTTGAAACTTGATGTGCGTCAGTCGCCGTTGCAAAAATAAATACTTTGACGGAATTGAAACAAAGTAATTAATTCTAACAACTAACACGTTTTACAAAGATAAAACTTTTTGATTACACCCTTATCTCAAAAAAGAGGCTATGAATGATGAGAAAAAAACATGAATGCGCTTTTCATTTAGGTTGGCAACGTCATCTATGCAGGAACGGCCGAAGTTACTCTTGACATAGGTGGATACAACACCAAAGAAGATTTAATCAACTCTTTCAACGAGGTCATTTATAAATGAAACTGTACGAATCGAAAAAATTTTCAATCATCGTTAGTCGTTCGGCACAACACTGATATCCAAAGAAAATAAGAAAGGGGTGCTACTGTAGTTTAATCGAAAAGTGTATCGAGCGTAACTGAGTTTTAGAGTTCCTTTTTTGGTTTTTAGAGCATCACGTGACCGAATCCGGTGACGTAGGCTACTGGTTTTTCAAGCAACAATTATAAATTTTTTAGAAATTAGTTTTTTCACTCAGTTTTTTTTCGATTCTGAATTTTTAGACCCTGTACTAATTGAGAAGCTCAAAAACTCATTGAGAACTCATTGAGAATGCTTTAGCAGCTCAGCAAATCTTAACTGATCCGATTCAAAAACATTTATGGGGTAGAAACAAGTGTGATTAAGTAAGTATTAAAGCGTTGAATGTGTTGATAGAATCCTGGAATTCTAGGAAAGCGATCTCTACAAATTAATCCGTAGCGGTCTCAATACCGTAATCTCTACCAATTAATCCGTAGCGGTCTCAATACCGTAATCTCTACCAATTAATCCGTAGCGGTCTCAATACCGTAAACTTTTACCTAATTTAAGCTAAGTTTATAATGAATTTTTTGCTGTTCAAAAAGTTTTTTCATTAATATGCAAAAACGCCTTCTTTTAACGAAGAAAAGCGAATTTTTGAAGAAATCTTGAACTTTTAACAAAAAAAAACTATTTTTTTAAAAATGAAAAGCTTATGTCGGTTAACTAGGTCACGTTATGGTTAACTAGGTCACGTTATGGTTAACTAGGTCACGTTATGGTTAACTAGGTCACGTTATGTCCAAAAGGCACAAATAATTGACTCAGATGCCTAGTTTGATGAGGAATGCTTACCGATTGAAGTGGAGAAGCGCCGAGAAAGGATTTCATATTCATTTGAATATAAAGAACTTGCGCCTTTCAGATCCGTCAGAGTCCTGGGGAAGCTGATGCTTCTTTGGCTGTTGAAACTGCAGTCAGAGAAGCTAAACAAGCGCCAAATAGCCCTGCAGTGATCATCATTCATCTCCACGCTACTCCCTTGAGGTCAAATACCTCTCAAAATATAAAGTTTTCATGATACTCTATTTTTATGATTTTACTTTGTATAATTTTTTTATTCTGAAAAACATCATTGAAATTTCAGGAACGACGTACTGAACCGAATCGCGAAGATGGGAACTGAACTCATTAAAATTGTTCATCTTCCCGAGCAGCGGATTAGAAACTCCGCAGAAGTCAAAAAAAGACTTATGAATATATTTTGCTTCTTCGCAAATTTGCCAGTGAAAGATTATACACCTGTGATTGGCCCAGATGGAGAGCCCTTGCCAACTGACTCCAGTGGAGCAGTAGTTGGACCAGATGGAGATCCAATTCCAACCGACTCATCAGGTAAGCCAATTGGAGCAGATGGTTCTCCTCTTCCTACCGACTCTAACGGAAACTTCATAAGCGTACCAAAAGAAGCTGACATTTCAAAAGAGCTGCCAACAGACCCTAGTGGACAAATCATCTATCCGATCGTAGGACCGGATGGCTCACCTCTGCAAACTGATTCTTCGGGTGATTACATTAAAGATGATGGAACACCGATCGAAAAGAACGAGGAGGGAAAACCTGTTGGGCCAGATGGAGAAGTTCTCCCAACTGACGCATCGGGTAATTACATCTATCCTGCAATCGGCCCAGATGGTATTCCGCTCCCCACAGACGTCAATCAGAAACCAGTCCACCCGATTGTAGACGAATACGGAAACCCTCTACCAACAGACTCTTCTGGAGCAGTCGTTGGTCTGGATGGTCAGCCAATACCTACAGACACGTCTGGCAAGCCCGTTGATACAGAAAATCAGCCACTCCCAACAGACGCTTCAGGTAATTACGTCCTTCAAAAAGGTAAGGAACCGCCCACAGCCGAGACCGCGGAGGTTATACCCATAACAAGACCAGATGGCTCTCTGATGCCTACCGACTCATCAGGATCTCCAGTCACTGATGAAGGCAAAGTTATCGAAACAGACGAAGAGGGCAAACCTCTTGGACCTGATGGTGAGATTCTTCCAACTGATGAATCAGGGAACTACATTTACCCGATTATCGGTCCTGACGGATCTCCTCTTCCTACTGATGATAATCGAAATCCAATATATCCAGTGATCGGACCAGATGGAGACCCCTTACCCACTGACTCCAGTGGAGCAGTAGTTGGACCAGATGGAGATCCAATTCCAACCGACTCATCAGGTAAGCCAATTGGAGAAGATGGTTCTCCTCTTCCTACCGACTCTAACGGAAACTTCATAAGCGTACCAAAAGAAGCTGACATTTCAGAAGAGCTGCCAACAGACCCTAGTGTACAAATCATCTACCCGATCGTAGGACCGGATGGCTCACCTCTGCAAACTGATTCTTCGGGTGATTACATTAAAGATGATGGTACACCGATCGAAAAGAACGACGAGGGAAAACCTGTTGGGCCAGATGGAGAAGTTCTCCCAACTGACGCATCGGGTAATTACATCTATCCTGCAATCGGTCCAGATGGAAGTCCGCTCCCCACAGACGTCAATCAGAAACCAGTCTACCCGATTGTAGACGAATACGGAAACCCTCTACCAACAGACTCTTCTGGAGCAGTTGTTGGTCTGGATGGTCAGCCAATACCTACAGACACGTCTGGCAAGCCCGTTGATACAGATAATCAGCCACTCCCAACAGACGCTTCAGGTAATTACGTCATTCAAAAAGGTAAGGAACCGCCCACAGCCGAGACCGCGGAGGTTATACCCATAACAAGACCAGATGGCTCTCTGATGCCTACCGACTCATCAGGATCTCCAGTCACTGACGAAGGCAAAGTTATCGAAAAAGACGAAGAGGGCAAACCTCTTGGACCTGATGGTGAGATTCTTCCAACTGATGATTCAGGGAACTACATTTACCCGATTATCGGTCCTGACGGATCTCCTCTTCCTACTGATGATAATCGAAATCCAATATATCCAGTGATCGGACCAGATGGAGACCCCTTACCCACTGACTCCAGTGGAGCAGTAGTTGGACCAGATGGGGATCCAATTCCAACCGACTCATCAGGTAAGCCAATTGGAGCAGATGGTTCTCCTCTTCCTACCGACTCTAACGGAAACTTCATAAGCGTACCAAAAGAAGCTGACATTTCAAAAGAGCTGCCAACAGACCCTAGTGGACAAATCATCTACCCGATCGTAGGACCGGATGGCTCACCTCTGCAAACTGATTCTTCGGGTGATTACATTAAAGATGATGGTACACCGATCGAAAAGAACGACGAGGGAAAACCTGTTGGGCCAGATGGAGAAGTTCTCCCAACTGACGCATCGGGTAATTACATCTATCCTGCAATCGGTCCAGATGGAAGTCCGCTCCCCACAGACGTCAATCAGAAACCATTCCACCCGATTGTAGATGAATACGGAAATCCTCTACCAACAGACTCTTCTGGAGCAGTTGTTGGTCTGGATGGTCAGCCAATACCTACAGACACGTCTGGCAAGCCCGTTGATACAGATAATCAGCCACTCCCAACAGACGCTTCAGGTAATTACGTCATTCAAAAGGGTAAGGAACCGCCCACAGCCGAGACCGCGGAGATTATACCCATAACAAGACCAGATGGCTCTCTGATGCCTACCGACTCATCAGGATCTCCAGTAACTGATGAAGGCAAAGTTATCGAAAAAGACGAAGAGGGCAAACCTCTTGGACCTGATGGTGAGATTCTTCCAACTGATGATTCAGGGAACTACATTTACCCGATTATCGGTCCTGACGGATCTCCTCTTCCTACTGATGATAATCGAAATCCAATATATCCAGTGATCGGACCAGATGGAAACCCCTTACCCACTGACTCCAGTGGAGCAATAGTTGGATCAGATGGAGATCCAATTCCAACCGACTCATCAGGTAAGCCAATTGGAGCAGATGGTTCTCCTCTTCCTACCGACTCTAACGGAAACTTCATAAGCGTACCAAAAGAAGCTGACATTTCAAAAGAGCTGCCAACAGACCCTAGTGGACAAATCATCTACCCGATCGTAGTACCGGATGGCTCACCTCTGCAAACTGATTCTTCGGGTGATTACATTAAAGATGATGGTACACCGATCGAAAAGAACGACGAGGGAAAACCTGTTGGGCCAGATGGAGAAGTTCTCATAACTGACGCATCGGGTAATTACATCTATCCTGCAATCGGTCCAGATGGAAGTCCGCTCCCCACAGACGTCAATCAGAAACCAGTCCACCCGATTGTAGACGAATACGGAAACCCTCTACCAACAGACTCTTCTGGAGCAGTTGTTGGTCTGGATGGTCAGCCAATACCTACAGACACGTCTGGCAAGCCCGTTGATACAGATAATCAGCCACTCCCAACAGACGCTTCAGGTAATTACGTCATTCAAAAAGTTAAGGAACCGCCCACAGCCGAGACCGCGGAGATTATACCCATAACAAGACCAGATGGCTCTCTGATGCCTACCGACTCATCAGGATCTCCAGTCACTGATGAAGGCAAAGTTATCGAAAAAGACGAAGAGGGCAAACCTCTTGGACCTGATGGTGAGATTCTTCCAACTGATGAATCAGGGAACTACATTTACCCGATTATCGGTCCTGACGGATCTCCTCTTCCTACTGATGATAATCGAAATCCAATATATCCAGTGATCGGACCAGATGGAAACCCCTTACCCACTGACTCCAGTGGAGCAATAGTTGGATCAGATGGAGATCCAATTCCAACCGACTCATCAGGTAAGCCAATTGGAGCAGATGGTTCTCCTCTTCCTACCGACTCTAACGGAAACTTCATAAGCGTACCAAAAGAAGCTGACATTTCAAAAGAGCTGCCAACAGACCCTAGTGGACAAATCATCTACCCGATCGTAGGACCGGATGGCTCACCTCTGCAAACTGATTCTTCGGGTGATTACATTAAAGATGATGGTACACCGATCGAAAAGAACGACGAGGGAAAACCTGTTGGGCCAGATGGAGAAGTTCTCATAACTGACGCATCGGGTAATTACATCTATCCTGCAATCGGTCCAGATGGAAGTCCGCTCCCCACAGACGTCAATCAGAAACCAGTCCACCCGATTGTAGACGAATACGGAAACCCTCTACCAACAGACTCTTCTGGAGCAGTTGTTGGTCTGGATGGTCAGCCAATACCTACAGACACGTCTGGCAAGCCCGTTGATACAGATAATCAGCCACTCCCAACAGACGCTTCAGGTAATTACGTCATTCAAAAAGTTAAGGAACCGCCCACAGCCGAGACCGCGGAGATTATACCCATAACAAGACCAGATGGCTCTCTGATGCCTACCGACTCATCAGGATCTCCAGTCACTGATGAAGGCAAAGTTATCGAAAAAGACGAAGAGGGCAAACCTCTTGGACCTGATGGTGAGATTCTTCCAACTGATGAATCAAGGAACTACATTTACCCGATTATCGGTCCTGACGGATCTCCTCTTCCTACTGATGATAATCGAAATCCAATATATCCAGTGATCGGACCAGATGGAAACCCCTTACCCACTGACTCCAGTGGAGCAATAGTTGGATCAGATGGAGATCCAATTCCAACCGACTCATCAGGTAAGCCAATTGGAGCAGATGGTTCTCCTCTTCCTACCGACTCTAACGGAAACTTCATAAGCGTACCAAAAGAAGCTGACATTTCAAAAGAGCTGCCAACAGACCCTAGTGGACAAATCATCTACCCGATCGTAGGACCGGATGGCTCACCTCTGCAAACTGATTCTTCGGGTGATTACATTAAAGATGATGGTACACCGATCGAAAAGAACGACGAGGGAAAACCTGTTGGGCCAGATGGAGAAGTTCTCCCAACTGACGCATCGGGTAATTACATCTATCCTGCAATCGGTCCAGATGGAAGTCCGCTCCCCACAGACGTCAACCAGAAACCAGTGTATTCAGTGAAGACCAATGATGGCGAATTGCTTTCTACTGATTCGACTGGCGTAGTCATAGGACCTGATGGCGATCCTCTACCGACAGACACTTCTGGAAAGCCTCTAAGTCAAGAGGGCCATGTACTACCAATAGACGAAAACGGTAACTTCATCTTGCCGTCACAATTGCCTGACTCATGCAAGTTGAGCAATGGGGTTATCGACTTGATATTCGCAATCAGCTCGGAAAACACCCAACTGCATTCAATAAAACTTTCTATCATTGGTGTTGTTAAACAATTGGACATGGCTCCAGACGTATCGAGAGTAGGAATAGTGCAGTACGGATCAGCAGCACAAGTACCAATGCCGTTGGCTGGTTACAATGAAGCCGCGGATCTGATAGATGTAATTGAAAAGCTCGACATGATGGATAAAAGTCCTGGCGAAGAAGCAAGACTCTCGATTGCTGTGAAAGCGGCAATCGAACAACTCAGACTTTTCGGAAGAAGAACATCACTCAAACTCCTTCTTGTGTTCGCCGAAGCAGGCGATGTGGAGTAAGTTCTTTTGTTCTTTCGCGATTGGCATTGTTCTCTGGAGAAAAAAAACACTCCCCAATGTTCTTCAGTACCTTTTTTAATATGAAAAATACCTACTTTTCCAAAGTCTTGAACTGCTTTTTTGTTTTTCTAAGTTCACAAATAAAGTAATTAAAGCGAGGAATACATTATTCTTTTAGCTCACTCTCAAAAACTTATTCTCTCATCTTAGAACTCATTCAAAAGCAGAAAAGCAGCACTTAATATTTTCTCAACATAGTGTTTAGACTTTGGACTTCAAATTATCGTCTGAAAATCTCTTTTCAAAATCAAATCACAGGTTTAAAGCAGACACAAACCCTTTTCCTTTCGCAGAATCAGTTGACGAGAAGTTAACTTAATTTTTTTGCGATCTGAGCCCTTAAAACAAAAATTTAAAATCTTTGAAATACAATTTCGCCGTAGAAGATTGCCGTATTTCGAATTTAGACCCTTAATGTTTGTGGTGGGCTTTTGTCAAATCCTAATACTTAATTTTCCCTTCCCAGATATTTATATTTAACTTTCACTGCCCTGAAATTTTCTTCTGTAATGTGGGTGCTTCATGTTTCACTGGGTGGACTGAAAGTCAATTGAGGAAGGGAGGGAAGGGGGGGAGGGGAAAGCTAAATTAAAACTCAACCAAATTTTTGTTAACTGAGTCTGAAACCGTAACGCGATCATAAGACTGCGACCAGACCTTCTTATTTTGAATGAATTTTTGAATTCAGCTCAATCACAGAAAATCATGTTATTTACTTAGTACGAATTTTTTTACTCAAGCCTTCTGAATCATACGTATCAGCTAGAGGATAGACTGTATGTGCTCGATCTTGAAGTTATCACAAATAATAGTCGCAATAATTGTCTTGCTTTTCCACTTTTCTAAGGCTTCGAGTAAAAATGTTCATTTCTTGATCAGCCACGTATTTAATCTATCTATGTACATATAATTTATAAATAATCGTTTTCAATGGGCATGGAGTAATTTAGTAAAATGTGCATGTCTTTAGCTATTCCAAAACTGAATTCGTCTTTTGGTATAATAATAAGTTCTATCACGGAATTTAGTTAACAGTCATGCAGAACTATGTTCAATATAGCCGCCTCTAGCGCCTACGGAAGCCTTGAGATGAATTTCATCTTTATGTGCCGCAAATAGCCGTGGTCGAGGTCTTCCAATACCTTTTTTTTTAAAACAGTACGCAGACAATCGTTAGTGAGGTGCTTGAAAGCATAAGCATAATTTTCTTTGCAAAATGCATAAGTCGAGCCGTTTCCGGTCAAGAGAATTCGAAGAACTTTCAGTAGTGCTCATAAAGCTTAGAGTTTGTGTGTGCAACAACTCATGCGCGAACTTAAACTTCTGGGCAGGTGAAAGGTCATTTCTGATGAAAGGTCTGATTTGATCTATGATATTGTGTCTTCAACCAGGTTTATCCCCTCTTCAAGGATCTTTCTTACGTAGAAGTTGGCATGCATCTATTTTCATACCCAAAGTGACGAACATCAACTTTTGACATACTACATATGTCGCTTGTGAGAGGAAGAGTTCCAAAGCCACAGGTCCAGACGAGCTACCAGCCGACTCATGGAAGCTCAAGGAACTACGAGACTCCGCGATCCCCTGGCTTACAGACTTCTTCAACGCGATAGTGGAAACTGGTCGAGCCCCCGCAGATTGGTTGACAAGTGTCACGGTCCCGATTTTCAAGAACAAAGGAGATCCAGCGAACTGTTCGAATTATCGACCGATACGCCTTCTTTGCCATACAATGAAAATTTTCGAACGTGTCCTCGAACAGCGCTTGCGAGAAATCGTCAAGCTCCAACGCAACCAATGTGGATTCGTCAAAGGAACAGGCACTTCAGACGCTGTTTTCACTGCTCACCAGCTGATGGAAAAACACAGGGAGAAGCAGCAACCACTCCATCTCGCTTTTCTCGATCTAGAGAAAGCATTTGACCGTGTACCACACGAGCTCATCATGTACGCCCTTCGGGACCACGAAGTGCCTGAACTTCTAATTGATTGGGTCCGGCTACTCTACGTAGATGCCACAAGCAACGTTAGGTGTCCCGTCGGAATCTCGGATAGTTTTCCAGTGAGTGTGGGCGTACATCAAGGATCAGCGCTATCGCCATTCCTCTTTATTCTTGTCATGGACACTATTACTCGTGACCTACAGGGTGACCTTGCATGGACCATCCTGTACGCGGATGACGTGTTCCTGGCAGCTAAAACGAGAGAGGAGCTTCAGCAAAAAGTGCAGGCTTGGAGCAGCCGACTCAGTCGGTTTGGACTACGTCTGAATACCTCAAAGACGGAGTACTTGTAAACAATACCATCCGAAGACACCATCAAGGTAAACGGCGAAGAATTGACGAAGTCCACCTGCTTCCGCTACCTTGGATCGAACATCCAGACCAGCGGAGGCATCGACTCTGACGTGCTGTCACGTGTCAACGGAGCATGGATGAAATGGAGAGATCTCACAGGCGTACTATGCGACCGAAAGATGCCTCTGCGCCTCAAGTCAAAGATATATCGGAGAGTAGTGCGCCCCGTAGCTTTGTATGGAACCGAATGCTGGCCAACTACGAGAACAGTTGAGCGAAGTCTACAAATTATGGAAATGCGCATGATCCGTTGGATCATGGGAATCTCTCTCCGCGAGCACCTACCAAATGAGACCATAAGGAGAAGATTTGGCGTCACCACCATCGACGAGAAGATGCGCGAAAATCGGCTGAGATGGTTCGGCCATGTCACCAGAGCATCACCGGAAACTGTAGCCAGCACAGCCTACAATCTCGAAGTGGACGGCCGGCGACCGAGAGGGCGACCGAAGCAGCGATGACAAGACACCATCAATGCGGACTTGAAAGCCAGTCATCTAAGCCCGAAAGATGCCCTCGATCGGGACAAGTGGAGAAAGAAGATCCACAAAGCGGACCCTGCCATCGCGGGACAACGCTAGGAAGAAGAAGAAGATATGTCGCTTGTGAGAGAAAAACAGCTGCACGTTCGATCTCTGTTCTAACTAGGTGACCGGTCACGGACCGGCCGCCTAGCTCGTTGTCTGACACATGAACTTTTGTTTTTCTAAGAGTTAATAACACAGAAAAAGTAGGAAGGTCACACAAGAGAGTGTGAGCTCATTGTTTCATTTACGAAGTTTCTTTAAAACTACGACTTAAACAACGAGAGGTGCGAGAGAATGAAAAATAGACCATAAAGTTGGAAAAGTAGAGATTTCAAAAGTAGAGAGAGCCTAGAGAAATAGCAGATTGCCAGTAGACAGACAGCAATAGAGAGATAAAAAGCGGTTAGCCAGTAGAGACAGCCATACAGTAGCCAGACAGCAGTAGAGAGAGAAATAGCAGATAGCCAGTAGATAGCCGCCAGACAGCAATAGAGAGAGAGAAATAGCAGATGATGGGACCTGTTCTACAACATGCTTTCTTACATTGCAATTGCTCTGAGGCGGGGAACTAAAATTCAATTTACCCCGATGTTTTAGAAAGCGCAACAAAAAAAAACATATAGCCATGGAACTGACCACGCAGATGAATAATATGACATACTTGACAACCTCAATATGATTTGGATAGATCATTTCGCGCCAAAAACTGGAAAATCGACTGGGGCATAATTTTGAGCTCACTTCTCCTTTTTGCGTATAAAAAATTAATTTCTTTTCAAGAATTTATTGAATTTTTATAGATAAATCCTGAGTGCAACGCGTCTTTCTCAAGTCGAAAAAGGGCAAATAGACGTGTTATTGGCGAATAAGAAGAGCAATCGTGAGATTGCACGCCAGTTGGGTCAGAGTTCTCCTTGTGTAAATAATTAAGTCTCCAGTCGACTGAAGATGACCGCACAGAAGAAGAGCGGTCGACCACGAAAGTTTTCGATTCGGGAAGCGACGCGGAATCGCGAAGAAAGCGTCAAATTCTGCCAAGTCACTGAAGCAGGTCGCAGCCGAAGCTGGTGTTTCAGCTTCTAAGAGGGCGACGGTTCGTCGCATTCTTTCGGAAACTGGACACTTTGTCATCTCTAAAATGAAAAAAATGCACCTCGTCCGAGTTCATTCGCATGGAAGGAAACTGCAGAGGGAGGGTTCCGCCGGCGTGAAACGCACCCAAAGACATGAGACTTCCGCCTCCATGTCCACGGCGACTGAAGAGCAGCGGGTCCTTGCGAAGATCATGCCATAACGAGTGTTGGCTGCTTCTTTTCGTCGGACCAGACCAACTAAATAGAGATTTTTTTGTTATCAATAGTCAAATGATGTCATGATTCTCACCTTACTCCAGCCACGTTTTTGCTCTCTGGTCGCGAATGCCAGGTGTCGAGTTTCATGATTCTATGTCAAGCGAGGTGCCGGCTCCATTTTAGAGTTGACAAAGTGTCCAGTTTCCGAAAGAACTCAACGAACCATCCTCTTAGAAGCTGGAACACCAGCTTCGGCTGCAACCTGTTTCAGTGACTTGGCAGAATTTGACGCTTTCTTCGCGATTCCGCGTCGTTTCCCGAATCGAAAACTTTCGTGGTCGACCACTCTTCTTCTGTGCGGTCATCTTCAGTTGACCGGAGACGTAATTATTTACACAATGAGAACTCCGACTCAACTGGCGTGCAATCTCACGATTGCTCTTCTTATTCGCCAATAACACGTCTATTTGCCCTTTTTCCTTTTGAGAAAGACGCTTTGCACTCGGCATTTATCTATAAAAATAAAATAATTTCTCAAAATCATGCCCCAGTCGATTTTCCGGTTTTTGGCGCTTTAATTTCATTCTTTTCTTTTTCAAACCCCGGAGATGGTCGGGTCTATCATTTCCTCTTCACACTGACTTCTACTCGTCTCTACTTCATTGAATTACGAGATTTCTCTTCTGTCTTCTTGGGACTCAAGACTTCGTGAATCTCTTCGGTATGAGGTTGAAACGCTAAGTGGTCTACCAAGACTCTTCAGTGCAACGCCACAGTTGCTTATTCCTCTTCCGAAGATTTTCTACTTTTTCATTTTCTCATTTCCAACCATGTTAGCGATGACCCTGAACCAGTTGTCCTTTGGCGATAAAGAATATCAATAATGCTCTTCAAATTATATTAAGGTTGTCAAGTAAGTCATATTATTTATCTGCGTGTTCAGTTCCATTTTTTTGTTGCGCCTTTCAAAACATCGGATAATGTTCAATTTATGGGTGAGCTCAAAATTATGCCCGCACTGTATTATCCCTTGTTTTTTGCGCTTAGGCTTAGATAAAGGTTACGCTATCGAGGTCGTACGGCTTAGGAAAGAGACCGTATGCAAAAATTTCTCATATTATTCATTTTTTTTTGTCGATTCAATGAATAAATTTGAAAAATAGAGAAAATGGTGTAATAAATACAGTAATTTGGACACACTAAAAACAAAAGCCCCCCCCCCTAAGTAAAGTGCGGCCCCCTAAGTAAAATTGTGCCCTTTTTCAAGAAAAAAACAGCTATTTTCTACAAATGCTATAATGAAACTTTGCAAGAAACAGAACTGAGGGCCTTTACAAGATCCCTTGTGCGTCTTTTATTATACATCAAAAAATCTCTAAGTAGATGACTTTGCTCCGAGATGGTCTTAATCCTCAGCAGAAAGTTTCGCTTGTAATCGGTGTCAAACTAAAGTCGGTACTTGTCCATATCGACGAAGGCATCGCCCCTCTCCCCCTCGGGGGGCAGAGTCACAAATTTATGACTAATTTTTTGATACGGTCCTCACTATTTTAACTAAACGTAAGCGAAAACATCATTGAAAAGTGACCTGACAGTCCCCAAGTAAAGTGCCGCCCCCCTCAAGTAACAAAGTGCCAAAAAACTATTTTTAACAAGTATTCGCGTTTTCGATGTCTGAAAGTCTCTTTATATATATATATATATATATATATATATTTACATATAAAAACAACATTACGTCAAAAAACACGAAAATCAACATGAACAAATAGAAAAAAAACATAAAATAAATGATTTTAAATACGCGCGTACTCCCGTAATAATTGACATTGGCTAATTATCTGGTTGAGAGTATTCAGACAATTTTTTTATCACTTTTATCATTGAGTAGCTTACAGCTCACGCTGATAAAACTATAGGCTTCTCATTCATTGATTCCCCCCCCCCTTCTTCATACATCCTTCTGGAAGTGGGTACCCACTTCACCCCTTTAGAGCGAACCTTTGAAACAAATATTGGGGTTCCTGTCTTCGAAATAGATCGGAAGTTTTATTAAGAAGTTATGGAACATAGCAAACCACGAACAGTTTAGTTTCGCACTGTTTTCAACTCACTTAGCCAGCTAACGTACCTTTTTTGGCCAGCTAACGTATTTTTTCTCATAGTTTTTGGCTTAGTCAGCTAACGTATATTTTTTCCATATTGCAAACTGCTTCGATTACAGACTAATAATATTTGAAACTAGTATTTCTCGAATTTCCTGTCATGTTTCATAGTCCTCTCGCAGCGCTCTTTTTGGATGCCATGATTTTGAAGAAAGAACGCGAAAAACGAGCTTATGTACTCTTAAGTAACATTTATTCAATCACACTCCGTCCAGGTACGACTAATGGAGCGCTAGAATTCAAAAAATCACATAGATTCACTATGAAATTCACGCTCCATAAGTGAACGCGGTAGGTGTGGTTACGGGAAGGGCCCCAAATGGAGGTGATGGTCCTACAGGGGAAGGGGACCCTGTGGAGAAGGAAAAGGGAGAGAGATACTTAGAGTAAGTTTCTTTTAATATCATAAATAATAGCGAATTTCGTTCAATGAGGGAAAACAACCCTCAAAGTCATCATTTGTTCTCATCTATTTCTCCTGCTTATTTGGTATGTTATGAGCAGGAATAAATAATTAGCTTTTTTGAATCATTCATTGTACAACTGTGAACTAATTTTCGATAAATATCGAGCTTGCGTAATGAGTGAGCTATACGCTCTTACACTATAAATAATAAAACAAGATATAAAAGTACTGTGGTCGGAGCGCAGACAGCTTGACGGACGCGGACAGAAGTGTAACTCTTTTTTTATGGAATAATACGCTATTTCGCACCGGTGGGAGATAGCTGACCGGTCGTGCAACGGTCAACTAGTTCAAAGAGAGAGTGGACAAAAATTCATATCAGGGGGCCGCTCGTAATATTTTGCAAAGTGTTCTATCTGACTGAGTCATTATAGCCTTTGTTGAGGTCTTTTCAATCTTTTTTCATTCTGGGTTAGGTTTAGGCTGAGGTTGCGCTAACCAGTTTATGTCGCTTAGGAACGAGACTGTATGGAAATACATATGAGTCACAACGTCACTGTTTGATCAACAAAAATAGGAAAAAACTCCTTTTTGAAAATCAAGTTTGATATTGCTGTCGATTTTTTTTACTAAAAAGGTTCTTTAACAATTAAAAAAACTAATATAGAAAAATAATTGACATATTATTGAGAAAAAAAAACTCAAATTAAGAATATATTAGAATACATAATTCAAAGAGGAATGAAACTGTGAAATTACATCCAAAAAATTGCCAATTAAAGTATTTAATTTTCAGTGTGGAAGCATCTGTGGCAGTACCGTCTGATGTGAAGGTGGCGCTCTACCACAAAGGCGACATTGAACTTCTTCCAGAATACGTTTCGATTTCCTCGGAATTGGATTCATTCGAAGAACTAACGGAAAGCAGCATTGTAGAAAGCATTATGAAGGAGTGTAGAAGCGGCATTCTAACAATACCGAAAGCGAGAGAGACATTCATAGCAGAAGAAACACTTATCAGCCAATCTCCTCCGAAACCAAGTAAAGAAGAGCTCACAAAAGACGACTCTAAAGGCGAGCCAGTGTTAACAACTTTGGAAACTGAACTGGTTATCGGTAGAGAAGAAGAAATGTTGACAACGGAAAGTACTGGAGCTGAAGCTTCTCCTGTACCCTCGAATGCAGAAGGAGACTTTATTGACATTCCGGATGATCATGAAGGGGAGGAGTCGCCTACGGATACGAGTGGGCAAATTCTTCATCCAATCATAAAACCTGATGGATCTCTACTACCTACAGACTCTTCTGGTAATTACATCAAAAAAGATGGAACACGCATTGAAAAAGACGATGAGGGGAGACCACTTGGACCAGATGATAAAATATTACCAACAGATGAATCAGGAAACTACATTTATCCAGTTATTGGTCCTGACGGGTCTCCTCTGCCTACTGACGTCAATCGGCTTCCCGTGTACCCAATGATTGGTGAGAATGGGCAGCCCTTGCCAACCGACTATAGCGGAGCGGTTGTAGGATTAGATGGAGAGCTTGTACCTACCGATGCTTCAGGAAAGCCAATTGGTGCAGATGGGTCTCCACTGCCGACAGATTCAAACGGAAACTTCATAAGTCTGCGGAAAGAAAGCATTTCGAAAGAATTGCCTACAGACCCAAGTGGACAAGTCATATATCCAATTGTGGGACCCGATGGTTCTCCTCTACAAACTGATTCTGCAGGCGACTACATCAAGGCCGATGGAACACCGATCGACAAGAACGATGAAGGAAAACCTCTTGGACCCGATGGAGAAGTTCTACCAACTGATGCTACAGGAAACTACATCTATCCTGCGATTGGCCCAGATGGAAGTCCCCTTCCAACTGACGTGAACCAGAAACCAGTCTACCCAATCGTATACGAAGATGGCAAAACTTTTCCAACCGATTCCTCTGGAGCAGTCGTGGGTCCTGACGGTCAACCTATTCCCACGGACACATCTGGTAGACCAATTGATGCAGAAGGTCAAGTACTTCCAACAGACGCTTCCGGTAATTACATTAGTCACCGTGAAGTGGAACCTACCGCAGTCGAAACCGCTGAAACCATGCCTATAACAAGACCAGATGGCTCATTGATGCCTACAGATTCATCGGGATCCCCAATAACAGACGAAGGCAAAGTGATCGAAAAAGACGAAGAGGGCAAACCTCTTGGACCAGATGGTGAGATTCTACCAACAGATGAATCAGGAAACTACATATATCCAGTGACCGGTCCTGACGGATCTCCTCTACCCACCGACAGTAACCAACTTCCAGTATATCCGGTGATCGGACCTGATGGAGAACTGTTGCCCACAGCTCACAGCGGAGCCGTTGTTGGAGCAGATGGAGCGCCCATACCTACCGACGCGTCTGGAAAGCCAATCGGAGCAGACGGATCTCCTCTGCCAACAGATTCAAACGGAAACTTCATAAGCGTACCAAAAGAAGACGTAATTTTGAAAGAGTTGCCAACTGACCCCAGCGGACAAGTTATATATCCAATTGTGGGACCCGATGGTTCTCCTCTACAAACTGATTCTGCAGGCGACTACATCAAGGCCGATGGAACACCGATCGACAAGAACGATGAAGGAAAACCTCTTGGAACCGATGGAGAAGTTCTACCAACTGATGCTACAGGAAACTACATCTATCCTGCGATTGGCCCACATGGAAGTCCTCTTCCAACTGACGTGAACCAGAAACCAGTCTACCCAATCGTAGACGAAGATGGCAAAACTTTACCAACCGATTCCTCTGGAGCAGTCGTGGGTCCTGACGGTCAACCTATTCCCACGGACACATCTGGTAGACCAATTGATGCAGAAGGTCAAGTACTTCCAACAGACGCTTCCGGTAATTACATCAGTCACCGTGAAGTGGAACCTACCGCAGTCGAAACCGCTAAAACCATACCTATAACGAGACCAGATGGCTCATTGATGCCTACAGATTCATCGGGATCCCCAATAACAGACGAAGGCAAAGTGATCGAAAAAGACGAAGAGGGCAAACCTCTTGGACCAGATGGTGAGATTCTACCAACAGATGAATCAGGAAACTACATATATCCAGTGACCGGTCCTGACGGATCTCCTCTACCCACCGACAGTAACCAACTTCCAGTATATCCGGTGATCGGACCTGATGGAGAACTGTTGCCCACAGATCACAGCGGAGCCGTTGTTGGAGCAGATGGAGCGCCCATACCTACCGACGCGTCTGGAAAGCCAATCGGAGCAGACGGATCTCCTCTGCCAACAGATTCAAACGGAAACTTCATAAGCGTACCAAAAGAAGACGGAATTTTGAAAGAGTTGCCAACTGACCCCAGCGGACAAGTTATATATCCAATTGTGGGACCCGATGGTTCTCCTCTACAAACTGATTCTGCAGGCGACTACATCAAGGCAGATGGAACACCGATCGACAAGAACGATGAAGGAAAACCTCTTGGACCCGATGAAGAAGTTCTACCAACTGATGCTACAGGAAACTACATCTATCCTGCGATTGGCCCAGATGGAAGTCCCCTTCCAACTGACGTGAACCAGAAACCAGTCTACCCAATCGTAGACGAAGATGGCAAAACTTTACCAACCGATTCCTCTGGAGCAGTCGTGGGTCCTGACGGTCAACCTATTCCCACGGACACATCTGGTAGACCAATTGATGCAGAAGGTCAAGTACTTCCAACAGACGCTTCCGGTAATTACATCAGTCACCGTGAAGTGGAACCTACCGCAGTAGAAACCGCTGAAACCATACCTATAACGAGACCAGATGGCTCATTGATGCCTACAGATTCATCGGGATCCCCAATAACAGACGAAGGCAAAGTGATCGAAAAAGACGAAGAGGGCAAACCTCTTGGACCAGATGGTGAGATTCTACCAACAGATGAATCAGGAAACTACATATATCCAGTGACCGGTCCTGACGGATCTCCTCTACCCACCGACAGTAACCAACTTCCAGTATATCCGGTGATCGGACCTGATGGAGAACTGTTGCCCACAGATCACAGCGGAGCCGTTGTTGGAGCAGATGGAGCGCCCATACCTACCGACGCGTCTGGAAAGCCAATCGGAGCAGAGGGATCTCCTCTGCCAACAGATTCAAACGGAAACTTCATAAGCGTACCAAAAGAAGACGGAATTTTGAAAGAGTTGCCAACTGACCCCAGCGGACAAGTTATATATCCAATTGTGGGACCCGATGGTTCTCCTCTACAAACTGATTCTGCAGGCGACTACATCAAGGCAGATGGAACACCGATCGACAAGAGCGATGAAGGAAAACCTCTTGGACCCGATGGAGAAGTTCTACCAACTGATGCTACAGGAAACTACATCTATCCTGCGATTGGCCCAGATGGAAGTCCCCTTCCAACTGACGTGAACCAGAAACCAGTCTACCCAATCGTAGACGAAGATGGCAAAACTTTACCAACCGATTCCTCTGGAGCAGTCGTGGGTCCTGACGGTCAACCTATTCCCACGGACACATCTGGTAGACCAATTGATGCAGAAGGTCAAGTACTTCCAACAGACGCTTCCGGTAATTACATCAGTCACCGTGAAGTGGAACCTACCGCAGTAGAAACCGCTGAAACCATACCTATAACGAGACCAGATGGCTCATTGATGCCTACAGATTCATCGGGATCCCCAATAACAGACGAAGGCAAAGTGATCGAAAAAGACAAAGAGGGCAAACCTCTTGGACCAGATGGTGAGATTCTACCAACAGATGAATCAGGAAACTACATATATCCAGTGACCGGTCCTGACGGATCTCCTCTACCCACCGACAGTAACCAACTTCCAGTATATCCGGTGATCGGACCTGATGGAGAACCGTTGCCCACAGATCACAGCGGAGCCGTTGTTGGAGCAGATGGAGCGCCCATACCTACCGACGCCTCTGGAAAGCCAATCGGAGCAGACGGATCTCCTCTGCCAACAGATTCCAACGGAAACTTCATAAGCGTACCAAAAGAAGACGGAATTTTGAAAGAGTTGCCAACTGACCCCAGCGGACAAGTTATATATCCAATTGTGGGACCCGATGGTTCTCCTCTACAAACTGATTCTGCAGGCGACTACATCAAGGCAGATGGAACACCGATCGACAAGAGCGATGAAGGAAAACCTCTTGGACCCGATGGAGAAGTTCTACCAACTGATGCTACAGGAAACTACATCTATCCTGCGATTGGCCCAGATGGAAGTCCCCTTCCAACTGACGTGAACCAGAAACCAGTCTACCCAATCGTAGACGAAGATGGCAAAACTTTACCAACCGATTCCTCTGGAGCAGTCGTGGGTCCTGACGGTCAACCTATTCCCACGGACACATCTGGTAGACCAATTGATGCAGAAGGTCAAGTACTTCCAACAGACGCTTCCGGTAATTACATCAGTCACCGTGAAGTGGAACCTACCGCAGTAGAAACCGCTGAAACCATACCTATAACGAGACCAGATGGCTCATTGATGCCTACAGATTCATCGGGATCCCCAATAACAGACGAAGGCAAAGTGATCGAAAAAGACAAAGAGGGCAAACCTCTTGGACCAGATGGTGAGATTCTACCAACAGATGAATCAGGAAACTACATATATCCAGTGACCGGTCCTGACGGATCTCCTCTACCCACCGACAGTAACCAACTTCCAGTATATCCGGTGATCGGACCTGATGGAGAACCGTTGCCCACAGATCACAGCGGAGCCGTTGTTGGAGCAGATGGAGCGCCCATACCTACCGACGCCTCTGGAAAGCCAATCGGAGCAGACGGATCTCCTCTGCCAACAGATTCCAACGGAAACTTCATAAGCGTACCAAAAGAAGACGAAATTTCGAAAGATTTGCCAACTGACCCCAGCGGACAAGTAATATATCCAATTGTGGGACCCGATGGTTCTCCTCTACAAACTGATTCTGCAGGCGACTACATCAAGGCAGATGGAACACCGATCGACAAGAACGATGAAGGAAAACCTCTTGGACCCGATGGAGAAGTTCTACCAACTGATGCTACAGGAAACTACATCTATCCTGCGATTGGCCCAGATGGAAGTCCCCTTCCAACTGACGTGAACCAGAAACCAGTCTACCCAATCGTAGACGAAGATGGCAAATCTTTACCAACCGATTCCTCTGGAGCAGTCGTGGGTCGTGACGGTCAACCTATTCCCACGGACACATCTGGTAGACCAATTGATGCAGAAGGTCAAGTACTTTCAACAGACGCTTCCGGTAATTACATCAGTCACCGTGAAGTGGAACCTACCGCAGTAGAAACCGCTGAAACCATGCCTATAACAAGACCAGATGGCTCATTGATGCCTACAGATTCATCGGGATCCCCAATAACAGACGAAGGCAAAGTGATCGAAAAAGACGAAGAGGGCAAACCTCTTGGACCAGATGGTGAGATTCTACCAACAGATGAATCAGGAAAGTACATATATCCAGTGACCGGTCCTGACGGATCTCCTCTACCCACCGACAGTAACCAACTTCCAGTATATCCGGTGATCGGACCTGATGGAGAACTGTTGCCCACAGATCACAGCGGAGCCGTTGTTGGAGCAGATGGAGCGCCCATACCTACCGACGCGTCTGGAAAGCCAATCGGAGCAGACGGATCTCCTCTGCCAACAGATTCAAACGGAAACTTCATAAGCGTACCAAAAGAAGACGGAATTTTGAAAGAGTTGCCAACTGACCCCAGTGGACAAGTTATATATCCAATTGTGGGACCCGATGGTTCTCCTCTACAAACTGATTCCGCAGGCGACTACATCAAGGCAGATGGAACACAGATCGACAAGAACGATGAAGGAAAACCTCTTGGACCCGATGGAGAAGTTCTACCAACTGATGCTACAGGAAACTACATCTATCCTGCGATTGGCCCAGATGGAAGTCCCCTTCCAACTGACGTGAACCAGAAACCAGTCTACCCAATCGTAGACGAAGATGGCAAATCTTTACCAACTGATTCCCCTGGAGCAGTCGTGGGTCCTGACGGTCAACCTATTCCCACGGACACATCTGGTAGACCAATTGATGCAGAAGGTCAAGTACTTCCAACAGACGCTTCCGGTAAGTACATCAGTCAAGGTGAAGTGGAACCTACCGCAGTCGAAACCATACCTATAACGAGACCAGATGGCTCATTGATGCCTACAGATTCATCGGGATCCCCAATAACAGACGAAGGCAAAGTGATCGAAAAAGACAAAGAGGGCAAACCTCTTGGACCAGATGGTGAGATTCTACCAACAGATGAATCAGGAAACTACATATATCCAGTGACCGGTCCTGACGGATCTCCTCTACCCACCGACAGTAACCAACTTCCAGTATATCCGGTGATCGGACCTGATGGAGAACCGTTGCCCACAGATCACAGCGGAGCCGTTGTTGGAGCAGATGGAGCGCCCATACCTACCGACGCCTCTGGAAAGCCAATCGGAGCAGACGGATCTCCTCTGCCAACAGATTCCAACGGAAACTTCATAAGCGTACCAAAAGAAGACGAAATTTCGAAAGAGTTGCCAACTGACCCCAGCGGACAAGTAATATATCCAATTGTGGGACCCGATGGTTCTCCTCTACAAACTGATTCTGCAGGCGACTACATCAAGGCAGATGGAACACCGATCGACAAGAACGATGAAGGAAAACCTCTTGGACCCGATGGAGAAGTTCTACCAACTGATGCTACAGGAAACTACATCTATCCTGCGATTGGCCCAGATGGAAGTCCCCTTCCAACTGACGTGAACCAGAAACCAGTCTACCCAATCGTAGACGAAGATGGCAAATCTTTACCAACCGATTCCCCTGGAGCAGTCGTGGGTCCTGACGGTCAACCTATTCCCACGGACACATCTGGTAGACCAATTGATGCAGAAGGTCAAGTACTTCCAACAGACGCTTCCGGTAAGTACATCAGTCAAGGTGAAGTGGAACCTACCGCAGTCGAAACCATACCTATAACGAGACCAGATGGCTCATTGATGCCTACAGATTCATCGGGATCCCCAATAACAGACGAAGGCAAAGTGATCGAAAAAGACAAAGAGGGCAAACCTCTTGGACCAGATGGTGAGATTCTACCAACAGATGAATCAGGAAACTACATATATCCAGTGACCGGTCCTGACGGATCTCCTCTACCCACCGACAGTAACCAACTTCCAGTATATCCGGTGATCGGACCTGATGGAGAACCGTTGCCCACAGATCACAGCGGAGCCGTTGTTGGAGCAGATGGAGCGCCCATACCTACCGACGCCTCTGGAAAGCCAATCGGAGCAGACGGATCTCCTCTGCCAACAGATTCCAACGGAAACTTCATAAGCGTACCAAAAGAAGACGAAATTTCGAAAGAGTTGCCAACTGACCCCAGCGGACAAGTAATATATCCAATTGTGGGACCCGATGGTTCTCCTCTACAAACTGATTCTGCAGGCGACTACATCAAGGCAGATGGAACACCGATCGACAAGAACGATGAAGGAAAACCTCTTGGACCCGATGGAGAAGTTCTACCAACTGATGCTACAGGAAACTACATCTATCCTGCGATTGGCCCAGATGGAAGTCCCCTTCCAACTGACGTGAACCAGAAACCAGTCTACCCAATCGTAGACGAAGATGGCAAATCTTTACCAACCGATTCCCCTGGAGCAGTCGTGGGTCCTGACGGTCAACCTATTCCCACGGACACATCTGGTAGACCAATTGATGCAGAAGGTCAAGTACTTCCAACAGACGCTTCCGGTAAGTACATCAGTCAAGGTGAAGTGGAACCTACCGCAGTCGAAACCATACCTATAACGAGACCAGATGGCTCATTGATGCCTACAGATTCATCGGGATCCCCAATAACAGACGAAGGCAAAGTGATCGAAAAAGACAAAGAGGGCAAACCTCTTGGACCAGATGGTGAGATTCTACCAACAGATGAATCAGGAAACTACATATATCCAGTGACCGGTCCTGACGGATCTCCTCTACCCACCGACAGTAACCAACTTCCAGTATATCCGGTGATCGGACCTGATGGAGAACCGTTGCCCACAGATCACAGCGGAGCCGTTGTTGGAGCAGATGGAGCGCCCATACCTACCGACGCCTCTGGAAAGCCAATCGGAGCAGACGGATCTCCTCTGCCAACAGATTCCAACGGAAACTTCATAAGCGTACCAAAAGAAGACGAAATTTCGAAAGAGTTGCCAACTGACCCCAGCGGACAAGTAATATATCCAATTGTGGGACCCGATGGTTCTCCTCTACAAACTGATTCTGCAGGCGACTACATCAAGGCAGATGGAACACCGATCGACAAGAACGATGAAGGAAAACCTCTTGGACCCGATGGAGAAGTTCTACCAACTGATGCTACAGGAAACTACATCTATCCTGCGATTGGCCCAGATGGAAGTCCCCTTCCAACTGACGTGAACCAGAAACCAGTCTACCCAATCGTAGACGAAGATGGTAAAACTTTACCAAACGATTCCTCTGGAGCAGTCGTGGGTCCTGACGGTCAACCTATTCCCACGGACACATCTGGTAGACCAATTGATGCAGAAGGTCAAGTACTTCCAACAGACGCTTCCGGTAATTACATCAGTCACCGTGAAGTGGAACCTACCGCAGTAGAAACCGCTGAAACCATACCTATAACGAGACCAGATGGCTCATTGATGCCTACAGATTCATCGGGATCCCCAATAACAGACGAAGGCAAAGTGATCGAAAAAGACGAAGAGGGCAAACCTCTTGGACCAGATGGTGAGATTCTACCAACAGATGAATCAGGAAACTACATATATCCAGTGACCGGTCCTGACGGATCTCCTCTACCCACCGACAGTAACCAACTTCCAGTATATCCGGTGATCGGACCTGATGGAGAACCGTTGCCCACAGATCACAGCGGAGCCGTTGTTGGAACAGATGGAGCGCCCATACCTACCGACGCCTCTGGAAAGCCAATCGGAGCAGACGGATCTCCTCTGCCAACAGATTTCAACGGAAACTTCATAAGCGTACCAGAAGAAGACGAAATTTCGAAAGAGTTGCCAACTGACCCCAGCGGACAAGTAATATATCCAATTGTGGGACCCGATGGTTCTCCTCTACAAACTGATTCTGCAGGCGACTACATCAAGGCAGATGGAACACCGATCGACAAGAACGATGAAGGAAAACCTCTTGGACCCGATGGAGAAGTTCTACCAACCGATGCTACAGGAAACTACATTTATCCTGCGATTGGCCCAGATGGAAGTCCCCTTCCAACTGACGTGAACCAGAAACCAATCTACCCAATCGTAGACGAATATGGCAAAACTTTACCAACCGATTCCTCTGGAGCAGTCGTGGGTCCTGACGGTCAACCTATTCCCATGGACACATCTGGTAGACCAATTGATGCAGAAGGTCAAGTACTTCCAACAGACGCTTCCGGTAATTACATCAGTCACCGTGAAGTGGAACCTACCGCAGTAGAAACCGCTGAAACCATACCTATAACGAGACCAGATGGCTCATTGATGCCTACAGATTCATCGGGATCCCCAATAACAGACGAAGGCAAAGTGATCGAAAAAGACGAAGAGGGCAAACCTCTTGGACCAGATGGTGAGATTCTACCAACAGATGAATCAGGAAACTACATATATCCAGTGACCGGTCCTGACGGATCTCCTCTACCCACCGACAGTAACCAACTTCCAGTATATCCGGTGATCGGACCTGATGGAGAACCGTTGCCCACAGATCACAGCGGAGCCGTTGTTGGAGCAGGTGGAGCGCCTATACCTACCGACGCCTCTGGAAAGCCAATCGGAGCAGACGGGTCTCCTCTGCCAACAGATTCCAACGGAAACTTCATAAGCGTACCAAAAGAAGACGAAATTTCGAAAGAGTTGCCAACTGACCCCAGCGGACAAGTAATATATCCAATTGTGGGACCCGATGGTTCTCCTCTACAAACTGATTCTGCAGGCGACTACATCAAGGCAGATGGAACACCGATCGACAAGAACGATGAAGGAAAACCTCTTGGACCCGATGGAGAAGTTCTACCAACCGATGCTACAGGAAACTACATTTATCCTGCGATTGGCCCAGATGGAAGTCCCCTTCCAACTGACGTGAACCAGAAACCAATCTACCCAATCGTAGACGAAGATGGCAAAACTTTACCAACCGATTCCTCTGGAGCAGTCGTGGGTCCTGACGGTCAACCTATTCCCACGGACACATCTGGTAGACCAATTGATGCAGAAGGTCAAGTACTTCCAACAGACGCTTCCGGTAATTACATCAGTCACCGTGAAGTGGAACCTACCGCAGTAGAAACCGCTGAAACCATACCTATAACGAGACCAGATGGCTCATTGATGCCCACAGATTCATCGGGATCCCCAATAACAGACGAAGGCAAAGTGATCGAAAAAGACGAAGAGGGCAAACCTCTTGGACCAGATGGTGAGATTCTACCAACAGATGAATCAGGAAACTACATATATCCAGTGACCGGTCCTGACGGATCTCCTCTACCCACCGACAGTAACCAACTTCCAGTATATCCGGTGATCGGACCTGATGGAGAACCGTTGCCCACAGATCACAGCGGAGCCGTTGTTGGAGCAGATGGAGCGCCCATACCTACCGACGCCTCTGGAAAGCCAATCGGAGCAGACGGATCTCCTCTGCCAACAGATTCCAACGGAAACTTCATAAGCGTACCAAAAGAAGACGAAATTTCGAAAGAGTTGCCAACTGACCCCAGCGGACAAGTAATATATCCAATTGTGGGACCCGATGGTTCTCCTCTACAAACTGATTCTGTAGGCGACTACATCAAGGCAGATGGAACACCGATCGACAAGAACGATGAAGGAAAACCTCTTGGACCCGATGGAGAAGTTCTACCAACCGATGCTACAGGAAACTACATTTATCCTGCGATTGGCCCAGATGGAAGTCCCCTTCCAACTGACGTGAACCAGAAACCAGTCTACCCAATCGTAGACGAAGATGGCAAAACTTTACCAACCGATTCCTCTGGAGCAGTCGTGATTCCTGACGGTCAACCTATTCCCACGGACACATCTGGTAGACCAATTGATGCAGAAGGTCAAGTACTTCCAACAGACGCTTCCGGTAATTACATCAGTCACCGTGAAGTGGAACCTACCGCAGTAGAAACCGCTGAAACCATACCTATAACGAGACCAGATGGCTCATTGATGCCTACAGATTCATCGGGATCCCCAATAACAGACGAAGGCAAAGTGATCGAGAAAGACGAAGAGGGCAAACCTCTTGGACCAGATGGTGAGATTCTACCAACAGATGAATCAGGAAACTACATATATCCAGTGACCGGTCCTGACGGATCTCCTCTACCCACCGACAGTAACCAACTTCCAGTATATCCGGTGATCGGACCTGATGGAGAACCGTTGCCCACAGATCACAGCGGAGCCGTTGTTGGAGCAGGTGGAGCGCCCATACCTACCGACGCCTCTGGAAAGCCAATCGGAGCAGACGGATCTCCTCTGCCAACAGATTCAAACGGAAAATTCATAAGCGTACCAAAAGAAGACGAAATTTCGAAAGAGTTGCCAACTGACCCCAGCGGACAAGTCATATATCCAATTGTGGGACCCGATGGTTCTCCTCTACAAACTGATTATTCAGGCGACTACATCAAGGCAGATGGAACACCGATCGGCAAGAACGATGAAGGAAAACCTCTTGGTCCCGATGGAGAAGTTCTACCAACCGATGCTACAGGAAACTACATTTATCCTGCGATTGGCCCAGATGGAAGTCCCCTTCCAACTGACGTGAACCAGAAACCAGTCTACCCAATCGCAGACGAAGATGGCAAAACTTTACCAACCGATTCCTCCGGAGCAGTCGTGGGTCCTGATGGTCAACCTATTCCCACGGACACATCTGGTAGACCAATTGATGCAGAAGGTCAAGTACTTCCAACAGACGCTTCCGGTAATTACGTCACTCACCGTGAAGTGGAACCTACCGCAGTCGAAACCGTTGAAGTTATTCCTATAATAAGACCAGATGGCTCTTTGATGCCAACCGATTCTTCTGGTGCATTTGTAACGGATGGAGGTCAAATAATCGAGAAAGATGAAGATGGTCGTCCTCTCGGACCATATGGAGAGCCGCTGCCTACAGATAAGACTGGAAGCTACTCATACCCTGAAACTAGAACGGATGGTGTGCCTTTACCGACGGACGCTAATGGTAGACTCATCTATCCCGTTATCGGTACGGACGGAGAACTTCTTCCAACTGATACATCGGGTACTTTCAATATCATTTTATACCTTTTGAAGTTTTTCTGTTCTAAATTCTGCAACTTCAACTGAAAAAAATTGTTCTCTGATTTTTTTAAAAAAATAAAGGTTATGATTTTAGGTGTAGTACTGAGAAAGGATGGTGAAGCGGTGCCTACAAACTCCAAAGGTCTTCCTTTGGATGAGGGTGGTTCTGTGCTCCCTACAGATTCCACCGGCACGCACATTATTCCGGCGTCAACTCTGCGACCTTCGCCGTATTGTCTCGTTTCTTCTCACATAGATTTGATCCTTATACTTGATACTTCCAGCAACGTCAAAATTCTAGACTATCGCGTGATGAAAGAGCTTATTAAAAACTTCCTTTCTGAGCACTTCAATCTTGGTAGGAATCGCGTTCGCGTTGGTGTCATCAAGTTTGGAGACTGCGCAGAGGTTTGTTTTATTCCTGTTGCAACCTTTGTAGATTTGCATATAGACTCAAACAAAACAAAATATGATAATATTAAAATTGTAAATGTTTTGTATAGGTGCCTGTCTCGCTGGGAGACTATGGACAAGCTGGCGAACTTCTTTCACGAATCGGAGAAACTCGTCGAATGAAGGGAGAAGCCAACTTAGAAAGCGCCCTTAAAGAAGCAGGAGGAGAATTTTTGTTGTCGGGTGGAGGAGACGAAACTCCTCGCATAATCATCATCTTCAAGAATGGAAAAACGACGTCAGTGGTTCTTTCTTACTCAACGGTGTCAACAGAGAAAAAATGCTTAAATATGAATGAGTGTTCAGAAGTGAGGCCTCATCAGAAGCGAGAAGGCTGCGTGACGATTTGAATGCGTTGATTTTCGTTGTGGATGCAAGTGAAGACTCCGAGAGCAAACAACAGAATGAGGCTCTAGTTGGCGCAGACCACGCCCAAAGTCGTATAGTAGAAGTCCCTCAATGGAGAGGAGCAGAATCCGAGATTTTGGGACCTATTGCTGACGAAATTTGCATGGTGAGTTAGCTATGCTTAATCAATATTCTTTTTTTTCGAAAAGAAGCTGTTTTTTTCCTCGTCGTTAAAAACAATTTCCTAACTCTCTTTTTAAATAATTTTTAACTGCTTTGACGATAATGTATAATAGTTCTACCGCTTAGTTTTGGTTTTTTTCAGTGGAAAAGTGAATGTTTTTGGAGTTCTTATGAATATCGACCTCGCGAGTGGAATCGAATGGTCTAAAAATTATTGTATTAGTCAGCAAAGCAAAAAAGTAATAATGTCTCTGATTTTCCCATACGATCTCGTTCTCAGCCGTACCTCAGCCTACGCCGAAAAAAAACGAAAAAAAATTACTAAACATTGGTGGAAAGATTAAGCCAATATCTGGATTTGAGATGTTTTAATGATGCTTCTCTGTCTGATGCGCTGGATTTTCTAGTTTTTTCATTATAAGCTTGAACCGGCCTAATTCATTCTAAAAAAATGTTCATCTCTTTCAAAATTTCCCAAAAAGCAATTCTCAGTTTTTTTTATTGTAATAAACGAAAAAGGCTTTTAAAAAAAAAAAGAATTTAAAAGTTTTTTAGAAGAAAAACATTTTTTTCAAAGAAAAGTTAGTCAGATCGATTTGATCTGTTCTGCTGTAGATATTATTTCTCATGGACTCACAAACTCAAAAAGTTCTTTAGTCAATCAAAAATTAGCGGGATCACTATTACACACTATCGAACTTCTTCTATTCTTTTTCTCAGAGCCCATTCTCCGATGTTTCACATCGTATTTTCAACAAGCCAGCTTTCCACCCTCAGCTGCTAATTTAGAATTCTATTCAGAATTTCTCCAGAAAAAGTTATTCAAGTTTTAAATTTTGTTCTAGGAAGTTCCGAATATCGACGTTACCGACCACACTTGGCCTTCGAGAAAAACTACACCGGCAGCAAGTTCCTATTCTACCACACCTCCTCGATCATGCTCTCGCATCGACTACGAAGTTGCTATACTTTCCACTCCTTGAAACGACTCTCCATGTCATACTTTAGGGTAAATCGAATTGCTTTGTAGGCAGATGTGATTGTTATGCTGGACTCTTCCGACAACTTCGACGATGAAGAGTTCAACCTTCTCAAAGAAGGACTCGCAACACTCGTGGACGAGTCTTTCGACCTCGCTCCTGATTTCGCTCGCGTTGGCTTCGTCGTTTATACGTTAGAGAATGACATTTGACTTGAAAACTAATCAACAACGAGATACTCCAAAGATGTTCTTTTTATTTTAGAGACAAAGTAGCAGTCCCAGTCGCTCTTGGTCACTACGAGGATAAAGTTGAACTGGTGGAGAAAATCATGGATGCAGAAAAGATTTCCGAAGGTCAAGCTATTGCACTCTACGGTTTCAACGCAGCCCGGCAGCAGTTCGAACAGCATGGACGCCAGAACGCTACCAAAATAATCGTTGTCCTTGTCACCAACGGACAGAATCGGTAAACCTAGAAACTCACACATCAGAAGAGCAATGAAAAGTTCTACAGGTTCTTATAAAGCTTAACGAATCTCTCTGATACAGCGGAAATGCAGCGAGTGTTGCTGAAGAGCTCCGAACTCATGACGATGTTCAAATCTTCGTACTCGCTGTGAAGGCACATAATGAACAACTCGCTTCATTACGTCGCGTAGCAGGTAGGTCACTAGAAGCACTTTTTTCTTCATGAATTACGTAGTCTTGACTTGATGAGTAAAAAAATGCATTAGGAGACCAACCGGAGCGCGTTCTCCGAATCGGTTCTGCAAGAGAGCTGAGTGAGCGAACCGGAGAGCTTAGTCGTCGCCTATGTGGATTTGCAACACCAAAACTCAGCAGCTTAGCCGTTCTCGAACGCATCACTTCTAGAAGAGCATCGGAAGAAAGGTTAGCTGTTCCATCAGAACAATAGAATACTGATTACAGAAATTTGAAGGAAATCAGAGTTCGCTTCTCGCACCACGCGCGCTTTGTTGGATACGAGCGCTGTTTGTACGGATGGTATAAGACGACCGTATCAGTTCAACCTTGTTATTGATGTCACAGCTCGCGCCCCTCCTCAAGTTAGAAGTTTTCTCTCAACAATTTATGCCATCAAAGCGGTAATATATATACATAGAGAAGAAAAAATACAGCCTCGAAAACATTTAAGGACTTCGCAATAGTTTTGAACCACTTCTCTTCGTTTATACAAGAGAAGTTCGGCGATTCACCGCATCTGATGATGATCAATATCGTCACCGTCAACGGAGATAAAGTGCAAGATGAATTAGAAGAAGTCGCTGTTGCTGATATAGCAGATGTACTAGAGGATATCCATCAGAATCAGTTAGTTTTTTTTACGAAGTTCATTCTTTGTAACGCTGAATGAGAAAATCGAATCAAGATAATTTTTTGATTTTTAGGACTGAAACGATTTCTGCCAAACTGGGCCACGCAATGGACGCTTCGATGGTTTTGTCGAGACGAAACTATATTTCTGGAGCATATAAAGTGATGGTGATCATTTCAGCTGACGGGACATCCAGGTCATTTAACTTTCCACGAATTAATGCAGATGAAACATTTCAGACAAAATTGGAACTCAAACGCTTTATTATCGAATAATTTGAAGCATGAAATGCCATGGTTCTATCTGATTTCCCGGTTCATCGTAATACAGTTGAAAACGTAAAGTGTTGACTGAAGTGTGACTCTTATAGTTTGTATGCAACGGCCTCAAGGTGTCCTATTCCCGCTAGAGACAGGAGTCTTTAGTTTTGGACATAATATATAAAGAACAAGAACGGAGTCGACTTGAAGCTGAAGGAATTCACCGACTATCTAAGTTGCTTCTCTGATTTACAGCGACAACCATGAAGCGACTCGAGCCTACGACCAACACATTGTAGCTATTTCCATTCGGAAACCTGCAGCCGATACTCTGAGAGAGATAACTGGAGGATTCGCTACAAGGTCCAACTTCCTCGATAAAATAAAATATATACAGAATAATCACAGCACGAGTTTTTTCACTAATTTTAAATTTTAAAAGAATCCCAGTGAAATTTTGAGTTCATCTGATTGCAGAGTTGTTCATCTGGACAACGTTGCTCTCTCTCTCTCTCTCTCTCTCACTCTCTCTCTCTCTCCCTCTCTCTCTCTCTCTCTCTTTATCTCATCTGATTGCAGAGTTGTTCATCTGGACAACTGGAATTCAGCGGGCGAACTCTTCCGGAGTTGGATCGCATTCGCTATTTGTGAACACGACAAGACAGTCACTAAGCAAACAACTAAAAGCTCAAAGCAGCTCGTTGGGCTCGGTACTAATTCTTCTCAAATTGAAAAAAGAGTTGAAAACATATAATTAAAAAGCTACAGATACAAGTGTGAGAGACGAGCCGACCAATGTGGAACTGACGCCTCTCTCTCCCACATCTCTTTCTGTATCTTGGACCTGCTGCACCAACAATAAATCGGTTCAGCCAAAAAACTATTTTTGTTTTTTTTTTTCAGATAACCGGAATAGGATTTCTTTTTATAGAACTACACCATAATATACACTGTGGACGATACGATTCCTCGCGAAAAGTGGACGCGTCTGCATGCAAGGTTACCATCTTTTTCGTTCAAATCAAAGAATGTGTTGTTTAGAAACATCAGCCGCGACATTAATCTCTAAACGATGAGATCATCGGCGCGATGATTATGAGCGCTCACATGACTTTGAGGTCTAAGATAATTCCGAGATCAAAGAAGTCGAAGCCTTCGTCAAGATCCTAGAAGACTCCCCGCTGACCCAATACATAAGCCTACCTTCCTTTTTGACTTGACATTTCGAGAAAGCGTCCAAGAAAACCACAGTTCAAAAATTCCCTCTCAAGTTCCCCATCATCCATGTCAGCGATAGCCATAACAAGCTATCCTTTGATGATAAAGCTAATTCAATAAGAGCTTCCTGGGTACGAGCTCGGCTGAATTTTTGTTTTAAGACTATTTTAACCACGCGCTTGAAGAATCTTAATTTATCTGCCGCGACATCGAAGCGATTTGTCATACGCACCAAAAAGAGTGTTGCAGTTGTCGGGACTCTTTCGGATATCCAATCAAGAGCCTTCCCTCCGACACGACATACACTGTCTGCGTGCTCACTTGGACTCAGACCCGCAACGCGACTGCTATCACTCTCTCCGAGAACTGCGCAAAGATCAACATAAACCAGAGTATCATTCAAAGCTTAGTGCTTAGTTACCAAATAAACCTTTTTTTTTAAGAATCACGCCCTCGAAATAAAAAAATTTCTCTAAAATAGAAATATTCTCTTTTCATTTTGCCTCAAAAAGTCTACCAGCTACCGGAATTCAGACTCAACCGCTCCACTGGACCACGAGACTCTCGAGGCTGAAATCGCGCCATGCAACTGTCTCTGCAAGAATGGAGAAGCGCTTCTGAAACCATGCAACGCCTACCCCAATCGACCAGTCAGCTTCATCATAGGACATATTTTTCAGCATTTCAGCAGCAGCAGCAGCATTTTCAGCGCCTTTCCTCAACTCACTATAACTCAGGTTGCTACTCTTCCGCCCGCCACCGAAACAGAGTGTCCATGCAAGTTGCAAGCTCACTCAGGAAGATGTCCCAGAGGATACACTCTGGACTACGGAAACTGCTACGGTTACCTTCATTATTCACACACAAAAAGTTATAAATAATGCCAAGCTCTGGAGATGGAAGCTCCAAGCTCAGAGAGACTATCTTTAAACAGTTTCGAACGTTGATGATGCAATAGATTTTTACTTGAACACTTTCGAGTGGTATCACGACATTTCGCACCATGAAAACTCACACCCTAAATTTCCTTATCAAAATATTTTTTCTGTATTTTTCATTGGTTGGAATTTGTGCTTAGGCAAAAATTACGCTAACGAGGCCGTACGGCTTAGTACGAGACCGTTTACAACGACCAGCCACATAATTAGAGCTTTGGAGAAAAAATATTGCGAAATCCGGGTGCGAGTTGTCGCTGTACGAAATAGTGTGATGCTAAGTCATGGAACCCTTTCAAGCATAAGAGATGGTATACGTTCTGGAAGTTTAGGACAATACTTTTTGAGAGTGTCTCATAATTGCTTGAACTGGCCTACAATCTGCTTCACATCAATAAAGATAGTGAAAAAAGTCAAAACGTGATCGTTTCATTTTTTTAAAATGCTTATTTACTTTTGTTATCAGCTCAAGAGGTCAATATTAAGCATTTTAAAAACGGAATGACAGTTTACTTCAAGAATAAAGCGAATGTGGAATTTTTCGAGTTTACTAACCTCCTGAACAAAACTGTTGTGGTCGTTGATAAATGAAGTAACTCAACGATTTCTGAAATATTCGGATAATATATTCGGAAAATAAAACTAAATAAAAAAGAAGTTGAATGAAGTTTCTTCAACGAGTACGTTGAGATGTGGATGAATGCGCCGTCTCGAACGGAGGTTGCTCCCATGGCTGCGTCAACACTCCCGGATCTTTCTACTGCGCTTGTCCGCAAGGTAGTTTCCCTTGCTCATCGACTGATTCTCAGAAGATTTTGAAACACTCCCGTTGTTTGAGGAATGATTCGCGATCCTCTGGAGTCTTCTCAATGCATTTCCCCCGCCGGCTCCTTCGAGCGAATCGCTACTCTACTTTCAAATTATTTGTATGCTAATCGACCGGATCCTCACACTGCACAATCAAAGCAAACCCCCAACGCCGCCGGTCCAACTAAATTCAAAGTTAGCTCTCCTTAATAATCACATTTTTTTCCTCGTGAATAACTAACTATCTCAGAAATAATAATATGAATGTATTCATACATTTATTAACGTGCAAAATTTCGCTAAAGAATATTACAAGTATTGTGTTTAGTCGAGGTAAAATAACATGTCATGAAAAAATGATGTGTGTGAGAGTGCGGGAAGCCTTCCAACCTTGTTCAGCATTCAATTTATCAACTTTAATTTGATTTTTTTTGTCTCTCAAAAAATAATTCGCAGTCATTTACTTTAAATGTGCCATAGTTTCAGGCAACGGTTCAGTCTGGCGACGATAGAAGTATTACATTCGAGTGGTCGTCCATGCCGGCTGCCATCAGAAATGCCTTCAAATGGCTCTTGTAGAACTAATCCGCCTTATTTCATACGTTTCAGCTGATTAAGCAGTCAGGCTGAAGCTTTCAAATAATAATTCATAGACTCAACTCACCTCGGTGATAGCTTCCAACAACGGGAACTTCTTTCTCCTCCCGTAAAATTTTTCAGAATTTTCTTTCAGGTTCTCTTGCGACTAGGAAATGTTGAATACATTCTCAGTATACTTAATATTAAAGCGAGTAAACTATGCTAGTGTATTACGATTCGATAAGAATGAACTCTTCCCAGTCACTCTTACTACTTGCTTAGGTTTATAAACTTTCACATTCGTTTTCGAAAACTCGCCAAAGCTTTCCGATCAACATGATTGCCATATAGTAAATTGCCAAATGCTACCGTCATTGCCTTTATTGACTGCTTCTGAGATTTAAATATCTTCTTGTTTTTTTCATTTTCACTCTTGGATGTTAAAATGTTTTAAATGATCAATAAAGAACAATTCAATTTGAATAGCCGCAAAGAAATCTAATGCAGAATCCTTTACTCAAGCATAATTCTGCACCCAATCTGTTCAAAAATCAGAGCTTCTATACATAAGAGTTCACCTCTGAAACTACTGCAAGATCTATGCCCTCCCAGCACGGCCCTCTAAGTAAAATTGTACCAAATTTTTTATGGAGGAAAAAAGATCACAATACTTTACATTCAAAAATGGCGACTTTTATAAGGAGATAACGGTAGAACCGCTGGGAAAGCGAAATTAGATAAAGGCTTGAAAAAGCATAGCCTAAGGAACAAATTAAAAAACTTGCGAACACCTTTAATTGTTAGCCTCGGGAATCGGGAATAGCAGAACAGTTATGACCGACAGGAGCTGCCCTGTGCCGAGAACGTTTCAAATTGATGATGAAGGCTCAAAGTGAACTACTCAAAGAAAAAAAAATACTAGATTAGAAATGATCTTTTATAATTCATAGCGTAGGATTAATATACATTAAAATATATAAAACTCATGGTTTTTTTCTGGGAGTGTTCCTCTGAGCTATCTGTCGATTTCGCATTCCAAGTTCAGCACCAAAAAGATTATACTATCTTTACGCTTTGTAGGAATCTATGTAGAAACATATTTACACATTAAAGTGATTCAACTCGGCCTGATAATTGACTTCAATTTACTAAATGAGGCTCGATTGTAAAGTTATCAATTTTTTTAACCAGCAAAAGGATCTTAACAAAAAAACAATAAAATGAAATACATCTAAATCTAAAACAAATAAAAACTATGAACATTTTCTCCTCTTAACCACAATCACTATTTGAGAAAATGATATGTGTATACTATTTTTCATCCAAGAAATTGATTTTAAATGCTAAATGTGTCAATACTATTTCGAGAAGATCAAGTGTTAAATGGAATGTGAGAGTCTCTTAAAAAGATGAGAGAAAAATTGGATGTTCCCTGTTAGAAACTTGATAACTGCATGGGCTTTTTTACTACGGCTTTGGTTAGTAATGGCAAAAGTACTCAACATAACTTCAGTACTATATAAAATCAATGTTAATTAACTAATAATACTCATTAACTCTTCAGATGAATGTGACTTATCTCAGTCGTAAGGTTAGCATTCATTCAAACAAACAGCAAATCTACCATACTCTTTTAAAAAAGAAGCGTAAGCTGGTCATTGTGATATGTACTCGTAACAGCTCCGAACCTCATCCAGAGTCTCTTCTGAAAATCATCAAAACTCAATTAGCTGAAAGGAGGGAAATTTTAAACTGAACACTTCTGATTTAGCCATAGAAGCTGTTCAAGTTGTTCTTAAGAATATGGGTTTGTAAACTTCTTTCTTTACTTTCCCAGGCTCATAATCTACTCAACAGTACATCATTTAAAGTCTTAGGTTTTTTTTAAAGAAAAAATTCAAATCCTCAGTCACTAAATTCCACGCTTTTCATCATGTTTGTCATTCATGCTTAGAGACCAAAACCTCGACCCGACCTTGCCTCATTATCGTAATCGAGACCAAAACCTCGACCCGACCTTGCCTCATTATCGTAAACGAGACCAAAACCTCGACCCGACCTTACCTCATTATCGTGAACGAGACCAAAACCTCGAACCGACCTTGCCTCATTATCGTTAACGAGACCAAAACCTCGACCCGACCTTGCCTCATTATCGTAAACGAGACCAAAACCTCGACCCGACCTTGCCTCATTATCGTAAACGAGACCAAAACCTCGACCCGACCTTGCCTTATTATTATCGTAAACGAGACCAAAACCTCGACCCGACCTTGCCTCATTATCGTTAACGAGACCAAAACCTCGACCCGACCTTGCCTCATTATCGTAATCGAGACCAAAACCTCGACCCGACCTTGCCTCATTATAGTAAACGAGACCAAAACCTCGACCCGACCTTACCTCATTATCGTTAACGAGACCAAAACCTCGACCCGACCTTGCCTCATTATCGTTAACGAGACCAAAACCTCGACCCGACCTTGCCTCATTATCGTAAACGAGACCAAAACCTCGACCCGACCTTGCCTCATTATCGTAAACGAGACCAAAACCTCGACCCGACCTTACCTCATTATCGTGAACGAGACCAAAACCTCGACCCGACCTTGCCTCATTATCGTTAACGAGACCAAAAGCTTGACCCGACCTTGCCTTATTATCGTAAACGAGACCAAAACCTCGACCCGACCTTGCCTCATTATCGTAAACGAGACCAAAACCTCGACCCGACCTTGCCTCATTATCGTTAACGAGACCAAAACCTCGACCCGACCTTGCCTCATTATCGTTAACGAGACCAAAACCTCGACCCGACCTTGCCTTATTATCGTAAACGAGACCAAAACCTCGACCCGACCTTGCCTCATTATCGTTAACGAGACCAAAACCTCGACCCGACCTTGCCTCATTATCGTAAACGAGACCAAAACCTCGACCCGACCTCGCCTCATTATCGTTAACGAGACCAAAAACTCGACCCGACCTTGCCTCATTATCGTAATCGAGACCAAAACCTCGACCCGACCTTGCCTCATTATCGTAAACGAGACCAAAACCTCGACCCGACCTTACCTCATTATCGTGAACGAGACCAAAACCTCGACCCGACCTTGCCTCATTATCGTAAACGAGACCAAAACCTCGACCCGACCTTGCCTCATTATCGTAAACGAGACCAAAACCTCGACCCGACCTTACCTCATTATCGTGAACGAGACCAAAACCTCGACCCGACCTTGCCTCATTATCGTTAACGAGACCAAAAGCTTGACCCGACCTTGCCTTATTATCGTAAACGAGACCAAAACCTCGACCCGACCTTACCTCATTATCGTGAACGAGACCAAAACCTCGAACCGACCTTGCCTCATTATCGTTAACGAGACCAAAACCTCGACCCGACCTTGCCTCATTATCGTAAACGAGACCAAAACCTCGACCCGATCTTGCCTCATTATCGTAAACGAGACCAAAACCTCGACCCGACCTTACCTCATTATCGTGAACGAGACCAAAACCTCGACCCGACTTTGCCTCATTATCGTTAACGAGACCAAAAGCTTGACCCGACCTTGCCTTATTATCGTAAACGAGACCAAAACCTCGACCCGACCTTGCCTTATTATCGTAAACGAGACCAAAACCTCGACCCGACCTTGCCTCATTATCGTTAACGAGACCAAAACCTCGACCCGACCTTGCCTTATTATCGTAAACGAGACCAAAACCTCGACCCGACCTTGCCTCATTATCGTTAACGAGACCAAAACCTCGACCCGACCTTGCCTCATTATCGTAAACGAGACCAAAACCTCGACCCGACCTCGCCTCATTATCGTTAACGAGACCAAAAACTCGACCCGACCTTGCCTTATTATCGTAAACGAGACCAAAACCTCGACCCGACCTTGCCTCATTATCGTCTTCTTCTTCCTCGCGCTTGTTCCCGCCTCGCGGCAGGGTACGCGCTCCCCTGAGATGCAGGACAGACCTAGCCTGGTAGAACCAGTGGCTGCCTGCTAGATCACTGCTAGTGTGACCAGCAGCAGTGAGGAGAGTCAGATTCGTGCATGAGCACTACCAACATTTCTTAACCCCCTTGGTTTGGGTGGATCTGTCCGGGGTGGGAGTCGAACTCGGGACTCTTCGCACAATGGTCTATCACACTACCACTATGCCACGCCCGGACTATTGCCTCATTATCGTAAACGTAAAAAATTATTTTCGTGTTTTTTTTGTAAGAGTCATATTTGAAGAAAAACACGAAGAAAAAACGTCCTACTTGAAGAAAAACCAACTTCATTCCATTTTTCTGAACTTCATTCTAAATGTTCGCAAAATGAATTTAACCTTTTTAGTCCACGTCTTTTTTGTGATGCAAAAAACACAGCTCAAACCTTTTCTCTCACTTGGGAAATTATCATTGAGAGAAGTGGCGATAGAAGTTGGGATGTTAATGTAGGAGGCGGAGGCTGAGACGAAACCAGAATCTCTCGCTTCTCCTTGTGATAAGATTACGGCTGGCAAGGCTTCATATCGATCTTCATCCAATCTCAAACCCATTTTTTCTCTGGAGGAATTATTTCAAAGAAAAAAGGTTCAACTAGGATTGGTAATATTTGAGCCCGTAAAAAATTGTTCACACACCGTAAAAAAATACTCTCTAGCTGAAAGATATAGTATGACCATGGAATACTCTCTAGCTGAAAGATATAGTATGACCATGTACGAATCTCTAGCTGAAAGATATAGTATGACCATACTCTCTAGCTGAAAGATATAGTATGACCATGGACGACTCTCTAGCTGAAAGATATAGAATGACCATACTCTCTAGCTGAAAGATATAGTATGACCATACTCTCTAGCTGAAAGATATATTATGACCATACTCTCTAGCTGAAAGATATAGTATGACCATACTCTCTAGCTGAAAGATATAGTATGACCATACTCTCTAGCTGAAAGATATAGTATGACCATGGACGACTCTCTAGCTGAAAGATATATTATGACCATACTCTCTAGCTGAAAGATATAGTATGACCATACTCTCTAGCTGAAAGATATAGTATGACCATGGACGACGGGAATACGAACAATAGCGCGTGAGTATAGTCGATGCCCTGAACACTTATAAAAAATACAAGAGGTTGAGCCCAATAATCACATCAGAGATAAAAGCGAGGACCTGTAGTACAGCTGAGAAGAATTCAAATACACGAAAAGAAATATAGTGAGAAATGCTTAGAAAATTACCGGCGATGAGATGCGGAAGGACCTCCTCGGACGAGAGGGTCTTTACGAGGCATATTTGCAACAGCACCACACTCAAGCCCGACGAGAGGGTCTTTACGAGGCATATTTGCAACAGCACCACACTCAAGCGCCAAAAGCGGAGAGCTTCTGAAAGCTTTTTTGATTATAGCTCATTCTATCCAATTGAGCCTTTTGTAAAGAAATTATTCTGCTAATTGGCATATGTTTAGTAACTTAATCGGATCATTTATCATTCCGTTTAGAACACACGAAACAATTCACGAAGTTAGTAGGAACCTTTTTCTCGGACCGATCAATATAATGCTTCTGTCAAGCATGATCACAGGCAGGCGTTAAATAAGGCCTGTCTAAGGCATGTTTGTACGCGCCAGGGTGTTTTTCTGACCCGCACTGTGGATTAAAAAAACTTATGCGCTCTTCAAAACCCTCAAAAAACATTGAAATTTATGAGCTTTTTCTCGGATTTTACGTAGGAAAATTCCCAATCATTGGAAAAATTGAATGTTTAACTCTGAAATTTTAAAAATTTACGCGCTCGAAAAAAGTTGTGCGGGTGCTAAGAAAGCCTGGTACGCGCCGAGCGAGTGGAAAAAGAAATGGAGAAAGGTACAAAGGGTGAAAAGAGAAGTAGAGAAAAAGTGAAACAGAACGGAAGGAGAAGAGAATGTAGATCATTCTCCGCGCGAACTTGTATGCGCCTGCAAAGCTGGTCCGGTCAGAGATATATATACATACATACATATATATATATATATATATATATATATATATATATATATATATATATATATATATATATATATATATATATATATATATATATACATATTTAACCCCTGATGACAGTAATATAACCTGAGTGATAAACCGGCCCTCCTAACTTCTTCGGGCGTTCGAAGAATACTTTCCTCTGCAAGCGAACTTACAGTTTGAATAGCTCACCACTGATTACTTCTCCTACACTCCTCATCGATACCATTTTCCATATTTCTATTGTTTCTCTTCTCTCAACAAGTTCGGAAACTAGAACAGGGCGGAAGCTCTCATTCTTGAATTTCGGCCGAAACTGCATAATAAAGAAGAAGAAAAAAAACCACAAGTTTTAATTTTTTTAAACACCAGTTTTCTTAGGGAGCGAACGGCTAGTACTACCCCTTTGACCTTACATTTTAGACTGTTCTTGGTGAAATTAAAAACACAATTTTTTTCTGATTAAAAAACTACTACTGGTATTTCTCTACTTATAGATCTTCATTAGTTTGCCCCCAAAAAAATTGGTCCAAGAAGATTTTAAAACTTAAGGTTGAAAAAATTAGGTTGGAAAACTAACCGTAGAAAGGAATGCGCTCTTCTCTCAGAACAAAGCCTGGTTTGTCGCCTTCTTTCACGGAGCAATCATGCGATATACCTCAAACTTTTTGCTACAATTTTTACTGAATAAAAATTTGGATTTGAAGTTGATTGAATCGAATAAAAGTATGGTCAAACCTATCTAGAAGATAAGATACATCATGGAAAAAATTAAATGATATAAAAACCTTTTCATGATTATTGGAAAGGAACCGGAGGTTAAAAGATAAAAAAAAATTTATGGGATGCGAAGGCGCTCATGCAAAGGTATATCCTTGAAATGAAACATAATTCTCTTCAAGTTTAGAACATAGGGCCGCAATGTAACGCTATGACTTGATCATTGAGCTCTTGCATTCAGTTCCCGAACAAGTATAAAAATACAGACATTTGATGCCACCTAAGTAAAATAAATGCTTGGAGCACTCACTCGTGAAAGTAGCCTTTTCCGAAGTTGGTTGATTTCGACAATGATCAGGTGACGAAATTGAAGGTGGTGGGAAAAAAGAACTGTTCTTCCGACTTGGACTTAAGAGGAGAGAGAACAACTGCAACTTCACAAATTCCAAAATAACCAGGATTAACGGAAGAATCATTCTTAAACCCCTCGCAGTGCAATCAGGGGCTCAATAGTTACCAAACCAGCTATGTTGGCGCATACATGCTCGCACCGAGAATGATCTATATTCTCTTCTCCTTCCGATCTATTTTACCTTTCCTCTACTTCTCTTTTTGCCTTTCCACATCCCTTTTCCATTTCGCTCGGCGCTTACAAGCAGGCATTAGACCGGTTACATTTAACGCCTGAATGCAATATAACACTCTAATATCAAGAAGCTCGTGCACCTTGGAAAGAAACCGTCCAAGCGAAAACAGTGAGATTTAACGGATATGAGTGGATAAATAAACGGCTTACCTTCGAACCAAAACTACTCTTTGAAGATAATTCTGAAGAA
Organism: Allodiplogaster pararmata; assembly: GCA_964056735.1. Classification (NCBI taxonomy): domain Eukaryota; kingdom Metazoa; phylum Nematoda; class Chromadorea; order Rhabditida; family Diplogasteridae; genus Allodiplogaster; species Allodiplogaster pararmata. The sequence continues at coordinate 25,100,667 of OZ057403.1, read as the reverse complement.
CTGCCGCTGGAGGGAAGTGTACTTCTTCTCTGGACGCTGGGCGGGGATCGAGGGGGTGGGAACTTGCCCTGTCTACTTCTAATGGGAGAGGACGAGGGTGAAGACGGAAAGGAAGCGCGCAACTTCCCCAGTTTTGCTTCATTTGGAGGAGTAGACAACATTGAGAATGGGGGAGGAAAGTTGGTGTATCTACTCTCATCGGGTGAGGGCGAGAACGAGTACTCCAACTTGCCAGGCATCTTCGCTTTCGATGGGGACAAGGCGGGAAGAGGCAAGATATCACCGCATTTGCTCTTTTCAGACGGAGCAGCCTGACAATGAGCTATAAAATCAATCTATTCAATATCGATTTAATCATGACCTTGAACACTGATCTTGAGTCCAACCTCTTGAAAAATAATTCACAAACTTTTTGAAAAATTCTCGAAATGACACGTTTCTTATTATATTTACAGTATAAATAGCTTCCTCTAGGTGATTTTGTAGATTTCGTGTTGCCTACATATCCAATCGTCCTGATGAATAGCTCTAAAATGTATTTTCCCAAACCCGCAAGTCCACGATGCCGAACTTGGGCTGAGCGAGTAGAAAAGAGGAGCAAACCGGAGAGAATGAATGGCCTTGGTGCTTATCTACACAGCACTCCAGACAGATGATGCAAGACTGGAAGCAGCCGTTGATTAGTGATACCCGACAATCTGTCGGGATGTTGATTAGTGATACCCGACAATCTGTCGGGCCGCAGATTAGTGATACCCAACAATCTGTCAGCGCCCCTCCGTTTAAACTTTTGGCAAAACTCTGTTTCAGCTTCATAAATTGAAACCCTTTCCTATGATAGTTCACTGCTAGAAAACTTGTTTATGAAATCGACGGTTTTTCTATTCCGACAAAACTGCTTTAAGTGAGCCTTCATGTCCTTTTCGACCGTAATTAAAGCAAATAACTGCGAGCTAAACTATTCAACCTCAACCACTTCCGACTTTTCGAAAAATGCATAGAAATCTGCGGGTAGAAAACATTATTTCTGTCAGCGACCGCTTATAATAGTCGCTGTACTTTTTTGTTCTTCTGGCTGCAAGGTTATAATACTTCGCTTCCACCAGGTTGATCTCGCTCCTAGCAGAAGATTTTTAAAAAGTTTTTTTAGTGAAAAAAACCCGCTCATCACATAACATTTGAATGTTAGCATGAATAACCTTGGCCTAATTGTAAGCCCAAGTCGAGGTTCCAAAATATAAATCGCATCGAGACAACTCACATCCGAAACTTCATAGTATTTTTTGAAGCAGCACATGCAGAGTTGTTGCTTCATACCACGAAACCATATAGAATCGTTTGCGTGATTTTTACTAAGCTTTAGCAGAGATTTACGTTTGAAAAAGTCCATGCCATCACGTCGATTGCAAAACTTGGGTGCGAGTTGTCGCGATACGAAATGCCGTGTTACAGTAAGTCGATATTGTTTTGAAAAATTTTTTGATGAGTGAAATTAAAGTAGCGCTTTCTTTTAAACCAAGACGCGACTTTTAAAAAAAACAGATGTAATATTTTGTTGTAAAGATTTTTCCAGAAGAATATCAAGGAGGTAGAGACTAACCAGTGTCAGATTGGGTCCAAGAAAAGGCAGGGTATCCTTTTCACACGAAGTGCATCTTCTCATTGCAGTGAGCAGCCTTAGCTCCCCACATTCTTCACATGAGCGAGATTGACTTTCCAGAGTATCCTTTTTCAGCCGAATTCTATCTATTGTCTCTGTAACATAAACTGTTTTTTTTAACAGAAGAGAACATAAAAATGACTCTCCGCACTGGTGCTACACACACTAGTAGTGATCCAGCAGGCAGCCACTGGTTCTATCAGTACAGGTTTGTTCTGCATCTCAGAGAAACAAGCGCCCTGCCACTATGCGGGAACAAGCGCGAGGAAGAGTATTAGTATAGAAGAGGCGACGTAGCCCATCTCATCAAATGCGCTAGACGTCCAACAAGACTCACGTTGGAAGATCTCTGGATGAAAACAAAAGAAGTAGCCTCATTTCTGAGACTATTGTGAAGGAAAGAAGAAAAGATGTATTAAAAGAAAAAAAGAGAAGGGAAGAGAGAGGGAGAGAGAGAGAGCGGCTCTCCATAGCCAACTCTCATCGAGAAGGGAAGAGAGAGGGAGAGAGAGAGCGGCTCTCCATAGCCAACTCTCATCGAAGGGAAGAGAGAGGGAGAGAGAGAGCGGCTCTCCATAGCCAACTCTCATCGAGAAGGGAAGAGAGAGGGAGAGAGAGAGCGGCTCTCCATAGCCAACTCTCATCGAGAAGGGAAGAGAGAGGGAGAGAGAGAGAGCGGCTCTCCATAGCCAACTCTCATCGAAGGGAAGAGAGAGGGAGAGAGAGAGAGAGCGGCTCTCCATAGCCAACTCTCATCGAAGGGAAGAGAGAGGGAGAGAGAGAGCGGCTCTCCATAGCCAACTCTCATCGAAGGGAAGAGAGAGGGAGAGAGAGAGAGAGCGGCTCTCCATAGCCAACTCTCATCGAAGGGAAGAGAGAGGGAGAGAGAGAGAGCGGCTCTCCATAGCCAACTCTCATCGAAGGGAAGAGAGAGGGAGAGAGAGAGAGCGGCTCTCCATAGCCAACTCTCATCGAAGGGAAGAGAGAGGGAGAGAGAGAGAGCGGCTCTCCATAGCCAACTCTCATCGAAGGGAAGAGAGAGGGAGAGAGAGAGAGAGCGGCTCTCCATAGCCAACTCTCATCGAAGGGAAGAGAGAGGGAGAGAGAGAGAGCGGCTCTCCATAGCCAACTCTCATCGAAGGGAAGAGAGAGGGAGAGAGAGAGAGCGGCTCTCCATAGCCAACTCTCATCGAGAAGGGAAGAGAGAGGGAGAGAGAGAGAGAGCGGCTCTCCATAGCCAACTCTCATCGAAGGGAAGAGAGAGGGAGAGAGAGAGAGAGCGGCTCTCCATAGCCAACTCTCATCGAAGGGAAGAGAGAGGGAGAGAGAGAGAGCGGCTCTCCATAGCCAACTCTCATCGAAGGGAAGAGAGAGGGAGAGAGAGAGAGAGCGGCTCTCCATAGCCAACTCTCATCGAAGGGAAGAGAGAGGGAGAGAGAGAGCGGCTCTCCATAGCCAACTCTCATCGAAGAGAAGAGAGAGGGAGAGAGAGAGAGAGCGGCTCTCCATAGCCAACTCTCATCGAAGGGAAGAGAGAGGGAGAGAGAGAGAGCGGCTCTCCATAGCCAACTCTCATCGAAGGGAAGAGAGAGGGAGAGAGAGAGAGAGCGGCTCTCCATAGCCAAATCTCATCGAAGGGAAGAGAGAGGGAGAGAGAGAGAGAGCGGCTCTCCATAGCCAACTCTCATCGAAGGGAAGAGAGAGGGAGAGAGCGGCTCTCCATAGCCAACTCTCATCGAAGGGAAGAGAGAGGGAGAGAGAGAGAGCGGCTCTCCATAGCCAACTCTCATCGAAGGGAAGAGAGAGGGAGAGAGAGAGAGCGGCTCTCCATAGCCAACTCTCATCGAAGGGAAGAGAGAGGGAGAGAGAGAGAGAGCGGCTCTCCATAGCCAACTCTCATCGAAGGGAAGAGAGAGGGAGAGAGAGAGAGCGGCTCTCCATAGCCAACTCTCATCGAAGGGAAGAGAGAGGGAGAGAGAGAGAGCGGCTCTCCATAGCCAACTCTCATCGAAGGGAAGAGAGAGGGAGAGAGAGAGAGAGCGGCTCTCCATAGCCAACTCTCATCGAAGGGAAGAGAGAGGGAGAGAGAGAGAGCGGCTCTCCATAGCCAACTCTCATCGAAGGGAAGAGAGAGGGAGAGAGAGAGAGAGCGGCTCTCCATAGCCAACTCTCATCGAAGGGAAGAGAGAGGGAGAGAGAGAGAGCGGCTCTCCATAGCCAACTCTCATCGAAGGGAAGAGAGAGGGAGAGAGAGAGAGCGGCTCTCCATAGCCAACTCTCATCGAAGGGAAGAGAGAGGGAGAGAGAGAGAGAGAGCGGCTCTCCATAGCCAACTCTCATCGAAGGGAAGAGAGAGGGAGAGAGAGAGAGCGGCTCTCCATAGCCAACTCTCATCGAAGGGAAGAGAGAGGGAGAGAGAGAGAGAGCGGCTCTCCATAGCCAACTCTCATCGAAGGGAAGAGAGAGGGAGAGAGAGAGAGAGCGGCTCTCCATAGCCAACTCTCATCGAAGGGAAGAGAGAGGGAGAGAGAGAGAGCGGCTCTCCATAGCCAACTCTCATCGAAGGGAAGAGAGAGGGAGAGAGAGAGAGCGGCTCTCCATAGCCAACTCTCATCGAAGGGAAGAGAGAGGGAGAGAGAGAGAGAGCGGCTCTCCATAGCCAACTCTCATCGAAGGGAAGAGAGAGGGAGAGAGAGAGAGCGGCTCTCCATAGCCAACTCTCATCGAAGGGAAGAGAGAGGGAGAGAGAGAGAGAGCGGCTCTCCATAGCCAACTCTCATCGAAGGGAAGAGAGAGGGAGAGAGAGAGAGCGGCTCTCCATAGCCAACTCTCATCGAAGGGAAGAGAGAGGGAGAGAGAGAGAGCGGCTCTCCATAGCCAACTCTCATCGAAGGGAAGAGAGAGGGAGAGAGAGAGAGCGGCTCTCCATAGCCAACTCTCATCGAAGGGAAGAGAGAGGGAGAGAGAGAGAGAGCGGCTCTCCATAGCCAACTCTCATCGAAGGGAAGAGAGAGGGAGAGAGAGAGAGCGGCTCTCCATAGCCAACTCTCATCGAAGGGAAGAGAGAGGGAGAGAGAGAGAGCGGCTCTCCATAGCCAACTCTCATCGAGAAGGGAAGAGAGAGGGAGAGAGAGAGAGCGGCTCTCCATAGCCAACTCTCATCGAAGGGAAGAGAGAGGGAGAGAGAGAGAGAGCGGCTCTCCATAGCCAACTCTCATCGAAGGGAAGAGAGAGGGAGAGAGAGAGAGCGGCTCTCCATAGCCAACTCTCATCGAAGGGAAGAGAGAGGGAGAGAGAGAGAGCGGCTCTCCATAGCCAACTCTCATCGAAGGGAAGAGAGAGGGAGAGAGAGAGAGAGCGGCTCTCCATAGCCAAATCTCATCGAAGGGAAGAGAGAGGGAGAGAGAGAGAGAGCGGCTCTCCATAGCCAACTCTCATCGAAGGGAAGAGAGAGGGAGAGAGCGGCTCTCCATAGCCAACTCTCATCGAAGGGAAGAGAGAGGGAGAGAGAGAGAGCGGCTCTCCATAGCCAACTCTCATCGAAGGGAAGAGAGAGGGAGAGAGAGAGAGAGAGCGGCTCTCCATAGCCAACTCTCATCGAAGGGAAGAGAGAGGGAGAGAGAGAGCGGCTCTCCATAGCCAACTCTCATCGAAGGGAAGAGAGAGGGAGAGAGAGAGAGCGGCTCTCCATAGCCAACTCTCATCGAAGGGAAGAGAGAGGGAGAGAGAGAGAGAGCGGCTCTCCATAGCCAACTCTCATCGAAGGGAAGAGAGAGGGAGAGAGAGAGCGGCTCTCCATAGCCAACTCTCATCAACGCGAGACGTTTGCCGGCAACAACAACAGTATAGAAGAGGACAGAAAAGTGTTGTTAAGCGTTCGAACCTGCTAAAGGGTGATTGATTTGATGTGATGAGAACTTCTTGTTGCACAGCTGGCATCTTCTCTTCGACGGCTTATTATAGCGTGAGGAACTCGATTCAGGAGAAAGACATCGGAGGCAAATTGTGTGCGCGCAAGGGAGTACTCGAGGAGAAGAACCGTCTGCCTGCCCAACAGCTTTAATCACAACCTCTCTCTCAGCAGTAACAACTAGCGTCCATGATCTAATCCTTAAATATGCAGCACTGTTGAAAAGTTTAAAACAGTCGTCATTTGAGCGGAGGTATAAAATAATTAAAAAAACTCGCCCTTTTCTACTCTTTTTCTAGCTCGCATCTCCTTATTCCAGACTCCCCCGCTCAAAAAGCGGTCGTTTTTGCATTGTTTCCTTAATTTCTAGTAACCTTTTTTATGCATGGCATCCATGCTCTAGCCGACGGATAAACTGCTTGAACAATGGGAGCTGCTTTTCAAACGTTAAGCGGGAAATGCATACACCCCCTGCTAATAGCGGTCCCGGTAACAATGGTTCTATCATGTTATGCATGTATTGTTAATGTTCAGTACTTGTTTTCAAAACGCACTAGTAAGCTTGCACATGTTCTCAGCTGTCTAATTGTAATTGTAATCTAACCCCAGTTTCTAATCATTTCTTAGGGCAATCTTCTACTGTTTTTAACAGTTTTTTCTCTAAAAGAGCTCAAGATGAGGTATATAGGTTAAAAAGATCAACTATCGGAAATAGGGTATTAGAGTAGAGATTACATGTCCGATTCTGGTTATGTCTTGACTTCTTAGGTTAACGTTTGTCATTTTAAACGTATCACGACTGTATCGACCTTAGCTATTAATGAAACCAATCAATCGATTCATTTCAAAGCTACTCATTTTAAAACGTTTTCAAGCCTTGTTCTTGCACTTTTGCCTTGACCTCACTATAATCCAACACATGAAATTACCTCTCCGCGAGGCGGGTATGCACATTCCTCAGAAAATTAGAAAAATAGTATAACAGAGAGCCCATTTAGCTAAAATCTATTCTTAGTGACTTCACAAACACAGTTTACCCGCTATAGAAAGAGGTGCTTTTTGGTTTTAGACAAGTGAATCGAAATCTTATTTATTTCATCATCACGGCATTCAGTTTTTTTAGTTTGGATGAGAGAAAAGAATGATCGGTTTACGAGAGATAAGAACGATCTACAGCGAATAACTTACATCGAAGGGCGATTTGCAGTTTGGACAAGAGGGGAGGAGATCAGAGAGTGCTTGTGCTGCCAGCATCGCTATCCAGTTGAGAGAATCCTTAGATATCATTTTAAAAAACAGGTAAAATATGTCTTGATTTTTCAATAGGCCGATCACTCGAGTGGGTAGAAAAGTTTCAAATCTTCTCTCAACAAAACCTGTTAGAGCTGAACATGGACTAATAAAACATTTATTCTTCCGAAAAATGAAGAATTTTTACCTGAGAAAAGTGCACTAATAAAACCGACTTTAGTTATAGGGGTAGGTAGGTCAGTGGCCTTAGTTATAGGGGTAGGTAGGTCAGTAGCCTTAGTTATAGGGGTAGGTAGGTCAGTGGCCTTAGTTATAGGCGTAGGTAGGTCAGTGGCCTTAGTAATTGAAATTGCCAGTCATTAGTCTACTTATGATATTAACCCGTTATCAGTGAGTGTTTGCTTCGAAAAGAACAGATTACTTACAGAAGCAGATGTACTAGTAAAAATAGACTTGCATTTAACAAAATAAATTTGATTTATCGAGCTAGAAAGGCTTTCATGTAAGAGCCGCTGTTGAAATTAGATCTGACATTCACAGAAGTTCGAAAGAGAGGCTCGGTAGGAATTGGCCATTCTGGATCGTCACTTGATTCAAATATATTCTGAACATTGTTAAATATACCGGGCTCTGGAAGTTCTCCATCGCTAGCGATCTAACTTAATCACAAAAAACTAGATACATTTCTAAAGCATTGTCAATACGCTATACCCTCATTTCTTTTGGATAGAAGATACAATCCGAAGCACCACACTTTTCACCCGATACCTTGAACCCGTGACACTTTGTACCGCCACGTGTTGAAAAATTTCAGTTTTTCTCGCTTAGACTCAGGTTAAGAATACGCTGAGCTAGGAACGAGACCGTATGAGAAAAAACTTTTCGCAATATCAGTTTTTACCGATTTGTTAGAAAAAGTTGAGGGTACGAAGTGTCGCGGGTACAATTTTCGGTATTCCTCAATACGCTAGTAACTAATCTAACTCTCATTGCTTATAGATTGCAAATAAAATCGCGTGAGAGAGCAATAAGCAATCACAGTTTCAATTGGGGACGCATTGGTCACTGTATGGAGAAAGGGCTGGGTACCGCCCATGAGAATCAGTTTCGTCCCACGTGGTTAATATGAAATATGATCAAAAAGCTTGACAATGTCAGCAAAGCAAAGGTCTAGTCATTCTGTTCAGGCATAAAAATAATGGAAATCGTGTTTCACTTCTAATCACAACCGCCTTGGCTGCATCATTCTGTGTAGACATATGAGCCTTCATGTTACTCTTCTTTTTTCTTGAGTCACTTCATGAACAAACAATATTCTGTGTTAGCAGCACATCTAAAGGACACCGGAAGACGACGCTCAGAGCGCTTTTTTATGAAGTTCGAACGACAAAGATAAGAATCATACAAATGAACAATTCGACTTTTGAGCTCATTTTTCCTCTACGCATCGCAAACAGATGAATCAGGCGCTAAATTTCTCTTTTTAATTGAAAAACAGTTTTAAATAATATATATAAATAACAAGGATAAATAATATGTAATAGATAACTAAATAACAAAGACTAGTTTTTGTCACATTTAAACTTATCATTGAAACAGTAAATGAATACACTACATTCTCAGCAAGCTTCAAGAATATTATAATCTGATAATTGAAAAACACTTGGTAAAGTTTAACGTCAAAGTTTTGATAAAAATGAAAAAATCTGAAAAATTTAGGTAATCTTTGGTTACCTGTTTAAAAGCTCATGAAAATTTGAATGTACCTTTTCTCAATCTAAAAACCAAAATTGAGTGAAACCATTATTGTACACTTTGGTTCAGAAATTTCTTTTCTGCAACGCCGAATTCTTTTATCTCTTGCATCGTCAGGAGAAGGAAACCAATCATTTGAAAACTCACAATAAAATAATATTTGCGAAGTACATGTTGACATGAGTGGAATTACTTCCAGTAAAAAGCAAAAAGAATATCAAGTTTTTTTCAAATATCTACTTAGTCTTTTTTAATGTAAATCCGTCAGAATTCGAATGGGGATCAGGGGTTAAATAGTGACCAGATCGGTCCTGTCGGCGGATACATGTACACACACTATTGACCAAAAACTCCCTCTCTTTTCTTACTCTTTTCCTTCATCCCCTCTTCTTTTATCCTCCAAACTTTGAGCGGCGGATACATGTAACCGCAAATTGGGCGGCTCCATTTAACCCCTGATGAGGATATCATCTGAGTCACGCGAACGGGATCATTGGCTTTTCGCCTTGAAACGTGAGCACAAAAAACAGTTCTCATCTGTGCAATCCTTGAAATGAGCCAATATTTTATGAGAAGAGTAGCAGAGAGCATCTGAAATAAGCGATAACGGTCTTAATCTTCATTATCTTTCGAAAAGAATCAAGAAAATGAGAATCTGGTATTTAAAATAGTCAAAAAATTCAATGTTACTCAAGTCGTGAGCTCTCAAAACTTTCCAAAAGAAAATTTTCTAAACAGAAACTTTTTTCACGGTCTCGTTCTTAAGCCGTACGGCATCGTTAGACGTATGTTAGTCTGAGCAAATAATAATCTTCCTCGAACTCGTTCCCGCCTCGCGGCAGATTACGCGCTTTTCTGAGATGCGAGCTCAGTAACACAGTATAAACAGGGGTTAAATAGTCATGTCAGACCTTCTGTCGGCGGGCCTCTGTTTTTCCAAATCATAAGAAGGGAACCTTATGTATAACACAAAAAAAATTTTCGCGGGCCTCTGTGGAAAAAACTTTTTCACATAAGGGGGACCCTTATGTGAAAAAGTTTTTTTCCGCCTTTGGCGGCGTCTGTACCTTTTTCTTGCACACTAAAAAATCTCTGAGTATAAAGGACGTGACGCCTGATTAAGTTGCGAATTGATGAATGTTTCGATTACGGCACACACTAATCTGTTACCTTATTGGAAACCTGAGCCAAAAACATCTTACAGTTGCAGTCTTCTCCCAAGTTGCATGTTATCTTGTGTCGAAGAACATCTTTAAACCTTGAGCAGTGCGGCAGAGCGCAGTGGAAGGTGGGCTCGGCCTGAAGCATAGCAAGCCAGTAGCAACTTTCGGCACTTCTCCACTCTAGTGCCCCCCTCCCAGAGGTTCCATGGGTCATACTTCTGACTTACTTACATTTACAAAGTTATTTTTACATTAAAGAATTTATTTTTATATTGAAAACGCTTAGGCTTAGAAAAAAGTTCTCGTTAACGATGCCGTAAGGCTTAGCTAACGAGGCCGTATCAAGAAAATGACCCAATTGAACTTACCCAATTGAACATCTCCTAGGGGGGCACTAAAGTGAAGAAGTACCCAACTTTCTTATCGCTTTTCGTTCAGGCCTCTCTACTCTCCATTCTTCGTCATTTCGCTCGAAAATGAACAATGTGCTTTAGAGCATTACTTCGATTTCTCCACATGGAAATTTAATTTTCTTACTCGTTCTCTTTGTTGACACTTGTGAGAATGTAGTAGAAACAAAAGTTGCCACTCGAGCTGCCATTTCTTCTTCTCGTCTGACATCCTCACTTCTATTGTACCAGACGGTCCTCCTCGTGTATGCGGTCCGCTTGCAGGTTCTTCATGATGTGAAACTTCACCTCGTGATGGCTGCTCACTCATCTCTTGTACTTTTCCGCCCATGCTTCTCAAATGTGAGAGCTTCAGAGTTTGATGTAGAATTGGCGTAAAAATTAACCATACGTTCATCACAACAAAAAAAGCAAGTTATAAAACAAAAACGAATGGGCACTTAAATTTAAGCCATAGTTTAACTTCAATGTTTAAAATTTTTTTCAGAAATTAGGATGTTCCAGAGAAAAATTAGCCTCACTATCAACGATTTTTAAAAGCGTTCTGCCTAACTAACTTCTTATCGCTCTATCCCTATTTCTCATCAAAATCCTTTCTTTAAAAAGTCCTAACGCTCCGCATACAGAAAAAATGGCACTTTTGCAGTTTAGGGCTCCCCCTCCTAGAGGTTCAATTGGGTCAGATGAGAGTGGCATTTTCGTGATACTGTCTCGTTCGTCTAAGCCGTACGGCCTCGCTAGCGTAAACTTTTTCCTAAGCCTAAGCGTTTTTTTTAATGAAAAATAACTTCTTTTTTTTAAAGTAAAAAGAACTTTTTTTGTAAATGTAAATAAGAAGTACGACCCACGGACATCTAGGAGGGGGGCCCTAAACTGCAAAAGTGCCGAAAAAATCAAGCAAGACTAATGTCAGTATTTCTCCTTTTATTGAAAATTGCTGCAATCATTTAATGGTAATGTTTGCGTTTATGCCGCCCCCCCTACCAGAGGTTGCATGGGTCATACGTCTATTTTTACACAAAAATTTTTTTAACATTACAAACGCGGCACAATTTAACTTGGGGGGCTCCGCTTTATTTGGGGGGGCTCTTTTCGGTGCGTTCCAAAAAAAGTATAAAAAACAACAAAAAAGGAAATAGGAAATAGCCTGGTAGAAATTGCGAATTACAAAGAGATATGAAAAGTAAGAACCAAAATATTTTCTTAAATTCTCGTGATCTATCCACAGAGGACTTCAGAATTTTTCTCTCTTTTCAAAGGTAAGTTTTAGATGCGAATTGGTCGGCACCTTGATTGCTATCCCAGATGTCGCGCAGCTATCCACGCCAGGTTTGTAACTTTATCCCATTCTCGAATCTAAACTTTCAACACTAATGAGCTATGGTTTTTATTTTTTTGAACATGCGCAGATGAAAAATTGTGTGGTTGAGGTATTCGTGCAGAGGCTTCTTCTGGTGGCCGGCAGACTGGCGAAGGACACGGGGGCATTTCTGGGCTCAAGGTTACGTCCAAGGAATAGGTTTCGCACTTTCAATTATCCTAGATCTCATCATCTCTGGATTTTCCCGGTTTAAGGGAGTCTTTGAATGGGTACTTCTAATCTCGAATGAGTAGAGTACTGAAGTTTGAAGTTTTATTACAAAAAGTATTTTGAAACATCACGTGTAAAATGCATAAAAGTCAGAGGGAGGATAGAGGGTTTCTTGGGCATAGGAAAGAAGAGAATTTTAGAAGTCAGAGTTGTTTTCCGATGGAAGTCACTTCAGAGGGATCCGAATTAAGAACTCTAGAATGGAAAGAATCATTGCATACCAGCCGCTCAGAAAGACGCAAAAGGGAAAATTACGAGATGTGGAGAGAGTTTTTACAGACAGGGAAGAATGATTTTTCTCTCTCGGCCGCTCAGGAGAATAAGAACAGGGAAGAATGATTTTTGAACTTATTGTGGGTGTAAAAGAACCGTGACCAAGATATTCGGGTTGCAAGAAGACCCTGGATGAAGCTTGATGAACATATGAGTGAGAATATTTCAGGCGCTAGGAGTGAGAGAGCTGAACTACAGACTGGCTTTCTTGTCATGCTACGTCTCTTCACTCAACATTACTGTGAGTTTGGTGCATGAATCTTATTGAATCTGTCATAATGTCATATCTCCTTAGATCGGATTTATCATGCTTGAAATCACCTTGAAAATCCATTTAAGTGTTATTAAACACCGCTGTATACATAGCTCTTATTGAAAGTGGTTTTGAAAGAATTGTGGAAGATATGAAGTACCCCCTTTGAATTCACAAAAGAGTAAATTATTCAATTATCGATGTTTTAGTTCGGAGGTAAGGACTTCTCTCATGATGAAATAGACCATATCGAACTATGGAAGCTGATGGAAAAGGAGGAGCAACAGCAGTTGAAAAATATGAGTGAGGACAAGAATATAGCCTACAATCTCATCCAGTCGCTCTTCCCCAACATTTACGGCAATGACGAGGTATAACATTTCTCCGCGTCATACACTGACCGGGTTTGACTTGGTGACTGACTAATGAAGTAAGAGAAGAATTCCAGGTGAAGTTGGGAGTTCTTCTCATGTTGTTCGGTGGCGTCTGTAAGCGAAGCAAGTCAGAGGGAACGACGTTGCGAGGAGACATCAACATATGTCTCGTGGGAGATCCATCCACTGCCAAGAGTCAAGTTCTTAAGTTGGTGACTCATGACTTATAGTCAGCTAGGCTCGCTGTGGCTAGTAACTTGTACAGGTTTTCTAGTGCATTTAAAGTCCTCCGAGTTAAGCAATAAAATTTCGAGCGGTAATAAAGTGTTATTTTCTCTTGAGATTGAAGATTTTTTTCACGCTTGGTCATGCTTTCATGCGATGGGGATCGCAAATACTGATTTCCATCCTTGTTGACAGGAGGGTGGAGGAATTCTGTCCCCGAGCCATCTACACCTCAGGCAAAGCTTCATCTGCCGCCGGATTGACTGCTGCAGTTGTCAAGGTCGTTACAAGTTTATTAGAATGTTTTCAGCTCTGATTTGGGCGAGAACGGTGGTTCTCAAACAGAAAAACATGAAATTGCGAACAACCTGAGGAAAGATAAATTTGTAGAGCTATGCGGTGTTCAGGACGAAGAATCGTTCGAGTTCGTAATCGAAGCGGGCGCCCTGATGTTGGCCGACCGAGGCGTCTGTTGTATCGACGAGTTTGACAAAATGGCGCAGCACGATCAGGTACGCAGCCAAATACCGGAGCGAAGCAAGAATGGGATAAAAGGGGGAAGAAGAGGGTTGAAAATTTTATTCTTCTGGGGCCGTATCCACGAATGTCGCGGGAAGCTAAAAAGCTTCCCGAGCCTTCCCGCGGGCAAAAACGGAAGGCTCGGGCGAAAGTCCGTATCCACCAATTACGCGGGAAGCTCTTACCTTCCCGCACCTTTCAAAATGTTTAGGTGCGGGCCAAACCTTCCCGCGACTAATTTCTTCCATAGAAACCGTTATTATTCTACTATTTTTCAACTTTTAAATGTCAATTTTCAATATAAATTTGTTTTTTTGCTCATGAGACGGATTATATCTCGTTCAATTAAGTAGGATAATTTTTTTTCGATGAGTCCTTTTTTTAAAGGGTCTTTAAATTGGGTTGGAAAAAAATTCCTTACATTGGTGTCATTTTTTCTCGAGAAAATTTGAAAAAAAGAAGGACTTTTCGTTTGAAATAAAAAATTTCTCTGTGCTCCGAACTAACTGAAAACTTTGAGAAAAAAAAGATTTTTTTTTCATCGGTTTTTTATATAAGGGGTCACGCTTTATAACATATAATATGTTACATATTTACGCATAATGATATTTAAAAGCTCAAAACTTAAATATTATAATTTTTCTCCTAAATTCGTATTCGCTACAGCACTGACCCCTTTATGTGAAAGAAAGCCTTTTTTGAGAGCCGTCTTTTGTGTTTTTCGTCACATCAATTGCTTTCAATAATTGAATTCAATGTTGCATAATAAGATCCGAGCTTTATTCGAGGGGCTACACTTTACTTGGGAGAAAAGTGAAATGTTTTTGTTTACATAGCTGAAAAATAGCGATTTTTTCTTCTTCTTTGGAATGAAAATCTAAGTTGATATTGTGAATTTCCATTTGCATCCAAGAATCTTTTAAATGAGGGAAACACGCTTTTTTACATCTCAGCCCATAATAATGTTGACAAGCTCGAAATTTGATTGTTATTTGATCATTGTTCTCGTAAATTCGTATTCGCTACAGCACTATAAACACAAAAAACGCAAAAATTCACTTTCCTTCGAAGAAAAGTGAGGCCCCTCGAATAAAGCGCGGTAAATGAAACACAAAAAACGAAACACACAAATTAAACGAAACACACAAAAATATGAGTGCTATCAATTAAAGTTTGTTCAAAAGAACTCGAAAAACAAAAATCTCGATAAGAGAGCCAGTGAATTTTAATGTAAAAATATTTATAAACTAAATATTAAAAAATGCAAGGTGCATCATGAAAATTTAAATTTGAACTTGCCTCCAAAAAACTACAAGTACGCAAGTCTTTGGGCCTTCCCGCGGGAAGGCTCGGGAAGCTTTCTTCCCGCAGCTTCGTAGATAGCATTTTAGGAGGCGCGGGCGGAAGCTTCCCGCGGGAAGCTATTTGGAGCTCCCCGCGCTGGCCCTTCCCGCGAAATTCGTGGATACGGCCCCTGGTGATCTTAGTTAGGATGCGAAAATTTAATCTCGCATAAGTTCTAGTCAAAAACTTTTTTGGAATTTTATGTGCATGAAGATGTCTTCAGTGAGTTATCAATGAGTTTCTTCTATGTAAAGGTTTTTCAAACGTTTCAATAAAACGAGACTTTTTGCCGAGTTCTGGAATTTTTTTGCTGTTGAAAATGAAAAATAAGTTCGAAGACAATAGTGTTTTTTAATAGTTGTACAATACGTTTTGTATCCATGAAGTGTTTTCATTTGAGGTGGCCATTCACGAGGCGATGGAGCAACAAACCATCTCTATCACGAAAGTTAGCTCGATGGTTTATTCAAGATAATTTTTCATAGATTGTGATGATCGTACAAGAAATGCGATTTTCATCAGTCGGTATTATAGTGGAGGCTTCTTCATTAGAACACGAAGAAAAGGAGAGAAAGAGTTAATTATAGGCGGGGGTGAAAGCTACTCTGAACGCGCGCGCGTCAATCCTGGCTGCGGCGAATCCAATCGGCGGCCGCTACGACAGGAGCCGCCCGCTGAATCAGAATGTCTCCCTGACGGCGCCCATCATGAGCAGATTCGATCTCTTCTTCGTCCTCATCGATGAATGCGATGAGGTAAAACGTTTCAAGAAGAAGTCATCCTGAAGCGATTTCTTTGTATACGGTATATGGACCCATGTTATTGACAGGTTGTCGATTTGTCCATTGCACGCCGTATTCTGGACAATCACAGCTCATTGTCTAACAAAACGAAGCACACGACAAAGTACACGACAGAGGAAATCCACAAATACATCACCTTCGCTAAATGCTTCCGTCCCAAGGTTACAGTCATTTTATATCTATTCGAGTACCGTATTGCTTTGATAGGCAAGAGGGATCGTAGACTCAAAGAGTGATAGATTACTATAAATCAGCGGCTAAACTCCTGGCGGTGATTGTAAAAATTTTCATCTCATAAATGAAAGAAGGTATCATTTTCAAGGACGCTTTAGCTCTGTTATGAAAAGTGGATAACAAGATTCCATGCTCCAGCTGAGTGAGGAGGCTGCAGCCGCACTCGTCTCGTCGTACAAGGAGCTGCGCATCAAAGACAGCAACTCATATTCCTCGTCCTGGAGGATTACTGTAAGACAACTCGAGTCCCTCGTCCGACTCTCGGAGGCACTCGCACGCATGTACTGCTGCAGTCAAGTTAGCTGTTCATTCGCTCACATCTTGCTAGCTTTTTATGATTTTCTAGCTGAGAAGTTCTCAATTACTTCACACAGAAAAATCAATTGTTATTTTACCATTTTCCTGCGTCAGAATGTTTCCTTTTCACAGCCCAAAAGTTGGTGGAGCTACTAGTCTAGGTAACCGGAGAAAACTAGAGAAACCTGGGATTCTGGTTGTGATGTCTGGAATACTGAAAATGCGATAGATAGAAATAGTTGAATACAGGCACGTGTTGGCTCGTAAGTGTAATTATATAAACATCAAAGATTAACTTCAAAACGATTCGGCTATAGAGCAGTGATATGATTCGAATGAGCAAAAGGTAGAGGCAGCGGTATCTAACTTCCAAGCACTCGGGCTCTCGTAAGCTACAGTATTATTTCTTTACAGTATTATTTCTAATTCGTTGTAAATTCCGCTAGCTACAGTAATTCTTGTTAATTGTCTACTCCGATGCAGGTGACAGCGGCGCATGTAAAGCAGGCAACATCATTGCTGACGAAGTCGATCATCAGAGTGGACCAGCCGGACATTTCCTTGGATGGGGAAGACGAGATGGAGTTAGGGGAGGGAGAGGAGGAGATAACTCCCAACAAAGAGAACCAGTTGCCGTCATCTGGCAAGGTTATTATCATTATTTTTATATTTCGTTTCTAGTGCTGGTTGAGCAAGGCTCGTTTCTAGTGCTGGTTGAGCAAGGCTCGTTTCTAGTGCTGGTTGAGCAAGGCTCGTTTCTAGTGCTGGTTGAGCAAGGCTCGCTAAAAGGGTAGGAATATGATCTTTCATTCATTTTTGAATTACTCTACTTGGATTAATGAAATTTGGAAACTTGCTTCGTTTGCAGACGGAGGCGAGCAAAATGCGCATTAGGTACGAGTTGTACAAAAAGCTTTCGGAGATGATCGTCCGCCGCGTCAGAAATGCTGAAGAGAGGCTCGGAGAACAGTTCGAGGGCGTGCGAGTGGGGGAAATCGTCACTTGGTCCGTGAAAATAACTCTTAGTTGTTTTTACTGAGACTTAATCACGAGGGGCTCCAAGTATTCAGCCTCATCATTTTCGTGCAAATCGTTTGCTCATATAAGCTTCTTGAAAAACTCTATTTTTTTGTAATTTATCTCAAAGCACGCTTAGAGGTCTTTTTAGCCTATTGTCACCCGTACTAGCAATAGAGTTTTCATTCTTTGACAATTCTGATTTGGTCTGGAAACCTATATGTGAATGGAACATCGGCAAGTGAAAATAAGACTTTTTTGGAGAGGATGGATAAGCCTATGTTGATAGTGATAGCTTTTGATAAGATTGGCAGGACATTTTTCTCTCACTAGAATTAGTTACGCCATGGTTATTTGAAGAAGTGATCTTGTGTGTGTGCCAGGTATCTGGAGATGATGGAGTCTGAACTGGATAGTGAGGAGGCCGCTTTGGAGCAGAAGTCCATCTGCCAGAAAGTCGCTATTTTCCATTTCCTCAAATTGTTATTTTTTTCCATTTAAATCTAAACTATGCGCTCCGAGTTCGAACCCTCCGGGTAAATTTTATCAAGCCTTTAGCAAAAGTTCATTCAAAGTGTGACTAATGATACATTAAATGAGTAAATAATCATTTATTCAGGTGATCGAGCGTCTTTTGCATGACGAGAAGATATTGATCCAATTGGACGACAAGGAGGATTTTTCGGTCGTCGTCCACCCAAATTATGTTTTACCGGATGAAGATTAGAGCAGAGAATAATTATTTAACAATTGCTTAGATTCATCGTTTGATCAGGTTCATGAGTAATTTCGGTGTGTCTGTTCACTGCGTTGATAATTTTGATCCAGTTCTCTTGTTTCCTTTTGATCCAGTTTTCCAATGTTTACTTTTGATCCATTTTTCTTATATGACTGAAATGAAAACTGGCTTTATTTTTTGACTTTCAAGGCGCGCACTCAAACTGACTTTCAAGCAACGCACTCAAACTGAAAAAAAAAACATTTTCAAGATATTCCATGAAGAATTTTCCTTTTTAAAAAAATCAAGTCGGTGTTCCATTAGATTGAAAAAATATAAATTTTTTTTACAAATTGGTTTTTACACTGTCTTGCATGCTCAAAACTCTCACGAGACAAGCGAAAGAGGCAATGACGAGAGGAAAAGCTGAGGAAAATTATAAGGAAAATTCCATAAAAGGGTTTTTAGAGTTTTCAAGAAACAGACTAGCCAACGTAACGAAAGTAGTTATTGAATCCCCATAAAACATAAATTACCTCTGTATCAGGCTCGTAGATCACAATAATTATCTTTAATGAAGTCTCATCCGAATCTAAATCTTTAATGAAGTCTCACCCGTCTCTAATTTTCTGTCCCCTATACAAATGGCAATTAACAAAGTAAGGCATGTATGAGGCCGTTTTGAGTGAGGCCGTTTTTTGTTTGTACCAACAAGGAACACACTCATAACACTTTTTAACACTACGGACTACACTTTCAGTATAAATGACATATATTTTTACATGAAAAAACGCTTAGGCTTAGGAAAAGTGTACGCTAACGAGGCCGAACGGCTTAGCTAACGAGGCCGAACGGCTTAGCTAACGAGGCCAAACGGCTTAGCTAACGAGGCCGAACGGCTTAGCTAACGAGTCCGACGGACGCGACCGCGACGCAAACAACAAAAGTAAAAGTGTGTTATGAGTGTGTTGCTTGTTGGTACAAACAAAAAACGGCCTCATGCATGCCTTACTTTGTTAATTGCCTATACAAACACCGAAAGTAACCACTTTCTGTGATTTACTAATTATTTCTGCAATTTACTAACAATGGTGGTAAGTTTTCGAATTACCGACACTTTGTACCGCGTCACTTTGTATACGACACTTTGTACCCCGTCACTTTGTACCGCGACACTGTATCGCGTACGGCCTCGTTATCGTAATTTTTTACTAAGCCTAAGCGTTTTTTAATGTAAAAATATGTTTTAATGTAAAAATAAAACGCGCGGCCTCACTCAAGTCGCGGTACAAAGTGTCGCGGTACAAAGTGACGGGGTACAAAGTGTCGTATACAAAGTGACGCGGTACAAAGTGTCGTGATACGTAAGTTTTCGATTCAGGGTGACAGGAAAATTTGTAAATCACAGAAAGCGGTTACTTTCGGTGTTTTATAGAAGACTGTAAATTAAGGAACACGTAAAGTGTGCCCGCTCCCCCAAGTAACAAAGGACCGACTCTCGTAACCGAGTAGTCATTCGAGCTTCCTAATTGGTGTTTGAATACGGGCCTTAGGGACGGTAGGTGCGTAGCGGTCGCGTTGCGGTAGAACGCGAGAGGTTTCTTAGGGAAGGAGGATAGTCAGTCTACGTTTTGTGTGCCTAAAGGAGAGCGTTAAAGTTGGAGTGGGAAGTTTGGAGTTTTGTTTTGAAAGTTGTCAATTATAATTGTGTGTGCAATGTTCAGGAGAGATTCGTGTTCTCAGAAAAACATTGTGTTTTAATTAGAGTTGTCCTCGCAATCGCTGGCAATATCAAACGCAATTTTTAAGTAAGATTCTTGTTCGCAGGACTATGTTCATGGTTTATTCACTGCAGTAAGGGTTTAACATCCCTAAGGCGGATGTATTCAAACAGAGGTTATATAGGACGACGGATGGAGTTTACGACAGGAGGAGTCTATATAATATTGATTACTTCACCTCTCTGGCTAACGAATCTTTTAACTAACCTGTGACCGAATTTTGTCGTTTTTCTAGGATTGTCTCACCTTTTCAGATCTTGACTCGAATTCATTTTTTTTTGAGGACTGAGCATATTTTTAAACACCCCTTTCAAACTGCTCTCTGCACTGTGCGCTTATGCCTCCCCCTACCAGAGTTTCCATCGTTCATACGTCTCATTTATTTTGTATCACGACGTACCCGACACTTTGTAACCGCGACATTTAGTAACACGACATTTCGTACCCGCGACACTTCATATCTCGCCACTTTGTATCCATATTAATACGACACTTCGTACCGCGACACTTCGTACCCCGAAACTTTGTACCCAATATTTTTCTTCTTATTTTTCGATTATGCTGTTGTAGGTGAACAAGTTTAAGGGGTTTTTTTAATATGTGATTCTAGAGTTGAATAATTTTGCTTTTTTAGAAGACCAATTTGAATGAACTTGATATTTGTTTTTTTCAAAGAAAAGCGTATCGTAAGATCTATAAGCTTGATCAAATGATAAAATACTTGTGAAATTTTGCAGTCCGACGTAATTTGCTGGATCGCCATAATCGGGTCATTTTACTTTATATCTTTCATTCTTCCATAACAGCAGGGCAGTATAGTGTAGGGGTGAAGGAGCTACATTGTTAAAAGTTCGGCAAGGGTTCGGATATTTATTTATGCGCTGATATTTTCTTTATTTATTTTATTTTGCAACATCTTGTATATTCATTTTTTTAAATGTTATTCATGTTTTTCAATTAAAAAAAATCATTCATCGCGCTCACGCACTCCCCTTTCTATTTTTACATTAATTTTTTTACAGCAAAAAATTATTTTTACATTAAAAATCGCTTAGGCTTACGCTAATGAGGCCGTACGGCTTAGGCTAACGAGACCGTATCATAAAAAAATCAATTTAAAAAAGAAAATTTATAAAGATAATTTTTAACAAAAGTCGAAAAATATCAATAATAAAGATAATTTTTAAAAAGAAATACAAACAAAAAAGAAATACAAAAAATAAAATTTTAAAAATAAATAAAAATTAAAAAGGAATACTAAAAAATTAGCCGATTATGCCGATCCAGCAAATTACCTCGGACTGCAAAATTTCTCAAGTTTAAAAACGAGGAAACAAAAATGAGGAAACGGTACGAAGTCTATTAACGTGGGTACAAAAAGTCGCGGGTACGAAGTGTCGAAAATACGAAGTGTCGGTAATCCCACTTAGTTACATTTACAAAAAATTATGTTTACATTTTAAAAAAAATTTTTACATTAGAAAACGCTTAGGCTTAGAAAAAGTTCACCTTATTATAGACTGTGTCGGCACCTAAAATGCCGCAACGAAAATCATGAAGACTCTTCGAACAGCAAAAAAAACTTCTTATCCTGAATCTAAACCAGCGATAGCTTCTTTGGAAAAAAAGGTTTGCCTTTATTTTCATTTTTCATTATTTTTTAAGTTGTTGTAAAACGATTAAGAGTCCGCAGGTTCAGCGTGGTGTCCCCTTTCTCACAGCCCCGAAGACTGCAATTATAATCCCTGTGATTGAGAGGTTTATAATTCCAAAGCTACGATTACATGATATAAGCGAAACATTAACAGGGCATAAAATAGTTCTCGGAATGGTTAATATAAGGCTGAATTATTTGAGAGATACAAGTAAACGAGTACATACAGATTGGCATATACTACCTGTTACCAAAATTGCACGATTCATTTCAGCGTTATCCTCCTTCCGATAGGTGCGGTCTTTTTTATTTCTTATATCCACTTCTGTTCTTATACGGAATTTTTTTTAGCTCAATAAGTGAATTTTGCGGGTAATGGCAGATTTTCAAAAACTGCTTACAGCAATCATTCGATTTCATAAGCTTAAATACACCAATACCCACATCGCAAAAACGCTTTCATATCCCACGTCAAAGTGTATGGAGGACCGTTGAACGATACCAGAAGCTACGAACACTTGCTGATCGTGCCAGAAATGGAGGTACTCGATCTGTTCGCACTTCTGGATTGATCAATGCCGTGCGAAAGAGAGTTGCTCGAAATCCTCGACGGAGCATAAACAAAATGTCAATGAGCTCGGAGTCAGTCTCACTTTGCTTAAAGATTGGTCAGAGAATATCTGAGACTTACCTGTTATTGTACGAAAAAGCCGTGATCTTATCCTTCAAGAGCCAGGAGCAGCGGCTGAAGAAGTGCAGAGCTCTCATTGCTTGGACGCGGACTGGATCTCATTTGAGAACAGTTTTCTCCGACGAGAAGCTGTTAACCGTAGAAGAAGCGTACAACCTACAAAACTTGCGTGTAGTAGATAAAAGTTCTATTGCTGCTGGAGCAGGTAGACACGTTCTTCGAGCCTCCCATCCATCTCAAATCATGGTTTGTGATGGTGCCTCCGCAACAGGCAGAAATCTTTTAGTATTCGTCGAGCCTGGAGTCAAAATCGACAAAAATTATTATCAGAAACACATCCTAGAAGACTTACTACTACTCTGGTCCTGTTCTCACTACAGAAATCAACCCTGGACATTCCAGCAAGATTCAGCTCCGGCTCACAAATCAAAACAGATACAAGAGTGGTTCTACAGGCATTTTCCTAGCTTCATCTCCACGGCCGAATGGCCGTCGTCCTATGGATTACTCCGTGTGGTCGTACCTTGAAAGCAAAGTCAAGGCTCGTCCTCACCAGAATTCGGAGTCGCTCAAGCAGGCCTGAAGGAGTGGGACAATATCGACGTCAGATACCTATGACCCGTGATAGATGCATTTCCTAAGAGGCTTCGCAGTGTAGTTCGCGCCAAAGGTGGCCGAATTGAATGAAACTTCACCCCGTTTATTTTATTATATTGACCCAATAAATATTACAAAATAAACTTGATTGCTCTTTTGGTAAACAAGCTATCCAGTAAAAAAAACTTGGTAACAGGTAATATGGGCCACCCTGTATGTATACGGTGCCAGAAACGACACGATGAAGTAGTTCTAAGCCATTGGTAAACTAATATTTACGATGGAATCCTACCAAAAGCGTGTGAACAGCTGGTCCGGACCAGAGTCCAGCCCATTCTCTTCTTTTTTTGTGTGTTGATATTTGGATAATGCATCAGGCAGCGATATAAATTGTTCCAAATTCCGACAGGTAGAGTTCACATTTTCATTTCAAATTCTTCCTTCTAGGTAAAAATGATATTTCATCGTTAAACATGATTCTTTTGGATTACAATAGAAATGGTCCGCAGTAAACTTCATAAGCGGTTCTCTAAGAGGGTTTCTCAGATGAGCTTAACAACGAACTCTCTTCAGAAGCGTCTCCTTCAGCAAAGAAGCTCCTGTTCCCATGTATTTTCAATCTGCTCTGATAAGTAAGTATTTATGTAATCTTTGTTGTTTTTAACCAAATATAATGTGTTGTTTTTGTTTTCCATGAACTTCAAACAAAAACAATTGTGTACATATAAGACGATGCTGGGAATAATTTTCGCCAAAATGCTCAAAATGTTGTTCCTCGGGCAGATTTCCCTTGAAAAACCAAGCTTTTCCATGGCAAGAAACGGAAAAAAGCGCCATGATAAATGGCAGCAAATAACATGCGTTTCGACGGGCCTGCCAAGAAAAACCGTCAAAAAACAAGCTTTCTACTTTGTACTCGTTTTGTCACTGCCAGAATCCGGTTTTTGTTTGTCCTTGTTTTGTCACTGCCAAAATCGGGTTTTTGTTTGTCCTTGTTTTGTCACTGCCAAAATCGGGTTTTTGTTTGTCCTTGTTTTGTCACTGCCAAAATCGGGTTTTTTTGTCCTTGTTTTGCCACTGCCAGAACCGGGATTTTTGTCCTTGTTTTGTCACTGCCAAAATCGGGCTTTTTTTGTAGCCCCTGCAACTCCTTAGCCTCACTTCTGGGATGATGGAGGATCGCTCTCAGGAACTCTGGGGAGTGCCAATACTAGACTTTGATCTCTTTAAATGTGTGGTTCAGGCCACGTCTTTCAACGAGCCGGATCGAATCTTTACCTCAAACTTGGGTAATTAAACCGACTACAACCGCCACACAAATCTTCACGTACTAGCGCAGCAACATACATTTTTCTCAACTGTTTACTAAACTCGGTTGGGGTACGTCGCTAGAAGTGGTTAATATGTGGTCGTTGCGGAGCTTTCTCCAACGTACAAAAAGTGTTCAAAAAAAGAGCCGAGTTTGGCAGTGCCAAAACATGTCACAAAGTAAAAACAAAATTGTCCGTGATTTGGCAGGAACAAAACTTGGCCACAGAGTCATTCATCATTTGATACTGCGAAATAGTGTCCGATTCTTCGTCCCTATTTTGGCAGCTAAAAAAAGACTAATATCGGAATTTCCTTCTCCCAAGTTCGCGTACTCGAAATCCTGGCAAAATAAAGTTTTTGGCTGAGGAACAACATTTTGAGCATTTTGGCGAAAAATATTCCCAGCATCGTCTTATATATTTACTGCTAACAAAATTTTAACATGAAAAGTATGTAAGTGTTTCAGGAGAATATATGGAAAAGAGTTGGACGGTGATAAATGGAGCTATTCGTCTTGTTCCAAAATGCTTGACGCTTCATTTCACGTTGAAAATAAAGTATACCCCAGGGCTCTTGCCTTGAGGAAAAG
>OZ057403.1:24962316-25076047 GCA_964056735.1 Allodiplogaster pararmata | reverse complement strand
GTAGGTGTCACTAACCGTATAGTATTAGTACGCAATCTTATTCATATCTTGTTCATATCTTATCATATTCATATCGAGCTCACATTCATATTCAATCACATTCATATCGTATTAATAATGTCGAAACTCAAATCTTATAATTATTGTAGTCATGTAATGTGAACCAGTATAAAATCATTTCTTTCTTGTCTGCGTTTTGAGACATGTAAGGGACAGGGACAGAAACCCGCGGAACTCTCACTGTGAGAACAAGTGAAAAGAGGCGAGAGGCTGGGAGCCGTTTTTGACCTATCTGATTGACTTCATTTATTCAATTTGTTTTCACCACTTTTGCCTAAATGAGTTGGTAGGTTCTAAGACTTCGCATATAAACACATTTCGTACTCGAATTTCGCAATATTTCTCTCCCTAAAGCTCTAATTATGTGGTTGGTCGTTGTGTACGGTATCGTACTAAGCCATATGGCATTGATAGCGTAATCTTCACCTAAGCCTTAGCAAAATTTTGTGAACTTTTACATGTGAACTTTTACATGTGAAAAAAAACATTTGAACTTTTCGATTGTGTAATTTAGGTTGTGAGTTGTTATGGTGCAAAATGTCGTTATATCGAGTTGGTAATAGTGCAGTTTATTTGAAAAAATTGGATCAAGGTCGACTCGAAATCCCAAGTGTGTCTCAGACTTTACCACTCGGCGGAGGATTCGCGCTCCTTGCACAGAATTTTTCAATGTTTAAGCTCATTTTTTTGACTTTCAACTTTTTTGAACTACTTTTTTTTCAAGTTCCAACAAGTTTTTTGGACCGAGCATAACACCTAAAACGAATAAAATAATAATTTTTTGATCACGTGGCGTTTATGACCTCTACCTACCGTTTATGACCTCTACCTACCGTTTATGACCTCTACCTACCGTTTATGACCTCTACCTACCGTTTATGACCTCTACCTACCGTTTATGACCTCTACCTACCGTTTATGACCTCTACCTACCGTTTATGACCTCTACCTACCGTTTATGACCTCTACCTACCGTTTATGACCTTTACCTACCGTTTATGACCTCTACCTACCGTTTATGACCTCTACCTACCGTTTATGACCTCTACCTACCGTTTATGACCTCTACCTACCGTTTATGACCTCTACCTACCGTTTATGACCTCTACCTACCGTTTATGACCTCTACCTACCGTTTATGACCTCTACCTACCGTTTATGACCTCTACCTACCGTTTATGACCTCTACCTACCGTTTATGACCTCTACCTACCGTTTATGACCTCTACCTACCGTTTATGACCTCTACCTACCGTTTATGACCTCTACCTACCGTTTATGACCTCTACCTACCGTTTATGACCTCTACCTACCGTTTATGACCTCTACCTACCGTTTATGACCTCTACCTACCGTTTATGACCTCTACCTACCGTTTATGACCTCTACCTACCGTTTATGACCTCTACCTACCGTTTATGACCTCTACCTACCGTTTATGACCTCTACCTACCGTTTATGACCTCTACCTACCGTTTATGACCTCTACCTACCGTTTATGACCTCTACCTACCGTTTATGACCTCTACCTACCGCAAAAAACTGCTAAAATTAGTAAAATTAGTAGTAATATCTGCAATTTTTCTATTTTATCCGTTCTATTAACACTCGAAACAACTTTCTGTACGCGCTGAATACCCTGCATACGTCAGAAAGAAATACATGCTTCGGAATTTCGCTTTATGAAAGCATTATCAGCGAACGAAAGTGTCTCAAAAAAAACAAACGATGAAGTTTTTCTCGTTCATGTACATGTGCTCTAAATAAGGCACTTCGCCAGTATTTTTCATTATTTTACGACAGCTCCTTGAGTTTAAAGCACTCCGAAATTGGAAAGGTTTAAATTATTCATATTTCCGCCTTTTCGAGGAAGAAAATTTCAATGTCATTTATAATTGTGCAACTTCATAAACAATCTCATAATCGACTCCAGCAATACAAAAAATTGTTAAAGGCGACCCATTCATTAGTCCAACCAAGATTGTGTTTTAACAAGATCATTTAGCCTTTTTGTAAAAGTATTTGAAAAAATTTTTTTCATGGAAAAAATGATTGCATTTTCACATTTCTTTGCTTGGTGTGCGTCTTAATACGAAAATCTAAGCTTTTGGCAGTAATTTCTTCCTTCTTAGAAAGCTGTAAAACAGCCGTTTCAAGGTCGAAGATTATGAAGCGACATTCAGAAACATCCAATGTCGCCTTGACAAGACGAAGCCAGCAGACATGGAGTTACGCGAGTTCATAGAAGAGGAAGGCGCACAAAGAGTTCCTTGATAACTTTGTGCGGATGAATCAGCCCTAGTTATATTCTGATTTAATCGAATTTAAAACTGAGATTTTCTGTTGAATATTTTATAGTTCCGATTATTCCCGGAATATTTTCGAGCCTATCCGGTTAAACTTAGCCTATCTCATCAGAGTACTTCATGATCCGAACGAGATGCTTCCTTTTCGCTCCGGCCGCCATTCACTACCGCCATGAAGAAATCTTTTGAGCAATCAAAAATGGAAGGGGTAAGAATACTTGTTTTCACTATTCGCCGGCCCCGCCGATCACCCATGCTTGACCCGGATTTGAAAAAAATGTGAAGAAGACCACCAATATTGGGGACTTTGTAACTTGAGGGGGCCGCACTTTACTTGGGGGGCAGGTTCCTTTTCACTGATTTTTTTTTTCGCTTAAGCGTAGTTAAAATGTATGCTAACGAGTGTTGAAATCCTTAGATTGATACAGGTATCTGAATATAGCTTAAGTTCGACCAGTTCCTGATAAGTTTCTCAAGGCTTGTCTAGCATCCGATATGAATGTTTCTCACATGCATTTTACTTCGAGAATGATGAGAAGATTATTAATCTATTGTTTAATAACAATACAGTATCAAAAACTACTAAATTTAGACTTTGTACATAATAAGAGAACAAAATGTTTATGAAAGATGCTATTCACTTGGATCAGAATGAATATTGAGATCATCATTCCAGCTGAGCGAATTCACTATGCCTTCCCAAAGACGATGTTCCTTCTACAACTCCTAAATTGCTTACAGCCCACTACATTACACTACGACCTTATCGTCATAGTTCTCAAGTGCAGCCGAAGCTGGTTTCGGAAAAATCTTACTTCAATCGATCCTGGCACACCAGAAGAACGTTTGAAGTATTTCATTCTATAGTGTAACAAATATTTTATGTTTAATGTTATGTTCAGTTTCATGTTCATCATGCAAAGGTGAACTCTATGTAAAAGCGAGGTCATTAGAGAACGCATTCGATAGCTATCATAAACGGAAACTTGCGTAAATGTATTATCATGGTGTTCTAAAATATGTTTAGAAAGCTGACCGACAACGTAGAACCAATACATCACTCACCTACTAGTAAGATATTTTTTCTATAAATAAATAATCAGATGAAAAGAATGGGATGGGTCAGGTTCTGGATGTGAAGCTAGTCAAGTTTCGCCGTTTTCAAAAGAATAATTTACCATCCCAAGACTGGAATTGTAGCCGTTACCCTTCTCTTTTCTCCAGAATACGCAGTGTAATTGTTTAAGAGCCCGAAAAGAGATTAGAAAATAGATCGTTAAGTGATTTAACCCTCTTCAATGTGGACTAAGAGAAGACATCAATTTATTCGATGAAAATATATAGATAAAGACAGCAGATGCAGTCACGCGCTGCATTCACAGTTCTTCTGAGATTTTGAATTCTTATTGCCATTTTCTCGTATTAATATCTTTAAATCCAGTACTGGCTCGCCCATTATATCCATTATATTGGTTTCTTACGGTGAAGCAATTCGAAAAAATATATATGAATCATTATTCGACATTTATTGATTCGTTTGCGTTCAATGTCATGGACGTTAGATACCATAATACATGTAAGTGAGTAGCTGCGTTTTTTTCTGTGTATTTGATTTTAAGAAATGTTAGTTTTTGTTTCGTGTTTTTGTTGTCAAAGATTTGAAGAAAAAGGGTAATACAGGAATGTCTAAGATTTGGAAATCACGCTTTTTAGAAAGTATATATATAAAATCTATATAAAAAAGTGAATCCTTTTTTAAAGGAATTGAACCCGTCGTTTTCTGCCTTCCCAAATACCTTTTTTCAAGTAGTTTACCTTAACCATTCGGTCTTGCAAATAAATAATTACAAAAATTTCCGTGATTTAGCTATTCTTACATAAATCTAAATCAATTCCCTTATTTTCTGATAACATAAATTGAATTCTTTACTAGTAGATAAAAAAATATTTTCCAGGATGAAGGAACCTGTGAGAATATTGAGAAAAAAAAACTGAAAAGTACAAATACAAACTCATTTCTTATATGGAAAAAGCTGAACCTCTTTAATGCTTTCCAAAAGATCAATTAGGTGTATTATAACGTTCTACGTCAGCTACCAAATTTATACGCCAAAACTAAATTTTTCGAAAGTCGGCAAAAATTGTCCTTGGGGGGGAATCGAACCCGCCGTCTCGAGCCAACCCGTAACCCCATTCACGACTATTGCACTGCTAAATATATACATGTTTGCGTGACTGACGGGGGTTGAACCCGTAGGAAGATTAAGCGGATGCCTTTAACCGGGGGGCGTGTTACCACTACACTACCAAGGACACGATAACGAGAGTTTATAAATTGAATTATGTACTTCCATCAATGAGATTGTAAACGGTTTTGTTGCTCATAAATGAGATTGTAAACGGTCACTAAAAGTTATCGGATTGTTTTTTTTCGCAAATTTTTGTCAAACGAGTACAAAGTTTTTTTTATCTTAAAGAAATTTTGGGGAAACTTTTACTTTAGCCCCCCATCGAACTTTAAAACCCCGTGATCACATTACATATTAGAACATACAAAATAGAGCAGGGGTAAAAGTGAAGAATAGAAATGGAGGAAAACATTAGGTGCGCAAGAAAATAGCCTCGGTTTTTAAATTTTTTATTATTATTCATTTGTTAAGTCAAACAAGAACCTCAATCAACAAAGTATGATCCATCATGGTTGAGTATGTGTTGTCATCTCGTGGAACAATTAGCCACAATATTTTAGTTTTATCCAGTTTAATTGAGTAATTTGGCTTAGCTGTTTTCTGCTATTATACACTTTTTTTTCTCGCTTAGGCTTAATTATAGGTTACGCTAACGAGGCCGTACGGCATAGGAATGAGACCGCATGGAAAATTTTTCAAGTTATAATTTTTTTTTCTCGATTCAATGACTAAATTTGTCAAAAAATAGAGAAAATGGTGTAATAAATACAGTAGTTTGAACACACTGAAAACAAAGGCCTCCCCCCTAAGTAAAGTGCGGCCCCCCTAAGTAAAATTGTGTCCGAGTTTGATGTGATCTGTTAGGAATGAGACGTCGTTTATATAATTAGAGAGAAAATATGTAGTTCATCACAAGGAGACGACGAAAACTCGGCCATTACTAAAGCACGACACTCATGTCGCTCACGCCATCCACACCAAAAACTTCATTCACGCCAATTCATTACTAATGCACGCCACAGCGCGGGAAAGAGAGAAATATTGTTTGATGCACTATTATGTATTTTTTGTTAATACGGTCTCGTTAGCCTTAGCCGTACGGCCTTCTTAGCGTAAACTTTTGCCTAAGCCTGCGCAGAAAAAACATGAAAAACTAAGCGGCGTGAATGATGGGAGTGGCGTGGGTGGCGTGCTTTAGTAATAGCCGAAAACTCATATTGGACGATGAAAACATGGTGTAGCTGTGTTGCGCTGTCTCCACAGTACGATTCATAATCACGTTCCACCGTTCATTTTCGGACACTTGGGGGGCGTGCTTTCCTTGGGGGGGGTTCAGGTTAATTTTCCTTGATTTTTATAAACATACTAAAAATGAAAGCCCGCTTCCAAAATTAAAGTGCGCCCCCGCCAAGTAAAGTACGGCCTTCTAATTAAAATTGTGCTCATTTTAAATACAGCTTTACCGCATAGTTTTGACAACAATAACCACAGTTCTCAATTATTGAGGAAGGTTTTACCATTCATAGCAAGGTTTGGAAGGGATAATACATATATGTATACAGCAAGGCAGACAACTCCCTCGTATCAATCCTATGACAGCTTTGATGATGTTGATAAAGGGTTTAGTTTTTTTTTTTTCTTTACAAAGTTTGTGCACTTCAAGAATGTGACTTATGAACCACGTTCAAAATCACCTATCATAAACAATTTATTCTCATTTCCCATCGTGAAAATTCCGGAAATTGACTGGCACTGAGATAATGACGACCCAGGAGCTCGAGCATATCATTCAATAACTAGAATTGTGCCGTAGTGTTCACAAGAATACTTTCTTTAGGTACTGGACTGTATTTTAGTTATACTTACTCGGGATTAGCTGCTTCTTAAAAAAGGTATTTCCTGATTATGGAAAGTATTCTAAAATTGTCCCTAAACAAGTACATCGGCGTTCAAGAAACATGAAGCGCCATTTGTTCTGACCATTCTGCCTGTATTTCTCCGGTTCTTGATAAAAAGACCGAGAATGCTCAATATACGCAAAAATTTGTAATTTTTGAATTACAAAGTCTCTAAATCCTGCTATGGATTAGTTTGTTTTTTTTGTTGATGAAAACGAAAGAGCAAAAATGAATTCGAACATTTTTGATGAACATTTTAAAAAAAGAAATACATCTTCTCCATTACAGATACACCGGCGCTCCGACTTAGGCGTAAACAACTTCTTCTCCCTATCTCGATCCTTGTATGTACCCAAAAACAACAAGAGTTCAAATTTATTGATTTGTTTTAGCTGAATTTTCTCTAGGTAAAAACAATTTGTTTTTATTTGTTTAAGTTCTTCGAAAACTTATACATAGCATTTCCAAGCAAGCTATATAATTCATACATCAAAATAAAATCTTTTGGTATGTTGTGAAAGAAAGAAAACTTCTTTCTTGTTACAGTTGACGGTTGTGTGTTTCTCTAAAAAAAAAAACTAGAAAAGATGGCAAGGAGAAAGAAAGGCAGTTGAAACTTTATTGAGACTCTTGTCGGGTGCTTGAAGCAATTATATTCTTAGTGTTGGGAAGTACCCCCAGGGGGAGCCAGAAACACACCCAAATGCGCAGCATCCACCGCGGGATCGAACGAGACTCAGAGTTGCGGAAAGTAACTGAGAGAACATGCGTTCTCGAGAGACTCAGACGAGCAGACTAGAGTGGAGAAGCAGCGTGTTTAAAGAAGGCGAGCGGAGAGATAAGATGACAAAGGGATAATCCAGACGGCAACTATATTTTAGGGATAGCATCATCGATGATTTTTTTTGTTGCCATGCATGCAATCGTTCAAATGACGAAGCCGTTACATAACAGGAAAACTGAGAAACAATCGACTGGTTGCCAGAACCTAGACATAGAAGAGAAGGCTTCGTCAACAGCTTTGACCTATCTCTGTCAAAATCGTAAGTCCCAGCGCCCAACCTCTCAGAGATTAATGATTCAGAACCAGTTTGGTCAGAATGCCAATATCATAAAAGAAAAAAACAAGTTTTACCAAATTACTTCTGTGGTTCACTAGAGGTTCCTGCTGTTTATCAATCAATAAAGTCACGACAAGCCTATCGGAAGGTTTGAGTAATCTAGGGCCTGGAGCGAGTTGCAATAAAAGTTCAATCGTGATTCATAGAATCTGTAAATTAGAGTATTCCCTACTCCTCGTTGATCCCAAGCAACGGACTTTTATACCAAGCAGAGGAGCGGATTATTCGCAGAAACTTGTGCAAAAATCGTGTGGGGTGACGGGAACCGAACCCGTGACCTTTCGCGTTCCGGGCGAATGCTCTCCCCACTGAGCTACACACGCACACATGATAATGCACATTTTAAGGCCCATACAACATGCCCTCCTCTCAACACCGAGGTCTCTCGAGGTCTAGGGTCAGAGGTCTAGGCGCCTTTGTTTCTGCGAACTAGCTCATGCTCGGGTTTTCTTCTTTTTCTCTTTTTTTTCTTCTCTTTTTCTCTTTTTATCCTCTCTTCTCATCCCGGTTCGGCCCCCATGTAAATTAGAGTATTCCCTACTCCTCGTTGATCCCAAGCAACGGATTTTTATACCAAGTAGAGGAGCGGATTGTTCGCAGAAACTTCTGCAAAAATCGTGTGGTGTGACGGGAACCGAACCCGTGACCTTTCGCGTTCCGGGCGAATGCTCTCCCCACTGAGCTACACACGCACACATGATAATGCACATTTTAAGGCCCATACAACAAATCGGATTTGAATTTATTCTTCAAAGCACGTTCCAATCGACACACATTACTCATGGATAACTTTTTTACGAAAAAAGAATGTAGAACTCCAGAAGTTTCTATTTTACAGATGCCATCGCTTGCAGAGTTGGTGAGCTTTACAGAAAAAGGTGTGGCGTATTGCAAAGAATTAAACTTAGAAAATAGAGATTATTTCTCGTAGGACTTCATGGTTAAGATCAAATGTCATTAAATTACTCAAAACAACTTCTTATGAAGCCTGCGAAATCAGCTACTTACATGCTTAGTTGAAAGTTTAACAACGAAGTTCCTTGAGAAACGACAAAAAGTTTTTTTTAATGAAATAGTACTTTTTATTTCAATCAATTCGATTCAATTATTTTTATTTTGAGATAAATTCATCGGGGTTGCCATAAAACTATTCAAAAATTAAAGACTGGGAAAAAGGACGTCAGAAATTTTTAGGAGCTTAAAATTTAACACAAAAAAAATCATTTTATGTTTTATATGAATGATTAATGCGCGAAAAAAAAATGACTGAAAGTATGTATGGTGAAGGTTCAATAGGAAGACATTCTTCTTTTATGCGAAGAGTCTTGTCCACTGAGTCCTAACCATCTCATGAACCGGTTCCCTCCTGTCGCTTCTTTCTTCTCTCCTGGGCGGCAGTATTCTGATGACGTTGACCGCCGAGGACCCTGAACGAGGCATTTAAAAAAAGAGTCAGCGTATTATTCGTGGTTCAAAATGAATTAGAGAACAAAATTTGTTGAGCTAGAGATTCTCTGTCAAGAACTCGAAACTTTTTTATATGTATACATACTTTTTGTCTATCTCTCTAAAGAATCTCATATCATGGGTTTTATTTTTGGGGGAAATTATAAACGTCTATCTAATTTAGTGTAGTCTACCTAAATAAACAAACACGCCTACCTAAATTGACAAATACGTCAGCCTAATTTCGTGCGACGTCAGCCTAATTTCGTGCGACGTCAACCTATTTTCGTGTGACGTCACGTCAACCTATGACTTTTTGTTGTCTATAATAACTTTCCATTGTATTGCTGTTTTATCCATGCTCAAACGCGGGTGACTGTCTCTGGAGGCTCTCTTCCATTCATTGACATGGCACATATATGACGTTTTGCTCAAGAAAGTTAGGCGTTCCACTAAAACAAGTAGACGTGTTTGTCAAAATAGGTAGAAGTTTCACTAAAATAGGTAGACGTGTTTGTCAAAATAGGTAGGCGTTGCACGATATTAGGCTGACGTTGCAATAAATTAGGCTAAAGTTTTTCAAAAGAGGTAGACGTTTTGAAATTAGGTAGAAGTTTTTCGAATTAGATAAACGTGAAATTGTCGTCCTTTTTTTCAATCGAACTCTTTCACGTTCCTTATCTTCAAATTTTTATTCACTCTGTAAAATTCTTTTGTATAACTGTTCTTGTAACTCAAGTGCTGTCTCTCTCTCGCTCTCTTTTCCTCTCATTCTTCTTTCTTGTGTCAATTTTACTATAGCCAACCGCACGGAACAAAATGCACTGCGAAAGTTCAGGGAAATGTTGAACGTCTACCAAATAATTGCTGAACGTCAACCGAATATGTTGACAGAATAATGTTGAGACGTCCACCAAACAACGTCCACCAAATAATGTTGAGACGTCCACCAAACAACGTCCACCAAATAATGTTGAGACGTAAACCAAACAACGTCCACCAAATAATGTTGAGACGTCCACCAAACAACGTCCACCAAATAATGTTGAGACGTCCACCAAACAACGTCCACCAAATAATGTTGAGACGTCCACCAAACAACGTCCACCAAATAATGTTGACACGTCCACCAAACAACGTCCACCAAATAATGTTGACACGTCCACCAAACAACGTCCACCAAATAATGTTGAGACGTCCACCAAAAAACGTCCACCAAATAATGTTGAGACGTCCACCAAACAACGTCCACCAAATAATGTTAAGACGTCCACCAAACAACGTCCACCAAATAATGTTGAGACGTCCACCAAACAACGTCCACCAAATAATGTTGAGACGTCCACCAAACAACGTCCACCAAATAATGTTGAGACGTCCACCAAACAACGTCCACCAAATAATGTTGAGACGTCCACCAAACAACGTCCACCAAATAATGTTGAGACGTCCACCAAACAACGTCCACCAAATAATGTTGAGACGTCCACCAAACAACGTCCACCAAATAATGTTGAGACGTCCACCAAACAACGTCCACCAAATAATGTTGAGACGTCCACCAAACAACGTCCACCAAATAATGTTGAGACGTCCACCAAACAACGTCCACCAAATAATGTTGAGACGTCCACCAAACAACGTCCACCAAATAATGTTGAGACGTCCACCAAACAACGTCCACCAAATAATGTTGACACGTCCACCAAACAACGTCCACCAAATAATGTTGACACGTCCACCAAACAACGTCCACCAAACAACGTCCACCAAATAATGTTGAGACGTCCACCAAACAACGTCCACCAAATAATGTTGAGACGTCCACCAAACAACGTCCACCAAATAATGTTGAGACGTCCACCAAACAACGTCCACCAAATAATGTTGAGACGTCCACCAAACAACGTCCACCAAATAATGTTGAGACGTCCACCAAACAACGTCCACCAAATAATGTTGAGACGTCCACCAAACAACGTCCACCAAATAATGTTGAGACGTCCACCAAACAACGTCCACCAAATAATGTTGAGACGTCCACCAAACAACGTCCACCAAATAATGTTGAGACGTCCACCAAACAACGTCCACCAAATAATGTTGAGACGTCCACCAAACAACGTCCACCAAATAATGTTGAGACGTCCACCAAACAACGTCCACCAAATAATGTTGACACGTCCACCAAACAACGTCCACCAAATAATGTTGAGACGTCCACCAAACAACGTCCACCAAATAATGTTGACACGTCCACCAAACAACGTCCACCAAAAAATTCACCAACTAATGTTGACACATCCACCAAACAACGTCCACAAAAAAATTCACCAACTAATGTTGACACATCCACCAAACAACGTCCACAAAAATAAATCCACCAAATAATATGGACAGGTCCACCACATATTTTTTTTATTTTTGGGTTTTCTTCTTTCAGTTTTTTCTTTCCCTTTTTTGTTGTGTTTCGATTAACACAAACAGAAGAGTCAAAGCAGAATTTTAAAAAATTCAAGGTTCTCTGTAATGGGTAACTGGTTTTTTTACAAAAAAAAAAATCAACAAGCATGACTCGATCATTGTCGAAATAACGAGAAGAAAAAATGCAATAATCTCAACAAATAAAAAAACAGATGAGTCTAAGCACAATTAAAATATTAAACTGTTCTTTCTATTACACTGGTGAAAAAATTATTAGGCATGATGCGATGAAAGGGAAACCATCTCTAGCTTTTGTAGTTCAGATCACTCCGTGGCACTTGTGTAGTTAGACGTAGGCTCCTCCCCCATGCATTTTGATGTACGATGTTGCTCCTGTTCTCTCTCATTTTCCTCCTC
The DNA here is from genome assembly GCA_964056735.1 of Allodiplogaster pararmata. Classification (NCBI taxonomy): domain Eukaryota; kingdom Metazoa; phylum Nematoda; class Chromadorea; order Rhabditida; family Diplogasteridae; genus Allodiplogaster; species Allodiplogaster pararmata. Next base: position 25,064,186 of record OZ057403.1, on the reverse strand, counting down.
ATCCCTCTCGCTGTTATTTTTACGGTAAAATAATGGTACTTGTCCAGATCTACGTAGGCTCCGCTCCTCCCCCTCGGGGGCGGAGTCACGGATTTATGACTACTCTTATGGAGCGTTAAAATTCAACTTTTCACTTTGCTAAGTGATTTTCTGCTCGGGATTTTTTTTGAACGCTCCAATGTCTCACCACGAATTACCTTAAGAAAAATGGACTACGGTATTACTTTTATAATAACCTTAACTGTTGGACGTAATCCAAGCATTTTGCTGCAGGATGTTGCTCCTGTTCTTTCTTATTTTCCTCTCTTTCTAATCCCTCTCCGTTATTTTTCATAAAATACGCTTAGGCTTAGTAATAGTTTACGCTAACAAGACCGTATTAAAAAATTAATCATAAATCCGTGACTCCGCCCCTCGAAGGAGAAAAGTAGTGGAGTATACGTCGATCTGGACAAGTACCAAATTGTCTATATATAAATATATAAACGCTACGGTTTCGAGAAATTTTTTCATAGCTGATCATTTTGAGCATTCTTGAAAAATTTGTTTTTAATGTAAAGTTAGTAAAAATATTATTTTTACGTTAAAAAAATATTTTTACATCAAAAAACTACGAGTTAAGTTTGTGTAGTTTGTAATTACGAGTTAAGTTTGTAATTCAAAAACTTATCATCCCTATACACACCCCGTCACACAATGGAGGAAGGAGGAATTAAGTTTGCACGCAATTTTTATTACTTCAAACGATCCCGCCTTAAAGTAGCTAAAAAGGCGGCGGATTTGAAAATAATTTTAAAACACGCTGCGCGTGCGCACGTGCGTGTGCGTGCGAGCGCGCACGAAAAGAGAGCGAGAGACAAAACCAGTTAGACAAAAAAAAATCGATAAGGGCCGTTTTTTCACTTTTTTGTTTGCGATTCGCAATGCATATGCATATGCATTGGGCAAGTACCATTTTATGCTGGTTAAATGTAACTTTAAGCGTAGTGAGTTAGACAGAGATAAAGAGAGCGAGAGACAACACTGACCAGTTAGACAGAGAGAAAAAGAGAGAGAAGACACTAACCAGAGAGAGTGCAGGCGAGTAGAGCATACATGAATTGACATGAATTCTCTCACCCTCGAAAGAGTACCAGAGTGCGTCTTACGTGCGCGACTGCGTCTCGCGTGCGTGCCTGCGCATCCTTATCAAAATTTTGCGTGCTGGCCTAGTCTATCGAAAGTGGTCGTCTGACGGGGGGTGCACACCCCGTCACACAATGGAGGAAGGAGGAATTAAGTTTGCACGCAATTTTTATTACTTCAAACGATCCCGCCTTAAAGTAGCTAAAAAGGCGGCGGATTTGAAAATAATTTTAAAACACGCTGCGCGTGCGCACGTGCGTGTGCGTGCGAGCGCGCACGAGAAGAGAGCGAGAGACAACACTGACCAGTTAGACAAAAAAAAATCGATAAGGGCCGTTTTTTCACTTTTATGTTTGCGATTCGCAATGCATATGCATATGCATTGGGCAAGTACCATTTTATGCTGGTTTAATGTAACTTTAAGCGTAGTGAGTTAGACAGAGAGATAAAGAGAGCGAGAGACAACACTGACCAGTTAGACAGAGAGAAAAAGAGAGAGAACACACTAACCAGAGAGAGTGCAGGCGAGTAGAGCATACATGAATTGACATGAATTCTCTCACCCTCGAAAGAGTACCAGAGTGCGTCTTACGTGCGCGACTGCGTCTCGCGTGCGTGCCTGCGCATCCTTATCAAAATTTTGCGTGCTGGCCTAGTCTATCGAAAGTGGTCGTCTGACGGGGGGTGCCTATATAACCCTTCGCGAGCGACGTTAAACCTTCGAAAGCAAGAGAAATGACAAATAGAAAAACGAAAATATGCATTCTAAGATAAAGCGACGATTTTTCTGTTAAATTCTTGGATTACGTCCAACAGTTAAGGTTATTATAAAAGTAATACCGTAGTCCATTTTTCTTCTCAAGGTAATTCGTGGTGAGACACTGGAGCGTTCAAAAAAATCCCGAGCAGAAAATCACTTAGCAAAGTGAAAAGTTGAATTTTAACGCTCCATAAGGCTTAGTAATAGTTTACGCTAACGAAGCCGTACGGCTTAGGCTAACGAGACCGTATAAAAAATTAGGCATAAATCCGCGACTCCGCCCGTCGAGGAGGAAGAGGGGCGGATCCTACGTCGATATACACAAGTACCTTTTCTCGTTCTTATCTTAAGTAGCAAATAAATAAAAACGCATTTTGAAAACACGAGGCAAAATAAAATAAAATTTTTACGTTTTAAGTAATTTTTTCTCTCATTCTAACCCTGCGCTGATCTTCTGATGAGTTCATTTCTGACCTGCAAGCATTCGGAGTCATCAGAAAAGACATGAACATCTAATTTTTTAGGCATTTTTGAAAGATCAAATCCAAACTTTAAAGAATGCTACAACAACAAAACCGGAATGAAGAATGCAACAAAAAAAACGAAATCTTCTTTGTTGAAATTAAAATATATGTGAAGTAATATACTCAACCTCAACCATAGCAGTCAAACTGAGAAAATAAAATACGGCTTAGGTAAAACATACTGATAAATATATATTGTTCAGTTCCTGCGCTCTCAGCGCAACCAAAAATGATCAAAATGTGATCACTTATTATTGGTGATCAATTTTTTTCTGTGTGTATGTGCTCTGTTGCTCTAGTGTGAACTGGGCGGCATGTGTGGCCTATGTAGAACAAACCGCATGAACATGTGATTTTGTATACAGCACCAGAAGTGTTGCAGATGCCTACTTTTGCGGAGGGGCAAAATATACAGACTTTGGGATTGTAACAAGTTCTATCATGGTTACGATTCCTACAGAGAAAAGACTGGAGGTAGGGAGAAGGTTTCTCTATTACATCAACATTAATCAAATCAACATCATAAACAGCTTTTCGAACATCTCTAGTGAACTCATCGGAAATGAAAGGAATCGAAAGTATAGCTCTGTTGTTCCGAACTGCAGGAACTTGTTTCCTCCGGCCGGTTGGCTTTTTGGAAAGTTCGTACCCGTTTTGGTTGAGAATGGTCTTTGCCGGAGAGTTGGCCTTAGAGGCAGGACGGAACTCAACAAAGCTAACCGCTGAGGCTGTGAATAGAGTGTTTGTGATGATGGCACGTTTGACGTGAATAGGATGGTTAGAATTATTGTGAAGAAGGATGTTCTTGTTAGAAGTCTTTCTATACCATTTTGTTAAAATACGATCTCCAGATGAAGTTAATTCAATGTTTAGAAAAGGCATAGAGTTGTTACAAGATGTTTCCCTAGTCAAATGTATCAGGCTCGCCTGAGTATCTAAGTAAGCGAATAAAGTGTCTATGACTTCTTGGTTTGTACTTATTACAATATAATTATCGATGTAACGTTTTAGAAGAACGATATCACGTAGAGGAGCTCCATGTTCAAGTTGGTGCATGTAGGAAACCGCGAGTAGAGGAGCTAGGCGGTTTCCCATTGCTAGGCCTCTATTTTGTGAGTAAAAGATTCCAGCAAAAGAGAAATGATTACAAGATAAGCACAGCAGAAGTAGAGTTTGAGCTTCATTGACACTTAGTCCTAATAGATTGAAAGTTTCCCTATTGGTGAGTATGATATTGATAACCGTAGCAACTGCATCTTTGTTAGAAACATTAGTATAAAGAGACTCAACATCGAAGCTTTCATAAATTATGTTACTATTGGTTATGTTATTCAAGTCTTTCAGTAGTTGGCTAGTGTTGAACAAATGAGTGGGAATACAATTAAATACTGGGTTAAGAATATGACACAACAACCAAGAGATTCTATCTGTGGGGCCTCCACAGCCAGAAAGAATAGGTCTGATTTTAAACTGTTCTATATCGGTACCGGCAGAGGAGAGATCAAATTTGTGTGTTTTTATGAGAGTATATATAACCTATGATGATCTATGAGACGTTTCGTGAGATTATTGGAAAAAATTGAGTGGCTAGTTATGGATTGAAAGTTGGTTAGTAATGCTTTAAAAGCTTGTGTACAAGCTGTTCTATTTGAGGGAGTACAAAGAGAAAGATCAGATAAGTGCAACTCTGTTAGTTTCTTGTCAACATCTGCGCTCATGACAACGAATTCCCCTCCTTTGTCACTTCTAGTGACACGAATATTATTGTTTTGAACAAGTTCTCTGAGAGATTTCAAAGCATTACACTCCACGAGTGATAAGTTACGAGAAAGTCTTGTTAGTCTATGACGAATAATAATATCGCGATTCTTCGAAGCTAATGTGAGTACAGTTCTGTGAGACAGAGGGTTTTTGGGAGGGAAGGCGGTGAACATGCGGGGGAAGGGGCAGGATGAGACCAATTTGTGAGTTGCAGTATCAGTGGCTTGAGAAGGGTTAAGTGAGAAAAGAGCTTGCTATCTCAAGGTTTGGCACAATTGTTGTAAAGAGACTTGCATAGAAAATTCAATGTTACGAGGAAAAGCTGTACTGGGAACAAATAAAGGTCCATAAATGAGAACCGAAGTTGAATGCTCCGGAAGATCAACACCATCAACTATGGAAACACGATCAGAAATGACTGGTTCAGTGGGTATTGGGATCAGGGATAACGGTCGAGCACTTGGGGCAATATTGCATAGTTTCTTGAATAGCCGTTGTCGTGCGACATCGCGAATCTTGTCACCCACAGATACAGACAATTGAACGAATTCATCGTACTCAGAAGCAGGCAATTTCGATCTTAACAGACTATCATAATAACGACAACTTGTAGAGTAACTAAAAACAATTTTACGAGTTGAACGTATGTGAAAGACAGCTGAATACTCATATCAAACTCTGATAAAAGGAATTTAGTATTCACTCAACTGAAGATTCAGTTCGGCATACTCTTACTTACTACTATTATTCATAGGATTGGCAGGATCCCACATCACCTCAGACCTAGGCTGATGCGACAGTCGATGCTGCCTGGCTCAAATGGAGGAAATCCACCGGTGTACTATGCGACTAGCGAATGCCTGACATACTGAAAAGTAAAATTTAAGGATCAGTTGTCAGAACAGTCGCGTTGTACGGCCTCGAATGTGATCCCTGCACAGCAAAGACTCTGCAGATGCTGCATGTTATGGAGTTTAAAAAACTGAGTTGGATCCTCGGACTCACTCGCCTAGAAAAGGTGCGAAATGAAACCAACCGAGAACGTCTAGCCATCGCCCTATATCCGAAAAGCTCCGTGAGTCGAGGCTGAGATGGTACGGGCACGTGATGGGATCAAATCGACATTACATTTCTCAATCGTCCTGAGGCCGACCGAAAACTAGGTGGAGAGACTACATCGAAGTAGACATGATGACGACCGGGCTGAAGACTTAAGTCATTCTTTTTTCATTAATTTTTTTAAACAAAGAAGTCGCAGCTGATCGGGTGAAAAGGCGTGGTGCAGTCTATAAAGCGGACCCTGTCCGGTGGCGGATTAAACGGTAAGAAGAAGAAGTTAGACGTTCCTTACAAAAGATTGAGCAGATTTATTGTAATTGCAATTTGGTTATTAAACAAATTCTCAAACGACAAAAGAGCTTTTTGTTCAAAGTTGAAAAAGTTTGGTCTCTACCTCAAATAATACATCCAGTTAAAAACTCTTTCCAAACGGGCTCCTCATTCAAGAATTACTGTCTTCAGACGTTGTGGATGTTTGGCCTACTTGACCGAGACGTACTCTGGAGAAATATTGTCCCAAGCTCTCTTCAGAGACGATTTCAGGGCATCGACACTATGTTGTATTTCAGAACAGACCTTTGCCTACAAGTATTCCCAGATGGCTTAGTCTGGGAGGTTCCGGGCCGAAGAGAAGACTGTTCTACCCACGGCTTGTACCAGTGGCTGTGCATATCGAGAACTGATGTGTGCTGCTTATTGGCTGCTACCATAGTTCTCCAAATGAACATAAATTTACCTAAATTTAACAGAATGTTGATTTTAAAAAAACTGTTCTTCACAATGATCCACCAAGTCGAAGAACTGTAGCGCCCATGAAGTCGGGCATTTATTGCAATAATTTTGCCTAACCCATAGGTTGACGCTTGACTCAAATAGGTAGACCTTTCACTAAAATGAATTGACGTTTCATGTTTTTTTTTCTTCTTCAAAATGGGTAGACTTTTTTTCAAATTGGGTTGACGTTTCACTAAAACACGTAGACATTTTTTGATTGAGGTAGAGGTGTAACTGGCATCTCTTTACTTCTAGATCGCTTCTCATTATTCCATACTTCCCCTGCTAGAAGAGCGGTCGTTTTACTAAATTGTCAACAAGTAGAAGTTGACTTTGAGCTGCGGATCGGTTCAGAATCTCTTTCTCCATCTCTCTTTTTATTTCTCTCTTTGTCTCTCACTTACTTTCTCTCTAAAATTAAAAATGCCCGAGTATGTACTTTATGACCCCATTTTGTAGGATGGGAGGGGGGGGGGTTAAATTAAATGTACTTTAGTCCCCCCATTCTGGCCCTTTACCTTTCGACTTCCTCTCACTTTGGACCGTTTTACTATGGAGTGTGGGCCTCTTTTATGAGGGGGAGGGGGCTAAAGTACAAGTCTCCCCTAAAATGCAGAGTAGCAAAACATCTCGGGTGGCCAATGTCGTTCTGGCAAAAAAAGAATCCCTGCCTAGAGGGCAGATAAATTATGAAAAAAACGGATGAAGAAGTTATTTTATTCTGAATGTTTGCATTCTGATTAGACATTTTAAAGACGAGAATATAGTCAAGCATTTTTAACTTTGAACATAACATTCACTTCTAAGATAAAAATCGTAATTATCGAATGGAACATATTAAACAAATTCTTTATTAAAAAAACTAGAGAGAGCGAAACGAGTGAAACTTCGAAATTTGTGGCATGAAATGAGCGTATAAGTCGTTTTATCTTCTTCACCATCTGATCACAAAGTTATTGTATCATATCCTACCTCGATTGGATGGAGAGTTACGATCAAAATGTTTTGATATATTATGTGGGAATATAGAAGGCGAGGGATAAGAGAAAAAAGCTTTAACATTCTACTGAAAACTCGAAAAAAACATATTCACCACGTGTTAAATAACGGCTGAGCTAAGTAACACTTGAAATCGTATAAATTATTCTTAAGTAAAAGAAAGTGGTTTATTTGATATGTTGATTCGATCACTTTTCGAATCGAGGAAAGATGTAAAACAACACCCTTTTTTCTCCAAAGACAACAGAAAAACTCAGTTTTTTTAACTTGTGAAATGATATGATTGTACATGAGTTTACTGTTTTCGTGAATAATCAGAACTCCCTCGCTCTGATCATTCCCTCGCTCTGATCATTCCCTCGCTCTGATCATTCCCTCGCTCTGATCACTCATTCCCTCGCTCTGATCATTCCCTCGCTCTGATCACTCATTCCCTCGCTCTGATCACATTCCCTCGCTCTGATCACTCATTCCCTCGCTCTGATCACATTCCCTCGCTCTGATCACATTCCCTCGCTCTGATCACTCATTCCCTCGCTCTGATCACTCATTCCCTCGCTCTGATCACTCATTCCCTCGCTCTGATCACTCATTTCCTCGCTCTGATCACTCATTTCCTCGCTCTGATCCCATTCCCTCGCTCTGATCACTCATTCCCTCGCTCTGATGACTCATTCCCTCGCTCTGATCATTCCCTCGCTCTGATCATTCCCTCGCTCTGATCATTCCCTCGCTCTGATCATTCCCTCGCTCTGATCACTCATTACCTCGCTCTGATCATTCCCTCGCTCTGATCACTCATTCCCTCGCTCTGATCACATTCCCTCGCTCTGATCACTCATTCCCTCGCTCTGATCACATTCCCTCGCTCTGATCATTCCCTCGCTCTGATCACTCATTCCCTCGCTCTGATCATTCCCTCGCTCTGATCATTCCCTCGCTCTGATCATTCCCTCGCTCTGATCACTCATTCCCTCGCTCTGATCACTCATTCCCTCGCTCTGATCACTCATTCCCTCGCTCTGATCACATTCCCTCGCTCTGATCACATTCCCTCGCTCCGATCACATTCCCTCGCTCTGATCACTCATTCCCTCGCTCTGATCACATTCCCTCGCTCTGATCACATTCCCTCGCTCTGATCACTCATTCCCTCGCTCTGATGACTCATTCCCTCGCTCTGATCATTCCCTCGCTCTGATCATTCCCTCGCTCTGATCATTCCCTCGCTCTGATCATTCCCTCGCTCTGATCATTCCCTCGCTCTGATCATTCCCTCGCTCTGATCAATCATTCCCTCGCTCTGATCATTCCCTCGCTCTGATCATTCCCTCGCTCTGATCACTCATTCCCTCGCTCTGATCATTCCCTCGCTCTGATCATTCCCTCGCTCTGATCATTCCCTCGCTCTGATCATTCCCTCGCTCTGATCACTCAATCCCTCGCTCTGATCATTCCCTCGCTCTGATCATTCTTTCGCTCTGATCATTCCCTCGCTCTGATCATTTCCTCGCTCTGATCATTTCCTCGCTCTGATCATTCCCTCGCTCTGATCACTCATTCCCTCGCTCTGATCACATTCCCTCGCTCTGATCACTCATTCTTTCGCTCTGATCACTCATTCCCTCGCTCTGATCACATTCCCTCGCTCTGATCACATTCCCTCGCTCTGATCACTCATTCCCTCGCTCTGATCACATTCCCTCGCTCTGATCACATTCCCTCGCTCTGATCACTCATTCCCTCGCTCTGATGACTCATTCCCTCGCTCTGATCATTCCCTCGCTCTGATCACTCATTCCCTCGCTCTGATCACATTCCCTCGCTCTGATCACATTCCCTCGCTCTGATCACATTCCCTCGCTCTGATCACATTCCCTCGCTCTGATCACTCATTCCCTCGCTCTGATCACTTACTGAGTGGCAGGTCAATAGCCTCCTCTGACATCTCATTGAGGCCTCTTCTTCCCAAACCCACAAGATGAGCGTCAAGCGTCCTCGTGTCAACGAATCGCCTTCCGTTCCTTCTCCTACCATAAAGTCCTCGCCATCCTCGCCATCTTCTACCCTTTTGAATGCCCTCAACACCTTCATACTAGTAGAGACTTCGATTCCTACACTACCGCCTCATGTTCTTCTCCTCCTCAACACCTGCGTGGAAGTTCTTGGCACTCTTCAGTCTTCTCTTCCAGCTCCTCCTTTCCAGATCGTCTCCGATGCTATCGAAGAAGATAAACGTTTGCGATCAGTGGTGATCGAGCGTCTTCCGGAGCACCCAAATCAATCATCTCTTCCTTCAGAGCAGCTGCTTCATGATGCCAAACTTGTTGAAGGACTTATGGATGCTTGTGAACTATCGGTTACAGGAATAGTTCATTTCCGAATGGGCGCACGACGTCCGAATTCTCCTTCAGGTTCTAATGCCAGGATGCTCAAAGTGATGTTTCCAGGAAAGTCTCTTCAGAAACAGTTTCTCTCCCGATGTGCTTCACTAAGGAACTCGGCCCCTCTCAAAGGTATCTTCGTCCGGCCTAGTCTTACCAGAGAACAGCGGGAGGCAGAATTTCTTCTTCGCCAGGAAAAATGCCGACTTGTCGCACAAGGCAAAGATGTTGTGATCTACAAAAACCAAATCATGCCACGAGCCGATGCTGACGCCAAACGCAGGTCCGGAACCCAGAGACGAGCCACTGGTTCCAACGCAATTCCTCTATCCTCACCACGATTCAATCAGCACGGCAGACAACCAACGTCCATTAGCCGCTCACCGAAGAACTCATCTGGCCACTCTCCGCTCAAGTCTCCTTTAAACTGATGGGATGTCCTCGTCTTCTCTCATCTCCAATCATCCAATTGAAGTTAACCTATTTTAATATTCGTTCTCTTCGTAATAAATTGGTGTCATTTCGTTTTTATTTAGAAAAGGAACAACCAGATATAGTAACCTTATCCGAAACTTGGCTCAATTCTCGTATTTCTGATTCGGAAGTTCTTGGTTCTCTTCCATACTTTATTGTTCGCTGTGACCGTAGTTCCCGTGGTGGCGGGGTTGCCATTGTATTACGTGACCATTTCACCTTCTTAAAATCTAATCAGTCAAGTTCTTCCGAAATTACTCATGTAGATTTGCTCTTCTCCAATGGTTATGTACGTATCATAGTGTGTTATAGACCTCCGAATTACAATAACGATCAGACGAGACTTTTTTGTGACGTTCTCTCCGATACTCTCACATCCACTCATTACCCCGGAGTCATCACTGGAGATTTCAACTGTGACTCTCTTTCCCCTCCCCGATCGATACCTGACCGGATACTATTATAAACAGTTTCTCTTTTTGACCTGACACCCTTCTGCTGCAAACCAACCCGTCGTGACCGTTGTATTGATTGGCTACTTACTTCCTTACCGTCGTTGCTCAAAAATTGTAGACTCATTCCGGCATTCCCTAGTTCCGATCATCTAGGTATAACCTGTAGTCTTACTTTATCTAAAGCCTCTCCTCAAGTCATTCAAGTGCCCGACTATTCTAGAACCGACTATTGTGCACTTAATAACCATTTCAATTCTGTGGATTGGGAAGCAGAGTTTGATAACTTTTCATGTGTTGATGATCTTTATACACGCTTTACTTCAGTTATCAAGTCAGCCATATCCAAATTCGTTCCTATGCGAAGTCCTCGCAATCTATCCACCGATTACCCGACGCACATTCAAAAACTGATCAACTACCGTGATAAGCTTTTTCTCAAGATTGACATCCCTGCAGTTCGTTTACTTTATGATAGATCCAGCAAAGAACTTTTTAAGCAGATTGGAAAATGGAATAGACACTGTGAGAAAAAGAAATTAATTCGTTCTCGCGACTTGTTTCGACATATTTCATCTCTTACTCGACCCAAACCACAGCCTCCTAGATGTCTACAGGATTCGGATGGGAACTTCGTATTTGATAGTCTTAAGAAATGCTCCCTGTTGTCTTCGGAGTTTGCATCTCACTTTACAATCGATGACGGTTCAAGTCCTCTCCTGATTAATAGTCCTACCCCCACAATGGCCTCTTTTCCTATTTTCTTACCGCATACTGTACATAAAAGTCTCATGAAGCTGAAACCGAATGGTTGTACTGCCTCTGACGGTATCCCTCAGATAATACTAAAGAAGTGCGCAATGTCTTTTTGTCTCCCCCTCTCTCATATTTTCTATTTCTGTATTATGTGTCTCCCCCTCTCTCATATTTTCAATTTCTGTATCAATATGTGTCTCCCCTCAAGCTATTGTGTCTCCCCTCAAGCTGGAAAAATTCTTTAGTGACATCGATATCAAAATCAGATAAAGACCCTCAATCAGTCACGTCCTATCGTCCAATTTCCATTTTATCTCCTTGTTCTAAAACAATGGAGCGTTTAGTTAGGTCCTTCCTAGTTGATCATTTATCAAATTTCTCTGTCATTCCTCCAAACCAGCATGGTTTCAGAAGGGGGGCATCCACAATTACCAACCTTCTAGTGTGTGAAGACGATTGGACTTCTTCACTTTCTAAGGGCCTCACAACAGATGTTATTTATTTAGACTTCAGCAGAGCATTCGATACAATAAGCATACCTAAGCTTTTGCATGAATGCCATCACTACGGAATTGCCGATCCACTACTTTCCTGGCTAAAATCGTTTTTGGAGAACAGAACTTTCTCTGTTCTCATGGGAAGTGTAATCTCAGATCCACAATTAGCTACTTCGGGAGTTCCCCGGGGATCTGTTTTAGGGCCCCTTTTGTTTACCATATATATTTCCGACATCAATTATATCCTTCAAGATTTTCCCAATATTCGTTGTGAAGCCTATGCGGATGACTTGAAGATTTATATCTCTTATAATAAGGATTCGTATGGGGAACGGACTCGTGAATTACAATTAGCTATAGATGCAGTATCAGTTTGGTGCAGGGAGAATCAATTGTCTCTTTCGCCGAGTAAATCTCTGCATCTTCACATCGGTGCACGCGACCTTTCTTTCTCCTACTCTATTGATACCATCTCTATCAAATCAATCTCCCAGTTACGTGACCTAAGCATACAAATTGTCCCTTCCCTCCGCAGACATGTCAATATCGTAGATCGCGTAAGAAAGGCAACTAGAGCTATGTACTCCTTGCTACGCGCAATCTCTGTTAATGACCTCGGAATTCTTGTCAAATGTTTAAAAACATATGTTATGCCCCATTTAGATTATGCGTCAAATGTCTGGAATCCATACTACGCTAAAGATTGTAAAGATATTGAGAAAGTATTGATGAAATTTACTCGCATTGTCTATTACAGATGTTTTTCTGATCCTAGCTATCCACAATCCCTTCCCACATACTCCGACCGCCTCGCGCGCCTTGGTCTCATTCCTCTCGCTGAAATTGGTGTTTGAATACGGGCCTTAGGGACGATAGAAGCGGAGCGGTCGCGTGCGGTTGCACGCGAGAGGTGTTCCAGGAAGGGAGGATATTCAGTCTACGTTTTGTTGTGCCTAAGGAAGGTGTGTTTAGATTGAGTGTAATGTGAACAGCGCGTGTGTAAATGTTATTGGTTTGCATTAACGATTGTGTGCGCATTTGTTTATTGAGAGTCGTACTCTCAAGAGAGTTGTAGAGTTAGTACTAATTGCAAGTTAAGGTGTTCAGCGCCATTAGATCGCAAGGAGGAACGGGTGTTGGCGAGAAGGCGCTACGGGTGAGATTAGCGCCTGCAGCTTGACTTGAGGTTAACATTCCGAGTATTGGAGAGGCCTCGACTTGAAAAAGTATCAAGATAATAGCTGAAAGGGGTCGAGGAGGTCTGGAATGATGAGAAGGTCAGAGAAGTGATAGATTGAGGAATACGGAAAGAGCAAGCCGTTAAATAAAAAAAAAAAAAATAAAAAAAAATTTTTTATTAGCTTCAACTCAGCCCAAACAGGCCTAATCGGGCGATCGACCTATTTAATTTTTTTCTCGTGGCAGGGGTGAGGTGAGGGCAAAGGGAGGTATTTGACTGCTTCATTTGGCGTTTTATGGTCCATGGCACACGGTTTGAGAAACGGTCACATATGACCGCCAATGTCGGAGGTATGGAGAAAGTTTGTAAAGAGGACAGAAGTTAACAGTGGTGATGACAGGGGAAAAATCGAGATTGATCCACGAGTTGAGAAGTGTTAATGAGCTTTTATTACATCGTTCTGGTACGAGGATTCGGAAACAAGTTGGTACGCTCTGCTGGTGAATAGGTTCATGACCACTCTTGAATTAAAACAGGGTAACATCATGTGGCAGTTTCGAAAGAGGACAGAAGTTGGTTAGGTTTCATAAGATTTAAAAAAAAAAAGAGGGTAAGAGTTTAGATTTACTGTGATGCCGTTCGGTTTGAGCGCAGCCCAGTATGTTTTCACAAAAGTGTTCCAGTTTTGGTGAGGAAGTGTAGAGCGGAAGGCATTACTGATTGTATGTACTTGGATGATAAAAGAGCATGGAGAAGAACTTGAAATGAATGCCACAGGGTAGTGGAGGTGGTGAGAGAAGACCTGGAGCTAGCAGGCGCGAATGTGGAGAGCAAGTCCAAATGGAAGCCCAACCCAGCGGGGGTTAGGGCTCGGGTATCAAATTGATCTGGGAAGAGGCGTAGTATGCCTTCAGAATGAAAAATGCAGAAGGCATTATTGTTGTGTGTACTTAAATGATGAACTCGTATGAAGAACTGGGAATTAATGCGACAAGGCAGGAGAGGTGAGAGAAGACCTGGTTCTAGCAGGCGCAAACGTAAAGAACAAGTTCAAATGGAAGTCCAACCCAGCGGGGGTTAGGGCTAGGGTATCAAATTAATCTGGGAAGAGGCGTAGTATGCCTTCAGAATGAAAAATGCAGAAGGCATTGTTGTTGTATGTACTTGAATGATGGACTCGTATGAAGAACTGTGAATGAATTCCATAGGACAGGTGAGGTATGGAGAGAGGACCTGGAGCTAACAGGCGCAAACGTGGAAGAGAACAAGTCTGAATAGAAGCAGAACCCAGCGGGGGTAAATTTCTAAGGGAAGAGGCTTAGTTATGGCGTTGGAAACAGTATACCTTATCTGAAAATCCAGCCTCGAACGGTATAATTATCGTTCAATAAGGTATAATCGCGTATTTTGGATGAAGATAGTCACGCCAAACTGTGCGCGCTAGGAGATACACAGACCCGGAATGAGGGAGTTGGACATGAGCATTCAACTTCTGGTCAGAAAGGAGAATTTTGGAAGCATTATAGCGATTGGAGAACATTGCGGTAAATGTGTGGACGACGATAAAAGAAAGGGAGAAGTATTTGACACAATTCATACTATGTTGACCTAGGCGCGGAAACATGTTTACGCAAGAGACATGAGGTAGCGGTAATAGCCGAAGCTAGAAGAACAGGACATGCATGACAGGATTAATACCTAATTGGGAGATCAAGAAAGAAGTGAGATAAAGTATTGGATAGAGAGGTTCGAGTAAAAAACTACGAGCAGCTTGGTGCAGAGAGTGGTTGGTGGACATGAAGAGTGAGTGCGATGAATCAAAACGGTTTGGTTCGTAATTAAAGTGATAGAGAAAGAGTTCGAGAGATGCCCGGTGAGTTACTGTCAGACAATCAAGCGGTGGTTGCTATAATTTAGAAAGGAAGTAGGAAGGCGGATTTGCATGAGATTGCTATTGAAAATCAAAGATTGAAAATGAACGCGATGTGCCTCACTACTTTTGTTACAAGAGAGACGTACACGGAAACAGATTTAAAAAGTCGAGTTGTAGACTATGATGACTGGGGGATTCGGGAGAATATAAGCAGATTTTGCGTAGCGAAATGGCGAGAGCCAGCGGCAGACATGTTTGCACACGAAAGGAATGCCAAGTGCAAAAAAGTTATTCTCGAGGAGGGAGGTCCCAGGAACAGATGGAGTCCACGCATTCGTGCAACAGGAAGGAAAGAAGTCAGGTCTTCTTCTGGGGTTGGTTCAGCCGACTTCATTAAATCGTGAAAAGTAGACGTATGGCAAGAGAGTGTGAATCTATTTAGTGTGATTGTTGGGCTACATCTGTAGCAAGGCAGTGCGTGGTACAGTAGGTTGAGAAGAGGTCCAACATGGGAACCCTACGTGCTAAACTTACTTCGTCACGGTAAGGGAGCAAGTATAATACCAGGAACTAATACTGTGAGACCGTTCAATGGGGGTAAGAGCGATATCGGAGTGCGTATTCTGTCTCTGTGGTTCATAAAAGACTTTTAAAGCACGGTCTCTACCTTGGTCTATGCTCATGGTTTATTCACTGCAGTAAGGGTTAAACATCCCTAAGGCGGATGTATTCAAACAGAGGTTATATAAGACGACGGATGGAGTTTACGACAGTAGGAGTCAATATAATTGGTGTTTGAATACGGGCCTTAGGGACGATAGAAGCGGAGCGGTCGCGTGCGGTTGCACGCGAGAGGTGTTCCAGGAAGGGAGGATATTCAGTCTACGTTTTGTTGTGCCTAAGGAAGGTGTGTTTAGATTGAGTGTAATACCCACCCACCCGCCCTGAGAGGTGTCTTGAGTTTGGGTGCAGGATAAAGAGAAGTGAGAGTAGGACGAGCAAAGAACTACCAAAGTGGGGGTGGTGGTGCTCCTTTCGTAGGGCTCGCGACGGAGTACGACGAAAGACAGGTGTGGGAAAAGTACACACAGGCTATCCCAAGCGGAAAGTACTCGCGTTTGGTCGCATTATTATATACAAAAAGCCCAATATCTACAGATCACTTGTGAAAAGAGGTGATGATATCCTGCGAAGTAGCGTCCGTAGAAAGGCTCACGCCGCATCGGTTGAGAGAGGAAACACTTCGTCAGCATTGGAGGAAGGTGCGTCAAAGGAGGAAGTACAGTTTCAAAGAGGGTGGCAGTCCAGAGAAGGAAATGCGTCATACAGTAAGGATGCGATTAAGGCGGAAGGAGGAGTATCATCTATGTAAATACAATAAGAATACTTGAGAGACGGAGTGGTACTAATTGTAAGCTACAATGTTGAAATGTTTCAACAGCATCGGGGATTTTTGCTGAGTGGGATCGGGAGATCATATTGTGTATTGATGATTAAGATGAATACTGACAAGTAAGAACGGGTTAACAGAAGCGTTGTTAATGGCATGTGTTTGGCATCGGTGAAGTTCATTTATGTGTGATTCTCCGACACCTTATCTGTGTCAGTGTTCAATACGAAGTTTCTTAGTTCAAACCTGATGGTTAAGTCTTTGTATATATAAGTTGGTCACGACACCTGTATGGCATTAGTGTTTTCAGCTACGTCTTATCCATGTGGGATCTGCAATAGAACATTAACTGCATCACTGTATAATACGATGTGTTTATTCAATGGCATGGTTTAGCCACCGCATAACTGGCAAGTAATGAAAACGTCTCATGGAATCATGTGTGATCGTTGTTTTATCTAGGTTTTATCGATGTGTAGCGACAATTTGACCTTATCGTGTATCGTTGTACAATACAAGTTTTGTAAACCTCATGGTTTATTCACTGCATAAACAGTTGGCACGAATAAAGCGTATCCATCCATGCTCATGGTTTATTCACTGCAGTAAGGGTTAAACATCCCTAAGGCGGATGTATTCAAACAGAGGTTATATAAGACGACGGATGGAGTTTACGACAGTAGGAGTCAATATAAGAAGAATTTTCTCCGATTTGATTATAAGGAGAAGGAGGAGAAGGAGAAGGCCGCAAAAAAAGCGGCACAAGACGAAAAAGATGATGAACTGAAGAGATGTGGACCTTCATGCATTCTTCGGAGGAGGAGGAGGCAGGACGGGAAGGCGCCTCGCCTTCCCTGCCTCCTCCTCATTTTCCTCAACAACGGGCAGACGGATCGCCGCCTGCTCCAAGGCCTCCTTCCGGCACCGATAGGCCTCCTTAAAGATCAAGTCGTATTTCGCTTGCTCGATAAGACAGAGCGCCAAGGTTCCAAAATGTATACTGTACGTACATACTAGACTAAACTCAGTACGAAGTAGAACTTAGTTCAACTCAGTATGAAGTAGAAATTGTTCTATTTTACGATTCCTTGTTCAAATGAAACCCTTTCTAGATCAGAAAAATCAAAACTTGCAAAATCGAACCTATATTGAAAGGAGTTAAAAGAAGAAAAATTAAATTGTTCGCTAAAATACAACTAGTTCGAACTAGAAGTTACATACCTTGGAGCGCGCCGACCTCTGTTTTCTCAATTCCTGAAAGGAAGAAATTTTGCAACCTCCCACACTATCTTATTGGATTCCATAACAAAAGTGATTGACTTAAACTATATCAAAGTCTTTGAAAGTAAAATAGATTGAACTATCGCACAGAACAAAGCTAGTCCACCGGTCGGGATTGAACCCAGCCATCTCGTCTCAAAACGGGAGCGCGCGTAACCATCACACCATGAGGACATATTGCTATTCCTTGCGATAGTTTCATATGAAAGGCTCATATGCCTTGTTCTCTTTAGTCACGCATGCTCAATAAGCGATTGTGTCATGAATGGACTCCAGGTTTCACGATTAGGACAGAAGATATATGGAAGATTTTCACATATTGCAATCCCGTGCGAGAAAGTTATATGAAAAGTTTTCGAATTTTTTGAAAGTAGTTTTCATCAAAATGAGAAAATAAGCGAACATCATCTTTTTCGTCTTGTGCCGCTTTTTTTGCGGCCTTCTCCTTCTCCTCCTTCTCCTGCAGCACGTGTAAGTTCTTTTCCATCAGACTCATTTCATCGCTCTAGTGCCTCCTCCTTTCTTTTTCCATCTCTCATTTTCCCTGATGAAAAATATTGAACCCCTATTCACCCAGAAACTTGTTAGTTCAAAATTCTACCATTCAAATAATTTTCTGAGAATTATGTTTTCAGAACTCAGTTCTTGACAAGAAGAGTTAAACACACCTTCTTCTTCTTCCTCTTTTCCTCAAGGCAAGTATCAATGGCAACTTGCTTATTGTAGACGTCGAGGTTGACGTATTCTTTTCCTCGTGGGTCATTTTCTGCAACATAGATTTAGTTCAAAAACAAACAAACTGTTGTCAAGGAAGAGCAAATAACTAAGAGTTTATGGAGAGAAACAGAGAGAAACAAAGAGTTAAGGAAGAGCAAATAACTAAGAGTTTATGGAGAGAAACAGAGAGAAACAAAGAGTTAAGGAAGAGCAAATAACTAAGAGTTTATGGAGAGAAACAAAGAGTTAAGGAAGAGCAAATAACTAAGAGTTTATGGAGAGAAACAGAGAGAAACAAAGAGTTAAGGAAGAGCAAATAACTAAGAGTTTATGGAGAGAAACAGAGAGAAACAAAGAGTTAAGGAAGAGCAAATAACTAAGATTTTATGGAGAGAAACAGAGAGAAACAAAGAGTTAAGGAAGAGCAAATAACTAAGAGTTTATGGAGAGAAACAGAGAGAAACAAAGAGTTAAGGAAGAGCAAATAACTAAGAGTTTATGGAGAGAAACAGAGAGAAACAAAGAGTTAAGGAAGAGCAAATAACTAAGATTTTATGGAGAGAAACAGAGAGAAACAAAGAGTTAAGGAAGAGCAAATAACTAAGAGTTTATGGAGAGAAACAGAGAGAAACAAAGAGTTAAGGAAGAGCAAATAACTAAGAGTTTATGGAGAGAAACAGAGAGAAACAAAGAGTTAAGGAAGAGCAAATAACTAAGAGTTTATGGAGAGAAACAGAGAGAAACAAAGAGTTAAGGAAGAGCAAATAACTAAGATTTTATGGAGAGAAACAGAGAGAAACAAAGAGTTAAGGAAGAGCAAATAACTAAGAGTTTATGGAGAGAAACAGAGAGAAACAAAGAGTTAAGGAAGAGCAAATAACTAAGAGTTTATGGAGAGAAACAGAGAGAAACAAAGAGTTAAGGAAGAGCAAATAACTAAGATTTTATGGAGAGAAACAGAGAGAAACAAAGAGTTAAGGAAGAGCAAATAACTAAGAGTTTATGGAGAGAAACAGAGAGAAACAAAGAGTTAAGGAAGAGCAAATAACTAAGAGTTTATGGAGAGAAACAGAGAGAAACAAAGAGTTAAGGAAGAGCAAATAACTAAGATTTTATGGAGAGAAACAGAGAGAAACAAAGAGTTAAGGAAGAGCAAATAACTAAGAGTTTATGGAGAGAAACAGAGAGAAACAAAGAGTTAAGGAAGAGCAAATAACTAAGAGTTTATGGAGAGAAACAGAGAGAAACAAAGAGTTAAGGAAGAGCAAATAACTAAGAGTTTATGGAGAGAAACAAAGAGTTAAGGAAGAGCAAATAACTAAGAGTTTATGGAGAGAAACAAAGAGTTAAGGAAAAAATCATCTCAGGAGAGCGCTTACAGAGCTACATGGTGAACTGTGCCTTTCATAGTTATGCCCGACCTTCTCTCGGCGCCCCTCTATTTTGACCTTGAGCAGGAATGTTTGAAAAAAGGAAACCTCTTGCTTTTATCAAAGTTTAATGCTGAATCAAATCAATTTTTTGGTCTCGAAAACGGGCCAATGGATCATTTTCGGACCCCAAAAAACATATCGGCAGGATTAGGCGCATAGATAAAAATGGTAGTGTGTTCAACTATTGTGCGAAGAGTCCCGAGTTCGACTCCCACCCCGGACAGATCCACCCAAACCAAGGGGGTTAAGAAATGTTGGTAGTGCTCATGCACGAATCTGACTCTCCCACTGCTGCTAATCACACTAGCAGTGATCTAGCAGGCAGCCACTGGTTCTACCAGGATAGGTCTGTCCTGCATCTCTGGGCAGCGCGTACCCTTCCGCGAGGCGGGAACAAGCGCGACGAAGATTATTATTTTTATCAAGCGCATTGATAAATGTGCATAGATTTATCAAGCGCATAGATTAATCCAACCAACCTCGGCCCAGGCCTGCTTCTTCAGCTTTCAGTCGGTAGAAAAAGTAGCTAGGATCAGCGCACGAGAAAAAATGTCTCATCTCACATAGACTTTCGCCAAGTTGAGCTCAAATACCGAAGATGTGGATATTTTATCCAACGCTAAGTATCCCTTTGTTTTACTAACATACATTGCATCGGATATTAAATACCTTTTATTTCTCAAATCTGCTACTAGTAAAGCACTAATAGAATCGTTAAATGAACGATGTTTTAAAGAAAAAATTTCGGATTATTTCTTTTTCTTGGATTCAGACTTTTTTGCGGATGTAATCAACTATGGTTATGACTCGGTGTATGACTCAGATAATTATGTGAACAAAGAAGCAGAGAAAATTAAAACCTTTTATTTTGTAGGGAATAAAATCGATCTTGAATTTCGAAGATCAGGTATAGCCAAGAGCATCTCTTCAGTCGAGCAGTTTTACGCCAGGCCTGGTATTGTTCAAGCCGTAGAAGACTTTTTCATGCATTTGAAAGAAAACATTGAAACATTTACTCAATCGGCGAACAGACATTCGTCACATTGCACTTTGAAGTGCGGACAAAAAACCCCGAAAAACATTGAAACATATGAGCTTGGAAAAAATTTTTCTCAGTTTTATCGTAGGGAAGGTCCAAATCATTGGAAAAATTCAAAGTTAGACTCTGAAATTTTTTTAATTTATGCGCTCGAAAAAAGTTGTGCGGGTGCTAAGAAACACCCTGCCCCTAATGAGTATAAAATACTTTCTATGAAATACTAGCCGCTGATGGCCTGGCCTTAAACATGAATATTGGGATCCTATATACTCACAGGCATACCGTCTTGGAGACATTGAAATAATAGACGAAAATTTGGCTTTAAACGCTACGGTTTCGAAAATTTTCTTCATAGGTGATCATTTTGAGCATCAGAGACTCCGGTTCGTCAAAAAAAAATTTTTTTGTAATAATTTTTTTAAAAAAAGTTTTACATTTATAAAAAAATTTTTACATTGAAAAACGCTTAGGCTTAGTAAAAGTTTACGCTAACGAGACCGTCTTCTGAAAAACTGACCTATTTATAAGAGAGTTGTCCCATTCGAATAGGCGATATTCTTGACTATTTGAGAGCTGTTTAGAAGCTCACATTACCTGAAAAAGTCATCATCTATGAAAGTCGCCAATACTAATCAATTATGAGTTTAGTCACATGAATGAAATATTTAGCTGAACAGAAAATTATAACAAAATGACAAGTGACATTAGAACATATTTTTTCAATCGTGTTGTAAAACAAACAACCGTCTATACAGAGAAATTATAACAAAATGACAAGTGACAACATCCTCAAAGGTTTTTTTCGCGCCGTTGCCCCTCTAGCTGTCTCTCACTCTTTCCTTTTGCCTTTCTCTGTTTCTGGCCATTACTAAAGCACGCCGTGTTCGCTGTTCACTGTAAATCATTACTAATGCACGCCAACGCGCGGGAAAATTCTTAACTTCGCCCCATGCACGGCGTGCATTAGTAATGATTTACAGCGAACATTTAGGCCATTACTAAAGCACGCCGTGCACGCACGCTGCACGCTAAATTATTACTAACGCACGCCAACGCGCGGGAAAATTCTTAACTCCGCCCCATGCACGGCGTGCATTAGTAATGATTTTGTGTGCAGCGTGTGTGTACAGCGAACACAGCGTGCACGGCGTGCTTTAGTAATGACCAACATTTACAGCGAACAGCGAGCACGGCGTGCTTTAGTAACGGCCCTGTTTCTCTAACTTTTTCCCATGATTTTTTTCGCAGCGCTCTCGTTCTCTTTCTGTCGCTTCATATCTCGATGAACTCTCCCAATCAGCTACCTTTAACATTCATACTGTCTGTAAACTCTGAAGGTTCCAAAGGGAGAATTGGGTTCGAAGTCAAACATTTGAAACAGATTGCTTCGATATGAAAAACCAGAATTCCACAGGGTTTTGGCCAGTGTTGCAGCTTGCGATAGTCTCTATTCGATTTTCAAACTCTATATTAACAAATATTTACATTTACAAAAAAGGTTTTTTTCATTAAAAAAGTTATTTTTACATTAAAAACACTTGTGAAATTTAACAGTAGTCCCTGCGGTCCTACCAAACATCACCCCTTTCCTCTAAAACACGGCCTCAACTGAAAAACGGTCTGGCTCAATTAATTACTTACATCACTGCTATCTCCCCCCCCCCCTTTTGCTTAGGTAGGGCCCTCTTCCTCGCCTCTTCCCCCTTTAGAGCCCTTCTCCCTTCCCTGCTTAGGTAAACTCCCCCCTCCTTCTCCCCCTTTCCTTTCCCCAAAATTTATAAAGATAAATTAAAAAGTAAGCGAAAGAAAAAAGAAAGAGAAAAAAATAAAAGATTGCAGGAAGGATGTGTGGGGAGAGATAGCAGGACCACAGGGCCTACTGTAAAAATTCCACAAGTTTAAAAAACACTTGTAAAATTTAATAGTAGGTCCTGCCATGCTTCCATGACCCCATCCTGCCCTAAAACACGGCCTCAACTTAAAAACGGCCTGGTCCAATTAATTACGTTCATGACTGCTATTCG
Source organism: Allodiplogaster pararmata (assembly GCA_964056735.1). Lineage (NCBI taxonomy): Eukaryota > Metazoa > Nematoda > Chromadorea > Rhabditida > Diplogasteridae > Allodiplogaster > Allodiplogaster pararmata. Next base: position 25,041,684 of record OZ057403.1, on the reverse strand, counting down.
TCTTCATCTTCTATAAGGCACTTTAGTGTAGGGGTTAGTGTGCTTGACTGTGAGGGGCTCGGTCAGCGTTCGGACTCGCTCTGATGAGTTTTTTTTCCAGATTTTATTTTCACATCAGAAAATTATTTTTACATTAAACGTTTAGGCTTAGTAAAAAGTTGGCTTTAATTTACTTTAGCCGTCCAAAGATTTGTCTCAGAAAGAAATTTTCTTCATGAAAACTCCTTTCCCCCTTCCCCCCTTTGCTTAGGTAGGGCCCTCTTCCTCCCCCTTCCCCTTAAGGGCCCCACTTCCTTCCCTGCTTAGGTAAACCCTCCTCCCCCTCCCCCTTTCCTTTCCCCAAAATTTATAAAGGTAATTCAAAAAGATTTTCATGATCCAACGGATCAAGTTATGCGGATATAAACCATCAAAACTGGCGAGCATTATTTTCAGTTGCACTGTCCAACATCAAGCTCATTTCAGGCTTCTTCAATCGCAAATGATCCTCTATCTCAAATGATCAGTTTAATTTCATTAGAAATAGTTTGAACGATTCTTTTTTGCGAAGAACAGCTACGGTGTTTTTTCCAATATGGCCGCCAGCCATTTCGACTGCTTCAAAGAGACCCTTATGCGCTGTCGATGGGAGCACCTGATGAACTTCATAATAAACTGTCTTAAACATTACTTCGGCGGCGCTCATTGCTTTCGGATCACGTAAAGCAAAGAACTCTTCAGCTTCTTTCCGCAAGGGAGACTGAAAGGCCTCCACGTTTCTGTGATGATTAAAATTTTAACAAAAACTTTAAGACACCATGCTGCTCTGCAAATCCCGAGAGATAGACCTGCTCCGGGATATTATTGAAGTCAAAGCTTCGTTCGAGGAGCAGAAAAATCTTCCCATTCGATTACAATCGAGTGGGGAGGCGTCTCCGCGTTCATCGACTTCTTAAAAGAGCACTAGATGATAGCGCTCTGGTTAGTGCTTTTTTCTTCAATTTTTTAAGAGAAATTATAAAATGCTTATTTATAGGCTTGTGGCGATGATCTCATACTTCATTCGCATAATTTTTAACTGCGGTAACTCAATCCGAAAAGGAGAAAAGATGAAGTACAAAAAAATTTGCGCCGACCCAGTCTTACTCCTCGAAGCTCTTCCAGAAAAACCAGCGTGGAAGACTTCGGACGCAGAGGTGACCTTTTAATCTTGAAGCTCCCTTAGTAAGCAGAAGATATAAAAAAAAAATCTCGTAAAACTTTAAGGTGGCGGGATATCTCCGAAGTCTCCTCGAAACCCTCCAGAGCCACTCAGGAAAACTGGCTGAAAAGCCATTTTTTGAACCCCAACAGCCGGAGCAAAGCGGTCGCACGGGCCGAAAAGTTTCTCGACGCCGACCTGAGGGAAGAGAGGAAAAGAGAGGAGAAACGGTTTATAATAGAGGAGGTATAGAACATATAAATCTACTGTATATATTATGTAAAAAATTTTTCATGAGAACAATGTCATCGTGGGAGACACTAACTTGCCCAATGCAGATTGGCATACATATGTTAAACCAGAACGGCAGGGCCTTCAATTCGTTGATAGTGGATTTCAGCCTAATGCACTCTCTGTCTCAACTGATCACTTTTCCAACTCGTTATGACAGCAACGTTAATGGATCCCTTCTAGATGTTCTTCTGACAGACAGTGTGAATTCAGTGAATAAGCTTGAGTGCCTTCCGCCCCTGCTGAACTCAGATCATGTTTGCATTCAGTTCGACTTATCGAGACTATTCGACCTCTTCTCAATCAAGAGTATACGTTGACTTCCAAAATGGCGACTACGAATCTATGAATCACTTTCTGTCGAATATTCCATGGAGTTCCCTCCTGGGCAGCTTCACCTCTCTTCAAGAAAAATATGACTTCATCATTCGCACTTTACATGACGCGATTGCCCTCTTCTGCCCAGTCAAAGCTCGGAAGGAGAAACAGAAACCCCGACCTTTAATAATCCGTCGACTCTTCAACGAGAAGAAAATTCTATGGCGCGGAAAATCAACAAATCCTAACTTCCGAGACGATTACAAGAATATCAAAGCGCGCATCAAGACAATGATTTCTGTTCGATTGAAAGAACAGGAGACGGAAGCTACGAAGTCAATCCAAGGTATCCATCGCTGGGTGAAAATAGTTCTCAAATCCAATACAAAACTTCCTTCTCTCAAGGAAGGCGACAATTTCATCTCAGAAGATGCAGCCAAGGCACTTCTTTTTGCCCAAGAATTTTCCACAAATTATTCTCCTGTGAATCTCTCTGGTCCCTTCTCATTATCCCTTCCATTCAGTATTCGATTCGTTTTTTTTGTTGTTGCTTGCTTTTGATTGTAAAGCTCTATTGTCATACCACTTAAGTGATGACCTCAACAAGTCATCCTGTGAAGAAAGACATTTATACATCCGACTCATACAACGGAAGATTACTGAGGGCTTCGCTCTTATATACTCTTCCGGAGGAGTGTCATTCTGAAAATCGTGTAAGCATCCGAAAGAGTCGACAAAAGCCATTTGATTAACTATTGTAAAATCTTGATGTATATCAATCCCCCCTTCTCCAATTCATATATTTTACTTTCGCCCTCCACAGTAAACTTTGTTAGGTGGGAGAACTGGTGGGACTAAACGTTCTGGGAGGGGGGGGGGGGGAGTAAAATGAAATTCAAAACAAGTTTAATTCACCTTATACTATCGAATTTTAAAATTGAAGAAGTATACAGGGTGGCCCATATATTCGCAAACCAATCTTTCGGCGTTTATAATTCAATTTGTAGTGCACGCTGAGCTCCAATTTTTACACATGTTCTTTTCATATGTTTTTGTATTACATGGTTCAAATTTCATATCATTTGATCAATTCTCAAAAGAATGGTGGTCTCTCATAGAGCACGCTCCATCATTGTGGACTTGCACAAACTTGGTCGATCAAATACGTGCATCGCTAAAGATCTCAACGCCTCGCAATCCTGTCTGAAAAGCAATCAAACGGTTTGAACAGATCGGTACACTTGCTGACTTGCCCCGAAGAGGTGATCCTCGATTAGTGCGCACCCCTAACAAGATTGAGGCCATGAGGAAGCGAGTCGGTCGAAATGCTAGGCGTAGCTTGAAAAAAATGGCCTCCGAGATGAACTTATCACGCAACACTCTTCAAAGAATCGTTGAAGAGGACTTGAGTCTCCCCCCATATCGTACTAAAAAGGCTGCCATCCTAACTCTAAAGAACAAGGAGAAAAGTCTCAAAAGGTGCCGGACCCTAATCCTCTGGACGTGCGACAGTGCTCAGCTCAGGACAGTCTTCTCGGATGAGAAGATGTTCACTGTGGAAGAGGCCTACAACCCTCAAAATATGCGAGTGCTTGCTCGGGACTCACAGGCAGCTAATCATACCGGTGGATTCCTGCATAGAGCTTCCCATCCTGCAAAAGTCATGGTTTGGGACGGAGTGTCCGCCACCGGCAAAACTCCCCTTGTTTTGTTCGAACCAGGAGCCAAAATTAATCAGGAATACTACCGCCAGCAGATTCTTCGAAAAGTATTGCTTCCATGGTCTGCTTCCCACTACCGTAATACACCTTGGGTCTTACAGCAAGATTCTGCGCCTGCTCACAAGGTTATCGGAACACAGGCATGTTGCAACGCTCATTTTCCCGACTTCATCTCCAGCGCAGAATGGCCCTCCTCATCGCCCGACCTCAATCCGCTGGACTATTCCGTGTGGTCTTACCTTGAGAGCAAAGTCAATGCTCATCCTCACTTGAATCTGGAGTCTCTAAAAAAATCCCTGCAGGAGGAGTGGTCGAAGATCGACGAAAAGTACCTTCGTCCAGTGATCGAAGCGTTCCCAAAGCGACTCCGGGCTGTCGTTCGTGACAAAGGGGACCGAATTGAATGATTTTTTGACCCAATGTTTTTATTAATGTGTGCTGATAAATTTACAAATTTGAACACTCTTGCTCACTTATGCACTGAGATACACGTTTGTAAACGCGTTTGCAAATATATGGGCCACCCTGTACGAACAGTTATAAACATTGTTATACCTTTGTAAGAAATTTTATTGTATGAAATTTGAAGGTTTAACTGTACACACTCAATTTTGTAGGAAATTTGAAGGTTAAACTATACACACTTAATTTATAACAGATTAAACTTTTAATTTCTATATATCTATACTAATTAACTTGTTGGAGATAACACTAACGTTGTACTATGCTTTTTTGTAAAAAAAAAACATTTGCAGCATAAGCTTCAGTGTAGATACTATTATAAAAAAAACTTAATAATTCACTTCAGGAGTGAAATTGACAACACAATTCGAGTACTTTTTATCGACTCCACAAAAATCGTTTTGTCTGTTATTACATCGAAATGATTACAGTTCAGTTTAGTTTGTTCCGATGAGAACCATTAAACAATCTAACATTTTTTTCATGTTCTCGTTCCATAGTTCTCCTTTCAGCGCTAAACAGTACACTTGAACAGTAAACTTTTATAATATCATTTGAGACTTTAGTGAGCGTCCTATATATCACTGCTTGCTGACAAATTTTAAATGTTTTTTTAAACAATTGTTATAATGATTGGGTTTTTTCTAAAACAGCTATGTACATATTAACTGAATTAAACTCAGTTGATTCAGCTTTCTGAACAAGTGGACTGATTCTGTTTTGAGCTCATCGATACTTGAAATATTCGACACATCACAAACTCTTACCGGCAAAATATCTATATGGATTATTCCTTTAAGACATAAATCAAGATTTCGCGTAGTGATTGAAAATGTTTAAGAAGAATCGGTAAGCAAAAAATCTTACTTCTAAAAAGGACCAAAAAATTTCTTTGGCTTGGCGTGCCGGTCGAGAAGTTTCGACATCTCAAGAACATTCTGAATTTTTAATCCTTAATTGCTTTTTATTGTTCAGTAAAGCTGTGTTTGAAGAATTTCCGTAGCTTTTTGAAAATGTTAACGAAAGTTGAGAAGCGAAAAATTTAAGTTCTGAGATAGATCAAAAGTGTCCTTTGACTGGTCTTGCTGGTCAAGAAATTCAGCATCTCATGACCAGTTTGAATTCCTCTTCATTCTATATTTCTGATTGTATTTTTAAGACATTAGTGAAGCATCTTGGTTGATTTTGAACATTTTAAGAAGGTTTGAAAAGCGGAATATTTGATTTCTAAGAATGACCAGAAGTTATATTTTTATGTTTATTACGTGGAATATACATATGTACATCAAAATACATACATAGAACCTGTGAGAAAAATAAAATAAAATTTGAATTGAAAGCAGTTCTAATCGGAAGAGTACAATGAATTTATTCACAGATAATCTCATTTGAGGTTGACATACTATGAGAGGTCTGTATTTCTCTCGGTAAAAAAGACGAGCTGAGCGTAAAAAAGGAAATTAGCGATAGAACGAGGAGTTCGATAAAACAATTTAAAACTGGTTCCTCTAGTAGTGGAAGGTCTGAGATTGTAAAAATGAGGATTGCGATTTTACAGAATAGTTCTACCCTCAACTATTTTAAGGAGTAACTTCAATTCTCTGGATTGTATGATGGAGAGTAGAAAAGAGAGTTCGAGTTGGCAATTTCTTTTTCTACTTCTAGGCATATCTCTGTGAAAAAAATTGCGATCCCAGTCGGCGATCCTCTTGGCGAGACCCATTCGTTAACCGGAGAAGGGCAAGAGGTTATTTTACTGGCGCCTCGACTCGCCATTGAAAAATTTCTTGATTAAATCGTTGTATTAACCGTTGTTTTTCGTCTGCAACAACGAGGAGTAATAACGAACTTTAACTTACAGATAACATTTCTTGTGATACGAATTAACTTCTGTTCTGTTTGTCTATTTTTTCTTCTCTCTTGATTCATGAGCTTTTTTATCTCTCTACGAGTATGTACCGTAAAAGTATCTTCCCCTAAGCCTTGTCTATGCACCACAATTCCTTTTTTATCTTATAAAAGTTACTTATAATTATGAGAGTTATAACATTTTTTCATGTTCTCGTTCCATATTTCTTCTTTTATCGCTAAACAGTACACTTGAACAGTAAACTTTTATAATATCATTTGAGACTTTAGTGAGCGTACTATATATCACTGCTTGCTGACAAATTTTAAATGTTTTTTTAAACAATTTTTAGAATGATTGGGTTTTTTCTAAAACAGCTATGTACATATTAACTGAATTACAACTCAGTTAAATCAGCTTTCTGAACAAGTGGACTGATTCTGTTTTGAGCACATCGATACTTAAAATATCCTACGCATCACAAACTCTTACCGGAAAATATTAGAGTGAGAAACAGTATTCAGACGCGGAAAATTTAGTGCCAAACTATGGGACTTAGTTCTGTAATGGTGCAATCGCAGATTGAAAATGGATTTAGGACTAAGAGGCGTCCTATTCTTGTTTAAAAAAATTTGTTACAGTACCGCCCAAAATGTTAACATATATTGAATTATTGAACATAACTTTTTTCAAAGATAAAATTCAAAGCTCAAATTTTCACAGAAGTTTTTTGGGGTGTCTGTACCGTACCGGACATCATTTGGAGTGAATTATTAATTATCTCCAAGAAATACACCAAAATTGGTATATCTTCCATTTTTCAGTTTTTTCTCCATGATTTTTTTGTTGATTTTTGTTTTTGTTTTTCGAACTTCATTCATAAAATTTTTGTTTCAAGTCATGATTCGAACTGTTGGACATCGAAATACAAATAAAAGAATGTAAGAACCTGTTGTTGCTGGGGCGAAACAGGGCCGGTCACAGAGCGAGCTCGCCCAGCAGTTTGGGGTAACTCAGAGCGCTATCTCCCGTATCCTCCGGCGTTTTCGAACCCAGGTAAACGAATTTTATACAACTGAATAACTTTGGAACACAAAAAAAATGCAGGGACGAGTCATCGTGAAGACAAGTTCGGGGAGACCTTGCGTAACTTCGAGGTACATGGACCGAAGCATCCTGCGCGCATCTCGCGAAGACCCGAAACGCACTGCTAAAGACATTCAAGCTGTCATATCAAGGCCCGCGACTCCTGCTTCTTCAATAACTACCATCAAACGCCGTTTGCAAGCCGCTGGACTGAATGGAAGGCGGCCTGCAAAGAAGCCTTTCAGCAGCGAAAAAATCGTAAAGTTCGAGTTCAGTGGGCTAAGGATCACCTCAGTTGGACACGCCGTGAGTGGTCTCAGATTGTTTGGAGCGATGAATCCAAGTTTAATATGTTCTGCAGTGACGGTCTGAGGTGGGTAAGACGTCCAGCGGGCAAGCGTTTCCTGCCGCAATACCAGTCGCTCACAGTCAAACATGGCGGTGGTTCTGTGATGGTCTGGGGCTGTTTTTCCGCCAGCGGCATGGGTCCACTGAGACGTATTGTCGGAAATCTCGATCGTTACGGCTATGAGAACATAATGGAAAGCACTATGCGCCCTTGGGACCTCTCCAAATTCGGTCGTGGGTTCACCTTTCAACAAGATAACGACCCGAAACATCGACCTCAGCACGTTCAGAACTGGTTTCGCCGTCGGCATGTGGATGTTTTGGACTGGCCGAGCCAGCCTCCCGATTTGAACATCATCGAACATTTATGGGAACATTTGCAACGAAAATTGACGGGAAAAACATGCAGAAATGCTGATGAAAAGTTTAAGCAGCTAGAGGAGGAATGGAAGGCGATTTCGCAGGTAACCATTAACTCTTTGATTGATTCTATGCCTCGTAGATGTCAGGCAGTCATTGACTCCAAAGGATATGCCACAAAATACTAGACTATATGTTTTAATACTTCGAAAAAAATTGAACATCTCTATAAGCACTTTTTACTATTTCCATTTTTTTAACGAATGAACCTAATAAAACATTTTCCAAAGTTGTTCTATCACTCGAAACATGTGAACTTGGCTTGTAAAAAATATCTGAAAATTTGAGCTTCATTCGTTTTTTTTGAAAAAAGTTATGTTCAATAATTCAATATATGTTAACATTTTGGGCGGTACTGTATAAGATATATCACGGACATTCCATTATCAAAAAGAACAGATTTTTTAAAGAAACAACTCCGACAAGAACTAATACCCATGGAATTTTTTTGGAGGGGACACGGAATACATCAAGACACAATTCTTATGGGCTTAGAATCTGTCGATGGTTTAGGAGATTACCTTGTGAGTTGATCAATGATAATTCACTGACATCATTTAAAACACAGCTGAAGAAAGGAAATATTCTTTCCAATCTTAAATAGACCTTTTTATCGATGTTAGAATAATTTTGAGGTTTTTTACAAGTTTATGTTCATGTTGTATAAATATTGAGGTCACAATGAATGCTTATTTCGTGATACTTTGTTTTTCTTGTTTCGTGAATGTTTTCTCAATTCTGTGCTTATCGCCACTATTGTGCATTGAAAAATGTAGATAAATTATTATTATTAACTCATGAAGCTAAGTGAATTAACTGTAATTTAGAATCGCCTTTTATCGGAAAAACTCGAATCACTCATACTTTTTGTGGAACCCTTTTTCGGTGTTAAGGCTTTTTCCTATATATATAAATGGCATTGTTGATATAATCGATGTCCTTAGAAATATTCAACTTAATTCTTTCCAAAATGGACGAGAAATGCTCAAATATATTTCTTTCGAAGATATTATAGAAGGATCACGTGACAGCAACCGGAAGAGTCTTTTTCTAAAACGAAAAAAAATTAAAACCTTTTGGTAATTTGGTTTCTCTTTTCAAAGTCAGATGATTTACTCACCACTTCCCTCACAGCCCTTTCAACCTTGTACGGCCCTCTTCTTGCTTTAAAATCCTCCTTCGCTAGGGTAAAGCCTCCCTATCCCACCCAGGTAAATTCTCCCCCTTCCCTCTTAGTTGAACCCACTTCCCACTAACTTTTTCTTCAAAGTGCCAGAGAATATTAAGCTACACTTTTTTTCGAGAATGTGACTGATACACGGAAAAAATTAGCCTGAAAACTTAGAAGAAAAGCGAAGCCTTGACTTAATCTACGCTAAAAGTTACAATTTTGCCGTTATTTTACTGAAAAATCTTTTTAAAAAGGTTCAAGACCTAGGAGCAATCCTGAACTGCACATTTAGCATATATAATTCCCTCATAGAAGAGGGTGAGAAGCAGGCTGCTCAGAGCAGATGACAGAAAGGAACCGTGCGAATTCTATCAAACAAACCAAAAATAATATTGTCAAATAAGTTGATTTTTTCCTCTCATAACAACTTAATAGCTGTTCGTGTTTCAAAGTCGGCTCTTTTTTACTTTAGGGGAGGGGCGCTTTACTAAGGGTTTAAGTACTTTTCACTTTTTTTCCCGCTTAGGCTTCAGTAGAGTTTATGCAAACGAAGCCGTGAGGCTTAAGGACGAGGCCTTGGAAAGCAATCATCCACGATATTGTTGTTTGAACTTTACTGATCAAGTAAATTGTCTTAGCTGTTTCAGCTAATTTTCACTGTTTTTTTTCTGGTTTAGCTTTAGGCAAAGGTTACGCTATTGACGCCGTACGGCTTAGGAACGAGACCGCCGGAAAACTTTTCTCATGATATGAGTTTTTCCGACTCAATTGACTGATATTGTGCCCCGAAGTTGTAGTGGTTGACAGGATTTGATCGTGTTTTCCAAATAGCTCTCTTTACTTGATTTGCATGTCAGATGTTGAGTACTCCGAATTGCAATATTCACTGACTCACGCAGATCCGATGAGCTCAGTAAACTACTTACCCTGATATTGGCTCGCTCCTTGATCTGCAATCAGAATAACGGTTAAACGCTCTGAACGCGTTTGTTACATATATCATGCGAAGGCGCGAACATTCTTCCGCTTCTGATAACCCGATCGAACTTAGTATTCTCGGATCTCGAAACACCATCTCGACCCGGTCTACTCCTTTTATTCTACCTTTTCCCGTCTTTCATAGTCCCCCAAACTAACTTTTCTTCTATTTTTTCTAGGCCTTCACTTTTTCGGGCGGTCCCCTCATTTTTTCTACATTTCTGGCTCATTCATGTAGATTGAACCAACATTTACCAAAGAATCAGGGAACATTTACCTCAATCGCCCGACGAAAAGGAGCTCGAGCTTCGATAACCATCTCCTTTATCTCCTCGGTTATGACATTGCAGCGGGTCGTGTTGCAGGTGCATATTACGTTGACCTTTTGGGGAGTAAACCAAAAAGTCAAGCAGGCTTTGAACTAATGCAACCTTGCGCCGACCTCATACATGTACCGAACAACTCCTCTCTGTTGGTTACGTTGGTTCTGATGTCTAATTCGCACATTTCTCCAAATCTACATGTAACAACCTTTCCATAAAAACTCTGACACTCAAGAGAATAGGCGGGAATCCAGATCGAGCTTCCTAGGAGGATTGTAGCGAGGGTGTACATTAGTAAGCGTTCTGAGAAAGTCACAATTGAAAAATTGCTTGAAACTGCTTTCGCTGGTTTCACGATCAAGTATTCTTGCTCCTATTAATCGTCCAATTTGTATATGGGAAATACAACACGATCAAATTATATGAAGTCAGAGAGAGGAAAAACAACAAGCATAAGCAATGACAATCAAAATGTTACCGGCTCAAGAGGAGAAAACATTTATTCTCTTTTGAAGCTTTTTTGTTTGGAAAAAAGAAAGAAAAGTAAACGACCTACATAGATGATGATAATTGAATGAAATGATTTTTATAATATAGTAACGAGACATAAGTCAGCGGAAAAATACGTGGCTTCTTCACTCTTCTTTTTCAATATCTGTGATATCTCATTTTCGTTAACTTCCATACCGCAAAGTGGTCTGTCTTTCGCTCTCTTTGATTTTACCTTTCAGTTTATCAAAAAGTGAAAATAAATATTCAGAGATGATTGGTGCAACTTCTCTCTCTGCGATCTTCATTCTGAGGATCATTGTCTCAGTCAGCTTTATAAAAACTCGTTTTTTTAAATGAAAATTGTAACTAAAATAGCTTCAAAAAATGAATTAATCCAGTTTTTAAGAAGGATCATTCGTTTATTGTAAGTTTACACATTCAGAAAAGCCGTCTCCATTCCTTTCTTCTTCTGCTGATTGGGAGCTCCTGCTGGATACCCACAGCTTCAGCTCTAGTCCGTTTTTTTTATTAGTAAACCGGCACTACTGCAGTTTAATTGGCAGCGCTGGTCGGCTTTAAACGCTGCGGTTTCAAAAAAAATTTCTTCAGAGGCGATCATTTTCGGCATCAGGGATTCCGTTTTTAACAAAGAATTTTTTTTCTTCGAAAATTGAATTTTTCAGAAAAAACTTTGTTTTCTTCTTTTGGCCTATATCTGTATATAAAATGAAAAGTTCAAGTATTTTGCCGTCGCTTAGTCTGAGTGTTTACGGTACCTTTGTTCATGTGTTTCATACATTTGTATTTATTTTTAAATTATCTTTATAAACTTTTTTTTAAATAAGTTCTTTGATACGGTCTCGTTAGCCTAAGCCGTACGGCCTCGTCAGCCTCGTTAGCGTAAAGTATCACTAAGCCTATACGTTGTTTGATGTAGAAAATTTTTTTGATGTAAAGTTTTCTTTGTTAAAATAATTTTTTTATTAAAAGGATTCCCTGATGCTCAAAATGATAACCCATGAAGAAAATTTTTGAACTCGTAGCGTATAAGCCGACCCGGCGCTTCCAATTAAACTGCAGTAGCGCCAGTAAACTTTTTTTGAAATTCTAAGTTTTAGAACAAACAACTTTTTAATTTAAAGGAGTGCTTTCTTGATTCCCGTCCAACGGATTGTGGCGAGAATAGATTGGGGTGCCGCACTACTCTATATTTCAACACGACCAGCTATTCGGAACTAGTCAAAAAGACCGCCTTCTTGAACGAGAGCAGCTGTGCGGAAGAGAGCTTTTCGAAATGCGAAAAGCATTGGAACGCAACAATTCTGCAAGTGAATTGTTACTGTGCAACACACCTCTGCAATGACGTCAACCAAAGCCCCTGGAAAAAGAAATTCGCCAATCTCCTTGCTGATTTCCTAGCAACGGTTGGTCTTTTTACTTTTTCTTCTAAGACATTACACCGATCCTTTTCTGGAACACTACAGACAATGAAGTAATGGAAATTGTCGTAGGTGCAACAGTTGCTGGGATAGAGCTTTATGAGAAAAATTCATAAAATGGGAGAATAAAAACTAATGGAGCGTTAAAATTTTTAAAAAAAGTACTTTTCTAGATTGCCGTGAAATGCAAATAGTTTACGGTGTTTTTTTAAATTGTTACCCTTTGAACGAAGCAATCACTTACCAAAAAAAAAAGCAATACAGAAATCGTAAATCATTGACATTCCGGGGCAATTTGTCGTGGGAAAAATAAACTTACGAACTTAGCGCTGTGTTTATATTTCACCAGAAAAGTGCTTTTTTCTCAATTAAAAAAAAAATTCAAAAAAAAAACAAAAAAATTCCTAGGCTCCAAACATCTAAGACTATTCAAAACTTCCATGAATTATATTTACCTTCTAGACAGCGAAGCCCGCAACAACAACAACAACAGCAACAACAACAATAACAACTACGACGGCAAAGAGGGCGACGATTCCCGCTAGCTCAACGGTAACAGGAACGGCTCTCCAGCAGGTGAGGGCGTCTGTGTTACTAAATATGCTCAATGACAATGTCGTCCAAGTTGAGCTCAAGAGATCAAACAAGCCACAGAAGTATATACAGTGATGACCCATCAAGTAACATTGAAAAAATTTGCGTTTTCATAAATAAGAGAGAGCTGTACATTTTTCTCTTAGAAGTTTTGTTCTCGACTTCAAATCAAGTTCTGGAAATTCGCGTCAATAAAGTTTTAAGGTCTGGACATCTGATAGAGCATGGAAGGCAACCTAACAGTAGAACGATTATACGGCGGATCAATCTATTTGTTTAATCAGTATTCTAGTGGACATAATCTAAACCAGGATTAATTTTTATGGCGAAGGACATTATATCCTATAGCATGATTTCTTTTTTTTAGTAAGTATATCCTATAACATGATCACTTTCTCCTAGTGGACATTAAATCCTATAACAGAATCATTTTTCCTAATGAACATTATTTTCTATGACAGAATTATTTTTCTCCTAGTCGGAAATATGGCTCTTATTCCCTGATGGGCATCTTGTCTTGCAGACAATGGAATACTAAACGAAAAATTGGCTTCAAACGCTACGGTTTCGAAGATAATTCATAGGTGATCTTTTTGTGCATCAGAGAATCCGGTTCTTGAAAACAAAATTTTTCACATTAAAAAAACTTTTACTTTGAAAAATTATTTATACATACATTAAAAAAACGCTTAGGCTTAGAAAAATTTCACGCTAACGAGGCTGTACGGCTTAGGCTAACGAGGCCGTACGGCTTAGGCTAAGGAGGCCGTACGGCTTAGGCTAAGGAGGCCGTACGGCTTAGGCTAACGAGGCCGTACGACTTAGGCTAACGAGACCGTATAAAAAAAGCCACTCTGCACTGTCTGCTGTCTAGTATGGCCATCAGCGAATAAGAGCCGACAATATATATTATATAACAGGTTTAATTTTCTCATAAAACATATCTATTTTCATAACTGATCATAGGTAAACTGCCAACTGGCAAGAAATTTTCTAGGGCGACCGACCTACCGACCCTCTCACTCGAAGTGAATGTATCAGAGTTTTCAAAGCTGAAATTGCAAGAGAAAAAAATCATTCCTCAACATAAATAGAACATCTCATTAGCCATAACTCAGCCTCAACCTGTTTCTAGTGAGAAGTGCAATTTTTAACCTACTTTAGCGATCAACTTATTGAAAAATCAAGACATATTTTATCCATGTAACTGATATAAATTTCTGTCTCAAAAAAACTATTCATTAAAGTGTTTCAGAAAGTAAATCCCGAGCCAACTCTTCGTTTCAAAATAGTTTGAAGAGTAACTTTATTAGTTAAATTCAAGACTATTCGATTAAACCAAAGTTTACTTTATTAGTAGTTACTTTAATCAATTGCCTTTAATCAATCAAACTTTAATCAACTCAAAGGTGGTCATACTGACCCAGAAGGCGGGGTCAATCACAACTTCTCTCCAGAAGGCCAGCAGCATCTCCTTGAACGTGAATGTTAGTTCTATAAATTTCAGTGAGGACGCTCATAAGCGAGAAACTCATTTGGCTTTGACAAAGAATATGTCGAAGCTTTTGTGATAAACGCTGTATTCAATTAGGTGAGAAGTTACTTTCCTATTTTCTTTTCGATCAATCAAATGACATCAGAATCATGAATCAACTCATTTTTTCCAGCAAAAAAATGAAATATTCAAAGGCTCCGCGGGCGATTTCGACAGCGAGGGTTTTCACGACGGTGAGAACTTTGTTTATGAATTTCGGAACTAAAAATTTAACTGAATGAAAAAGATACCTAATACAACAACGCATGCGATTCATGTTTGTTCTGCTTCAAGTTCGGAAAGACAACAGGGGTCTTTGGAGGGACCAATCAGTTATAACCCAGAAAACAAATATCGGAATTTTTTCTCCAATAACCTAAATAACTAAGGATAACTTGTTGTGTTATCACTTACATGGAGCGTGTAATATGAGAACTATAAGAGAATGGAAGATATGTCTGAATTTTCTTCTGCGGTTCGTTTCACTATTAGGAAAGGTTGACTTCCACACAAGTTTAGGTGAAGGTCAACTTTAACAGATGAACAGTGGCTGCCGTGTAAGCAACAAATTCAATTCAATTCATTTATCCATGTATTCATTTATGAAAAAGACAAAGAGTTAACTCATAATTAACAATAAACATGGTTTTGGTAAATTGAGTGTAGTCATAGTGAATAAATATAAACGTAGACAGTAAACTTTTTTCATTACAGTGGCAGTGTTTTAACGTGTTGATATTATAGGTTCAGGTAGAACGGATTCGTAAGGAAGCTCTCTTATTTTCGTTAGAAAAAGTTCTGCAAAAACCAAGGTTTTATTTCCGGAAGATCGAAAGACTATTGAAGTATGATTGAAAAAAATTTGAATGAATTTGAGGTCAAATACGTATTGGGAGAGCCGGAGAATAACTGCCCCGTCAAGGTTTTCTGGCTAAGAGTTTCATTCGGAATATGCGGATTCTGCTTCGTCTACGTGCGTCAGTCATTAAATTAACGCGTTCACGGAGCTGAACAAGTTTTTGATTTCTACTTCCTAATTGCTCACTGTTCTTATGACCGAATCCTCTCAGAATAATCGATTGAATATCGAGAAAACATTATTTGAAAGGTCTAAAACAAAGAAAAGATAATTCAAACATCTTTTCTTCCATTGCAGTTGTCTGTTGGATCCGGAACGTGGTCATAAATCACAGATACCAGCAGAATCATGACAAGAAAAAAGCTGAGAGGAAGAGACTGGTTACTTTCACAAACAGAAGAATATTATATATGTGAACACAAGTATTTGAAATGTTGAAGATAGGTTGGATTAACTCTTTCTTGGAAGGCTCAGAGTCTTCAAAAGGGAAATTAAACAATAGGCAGTTGTTTTTAGGAAGAGCAGCGAAAGGCTGAGAAGGAGAACGCGCCTCCAGAAGAGCGACCCTTCAGGGTTGGAAGCTTTTTTTACCATTTTAACATTACTATAACAGTGACTGAGCTCTTTGTTTTTTGCAGAGAAGAAAGCGACTGCTGACAGACCTCGACAAGCAAGTCCTGAAGGCAAAGAAGGCAAAGTGGAATACATTCGAGGAACTTCTGGGAATACTCGACACGGAAATGGAGAAGCTGCGGAAGCCTGAATCTGAGTCCGCAAAAGAACCCAAAACGGAGGAAATCCCTCAGAAACCGAAAAGGTGACTGAGCTCTTTGTTTTTTACAGAGAAGAAAGCGACTGCTGACAGACCTCGACAAGCAAGTCCTGAAGGCAAAGAAGGCAAAGTGGAATACATTCGAGGAACTTCTTGGAATACTCGACACGGAAATGGAGAAGCTGCGGAAGCCTGAATCTGAGTCTGCAAAAGAACCCAAAACGGAGGAAATCCCTCAGAAACCGAAAGGGTGACTGAGCTCTTTGTTTTTTACAGAGATGAAAGCGACTGCTGACAGACCTTGACAAGCAAGTCCTGAAGGCAAAGAAGGCAAAGTGGAATACATTCGAGGAACTTCTGGGAATACTCGACACGGAAATGGAGAAACTGCGGAAGCCTGAATCTGAGTCTGCAAAAGAACCCAAAACGGAGGAAATCCCTCAGAAACCGAAAGGGTGACTGAGCTCTTTGTTTTTTACAGAGAAGAAAGCGACTGCTGACAGACCTCGACAAGCAAGTCCTGAAGGCAAAGAAGGCAAAGTGGAATACATTCGAAGAACTTCTTGGAATACTCGACACGGAAATGGAGAAGCTGCGGAAGCCTGAATCTGAGTCTGCAAAAGAACCCAAAACGGAGGAAATCCCTCAGAAACCGAAAGGGTGACTGAGCTCTTTGTTTTTTACAGAGATGAAAGCGACTGCTGACAGACCTCGACAAGCAAGTCCTGAAGGCAAAGAAGGCAAAGTGGAATACATTCGAGGAACTTCTGGGAATACTCGACACGGAAATGGAGAAACTGCGGAAGCCTGAATCTGAGTCTGCAAAAGAACCCAAAACGGAGGAAATCCCTCAGAAACCGAAAGGGTGACTGAGCTCTTTGTTTTTTTACAGAGAAGAAAGCGACTGCTGACAGACCTCGACAAGCAAGTCCTGAAGGCAAAGAAGGCAAAGTGGAATACATTCGAGGAACTTCTGGGAATACTCGACACGGAAATGGAGAAACTGCGGAAGCCTGAATCTGAGTCTGCAAAAGAACCCAAAACGGAGGAAATCCCTCAGAAACCGAAAGGGTGACTGAGCTCTTTGTTTTTTACAGAGATGAAAGCGACTGCTGACAGACCTCGACAAGCAAGTCCTGAAGGCAAAGAAGGCAAAGTGGAATACATTCGAGGAACTTCTGGGAATACTCGACACGGAAATGGAGAAACTGCGGAAGCCTGAATCTGAGTCTGCAAAAGAACCCAAAACGGAGGAAATCCCTCAGAAACCGAAAGGGTGACTGAGCTCTTTGTTTTTTACAGAGAAGAAAGCGACTGCTGACAGACCTCGACAAGCAAGTCCTGAAGGCAAAGAAGGCAAAGTGGAATACATTCGAGGAACTTCTTGGAATACTCGACACGGAAATGGAGAAGCTGCGGAAGCCTGAATCTGAGTCTGCAAAAGAACCCAAAACGGAGGAAATCCCTCAGAAACCGAAAGGGTGACTGAGCTCTTTGTTTTTTACAGAGATGAAAGCGACTGCTGACAGACCTCGACAAGCAAGTCCTGAAGGCAAAGAAGGCAAAGTGGAATACATTCGAGGAACTTCTGGGAAAACTCGACACGGAAATGGAGAAGCTGTGGAAGCCTGAATCTGAGTCTGCAAAAGAACCCAAAACGGAGGAAATCCCTCAGAAACCGAGAGGGAAGCAAGTGGAAGCTGACCCTTTTGTTGAGAAGGAAGACGAAACCCAAAAGAGCAGTGTGGCCGAGTGAGATCTTCGTTTTCTAAAGAATTCCTGTCCAAATCAAATTGTTGGGTTAACTATATGAAATAAACAGACTTTTCGTGTTAAAAAATTGATAAAAATATGAAAACCTTGCTTTTAATCCTCAGAAACTGATCAATTAAGAGTGCTTTTGAATAAAAAGGATAATTTATGTTGATTGAGAGCATATCTAGTAACTGCTTTCAGATCAACTAAAAAACCGAGAAAAACTTTTTTTTAAAGATGAGAGAATTGTGCTTATATCCTTCCGTTGAATTTTTACAGCTAGTTTTTTCTCTGTGTACATGTTCTTTTAATAAAAAATCTCGATCACGTTAATTCTGAGGAAGTCGCACTATCGTATCTCATTTCATTTCTTGGGATTTGTGAAAACAATGAATTTTTTAATTGATAACTAATGAACTTTATCATTATCCTCAAGCAAATTTTTTAACTTCGTAGTTTTTTCAAAGAGGAATTCGTTGATGTAGAGGAAAGTTCTTCTTAGATTTTCAATTTTTTTTTCGAAATTCAGATTTAGTAGCAACTCCGTCAATTAAGTACTTCAGTCTTTTATAGTGAAGAACTTCAGTCTTTTATAGTCATCGTCTTCTCTAATAGTACTATAAGGTTCTTTTTTAATGACTTTTTTGTTTTAATCTAACATAAAGATCTTTACCATTTCCGAACAACAAAACGAGTCATAAAAACCGCTAAAGTGTCGAAAAGCATTGAGATTGCCCGAAATTCGTTTGTGATGGCATATTGAACGAGGTTCGTGGATCGAATTCAAGAGAAACTCAAGCGAAGAAAGTCTCATACATAAAATGGAAACGGAGCAAAGTGGAATGGGGCAAAGTGGAACAGGGCAAAGTGGAACAGAGCAAAGTGGATCACGCCAATTTTGCAGTAGGCCAGGCGAGGCGGCTTCGCGGCATATCTGCGAGGCTGCCCTAAAACATGGCCTGGCTCTATTAACTTTTGTTACTTGTTCTCTTTCTTTCTTTTTCTCTTTCTTTTTTTCTTTTTCTTTCTTTTCTTTTCCTTTCTTTTTAAATTATCTTTATAAATTTTGGGGAAAGGAAAGGGAGGAGGGGAAGGGGGGTTTAGCTAAGCAGGGAAGGGAGGGGGCCCTAAAGGGGGAAGGGGGAGGAAGAGGGCCCTACCTAAGCGAAAGGGGGGGCTAGGGCCCTAGGGGGGGAGGGGAGGGAGGAGGAAAGGGGGCCCTAAAGGGGGGAAGGGGGGCCCTAAGGAGAAAGGGGGGAAGGGAGTTTTCATGAATAAAATCTCTTTCTGAGAAAAAAATCTTTGCACGGCTAAAGTAGATTAAAGCCAACATTTTCCTAAGCCTAAGCGTTTTTTTTAATGTAAAAATAATTTTCTGATGTAAAAATAAAATTTGGCAAAAATTTACTCATCAGAGCGAGTCCGAACTTTCACCGAGCTACTCGCAGTCTAGCACACTCATTCCTACTCTAAGTGCCTCATTGTTGAAATAGACGAAGTATTCGTTATGAACGTAATTAAGGCAGCCTCGGCAGATAAGCCGCGGAGCCGCGCCGCCTGGCCACTGTTAAATTTCACAAGTCTTCGCATAACACATTTCGTACTCGAATTTCGCAATATTTCTCTCCCCAAATCTCTAATTATGTGGTTGGTCGTTGTGTACGGTATCGTACTAAGTCATATGGCATTGCTAGCGTAATCTTCACCTGGGCCTTAGCAAAATTTTTATGAAAAAAATTCGATTGAGTAATTTAGGTTGTGAGTTGTTATGGGGCAAAATCTCGTTATATCGAGTTGGTAATAGTGCAATTTATTTGAAAAATTGGATCAAGGTAGACTCGAAATCCCAAGTGTGTCTCAGACTTTTTTTTCAATTTTTTTGAACTACTTTTTCTTCTAGTTTCAACAAGTTTTTTGGACCGAGCATAACACCTAAAACAAATAAAATATTAAATTTTTTGATTACGTGGCGTCTATGTTTTTTTGATTACGTGGCGTCTATGTTTTTTGATTACGTGGCGTCCTACCTGAACTAAAAAACCTAGAAGACCTTAAAAACCTCTATGACCTAAAAAAACTGCTCAAAATTAGTAGTGTGTTCATCTGCGATTTTTTCTTTTTATCCGTTCTGAGACAACTCTTGTCTGCTACAAATTTTCCCTGTGTCGTTACGCGCTGAATACCCTGCATACGTCAGAAAGAAATACATGCTTCGGAATTTCGCTTTATGAAAGCATTATCAGCGAACGAAAGTGTCTCAAAACAAACAAACGATGAAGTTTTTCTCGTTCATGTACATGTGCTCTAAATAAGGCACTTCGCCAGTATTTATCATTATTTTACGACAGCTCCTTGAGTTTCAAGAACTCCGAAATTGGAAAGGTTTAAATTATTCATATTTTCGAGGAAGAAAATTTCAATGTCATTTATAATTGTGCAACTCCATATGTCATAATCGACTCCAGCAATATAAAAAACTGTTTAAGGATGGATGAAGAGAAGTTTAACCGGATAGGCTCGAGAAAATTCCGGGTATGATCGGAACTATAAAATATTCAACAGAAAAATCTTAGTTTTAAATTCGATTAAAACATAATATAACGATAAGAGCATTGGCTAGGGCTGATTCATCCGCACAAAGTTATCAAGGAACTCTTTGTGCGCCTTCATCTTCTATGAACTGGCGTAATTCCATGTCGGCTGGCTTCGTCTTGTCAAGGCGCAATTGGATGTTTCGGAATGTCGCTTCATAATCTTCGACCTGGAAACGGCTGTTTTACAGCTTTCTAAGAAGGAAGAAATTACTGCCAAAAGCTGAGATTTTCGTATTAAGACGCACACCAAGCAAAGAAATGTGAATATACAATCATTTTTTATATGAAAAATGTTTTTACAACTTTTACAAAAAAGCTAAATGATCTAGTTAAAACACAATCTTGGTTGGACTAACGAATGGGTCGCCCATCCCTGTCAATACCTGGCAATAGAGATCCTCCTCTTCGCTCATAGTCAGATCGGTGACGGTATTGAAGAGCTCCACCCTTTTTGGCAGATCCGGGGTGCCTATTTTGCCGAAAAAATTGAGGACATTGTCAATGTCTCTGACGAGGTAGGAGTGTACTCGAGGATGACACAAATCCATCGCTTGAGCCACGTCTATCACATAAACCTTCAATCAATATTTAGTTAATGATGATAACTCATTCTAGTCTAAGCGATTACTACATGAAAACTGATCTTGATCACGTTCTCAGATTCTCACCTTAGTATGCTGTGTTTTTCCCGCAATGCGGATGAAATCTGTTCGCAAACCTAATTACATTTTCAACTAGTTGATGATGAATTATATACACTGGCTTAACTCCTGTCTGATGTACCTTTTCCTATACGTTGTATGAAACAGTCTGCATTTACTCTCCTTTTTTACAACCAAAGGTTTGTCAGCGTTTCTCTGAAACAACGACTTCGTTGAGACTTCGTTTTCCTATTCAAAGTAGGAATTCTCATCTGAATATTTTTGTCACTTTGTTTCGCCATTAAAGGGTGTGTCTTTGTATAAAAAAACGCTTTCAGCTGGCCTCTGTGCCGTCGAATACACTAAACACGAGAGCTAGCAATTAGGGCAACTGTTATTTTACCCTGTCGACACAAACGAAAACAGGAGAAAGCATTGAAGAACCTTGTCCTCGTTCATCAGCAGATTGAACTCGCTCAGATCTCCGTGCACCAATCGACAGTCTCGGTACATGCGAATGACAATCTGCAGCAGAATCATCCATGAATTGTCACCCATATGTCCGTCTTTCCCAGACTAAGGTCAACTAACGTAAACTTGTGTGAAAAAATCTCCCTGTACAATCGTGGGCAGAGAGGTGGGAGAGAGTGGAGAATAACAAGAGAGAATGAACAAATAATAGGAGAGGCTAGCGAAGCTGCTTTATAATTTACTATTCCTCAAGTTATTTTCTAGGACAAAAAGTGAACTCACATCCTTCACTTGAGCAAAGGCGTCGCTTTTTTGGGACTCATCTTCGAAAATACAGTCCTTGAGTTTAGCAGAAGCTATTCCGTCTTTACCAATGAAGGCCATCACCATGATATTCTTGCGCAGCTTGATAGGCTCCGGACAAGGAAGGTTTTTGTTGAACATTCTGTAACACAAACCCAGTCAACATAGGTTGCCTCGGAGATGTGAATTCGTGACTCGCTCACTTGTTCAGGTTCATGAACTCTTTCTCGGCCCAGATCTTCATCACACCACGCGGGTTCTTGAAGCGGAAGTCGTTCTGGACGTACTCTGAGCGGTTCTTAAACTCCACTAGGGAAGTTTTGTAGACTTTGATGGCTAGATAGAATGAATCTTCCTCCAGGAGACTGCTGTTCCCCGATGCAGACAACACAGCGGATTCCTGCAAATCGGCATTGGTTTCAGAAAACAAATTTATAACTAAAGAGTAACCGAGTAATTGCAGGTACTGGCAATATTTTGAGCAGTAGTTATACGGTTCTAGAACAACTTCCATGATGTTCTGGCACGGAATGCTTTAACCAACACAAATGAATGAATCTTCTTTCTCCTTTCAAGCGTTTAATTCGTCACCTGGCGGATTACTTTGTGGGCAGAAATAAATGGGTCAATATTTTGTAAGGATTATAAAAAACAAGCAGGTTTATTTGATAAACTTTTACGACATGAACGCTTTTCCTTCTATAATTTCTACCACACACTCAAATTCCAATTACATGTGTATTCTAGAAACCAAGATCGATTCGTACGTGAGATGATAGAAGGAAGATGGACCGCCCGGTGGACTAGCTTTTTTCTATGCGATAGTTTAATCATTTGTCATCTTAACCAGGCGTCCCTGCCTTTAAACTGTGTAACTTAGAATTTGAAGAATTATCATCCATCTTCCATCTCTCTTCTGTCTTAATCATGAACTCTGGAGTTACGCTTCATTCATGACGCAATCGCTTGATAAGCATGCGTGACTAAGAGAACAAGGCATATGAGCCTTTCATATAACACAATCGCAAGGAATAGCAATGTGTCCATGTGGTTTAATGGTAACGCGCGCCTCCGGTTTGATTCGAGATGGCTGGGTTCGATCCCGCTCCGTGGACTAGCTTTTTCAATCATTAGTCATCTTGATATACACGCTCTTTCTGCGGGTGAGAAGAAACAGCCTGTCGCCAACCTTGCCAGTGGCAATAATTCCGTCGATGCGGTTGAAGAGTCCCTGATTGATCCACTTGAAGAGGGTGAGCCTTGTGAGGGCGTCCACCGAAGTGTCCATCACAGCCTGCACATGGAAGATCAACAACTCATTAAAAGTTTCTTTTCACGCTTTTTTCAGTGTTTTCGGGAACTCAAGAAACGTATCGATGAGTGAATGCATGATGGTTGGACGAATAGAAAACCAAAGTATTGATTGATATTCTATTAACCTTCTCTTCCTTGTCTTTCACTCTATGAAATCTCTTCTGCTCCTTTTTGCTGAAGGTTCTAAGTTTGTTGAATACATGAGCTTGAGAATGCACTTGGAGAGCAAGCACATCTCCTGTGTCCACATTCAGCACATCCTGCAAGTCAACACAGTTCTAACTGCAGATGTCGAGTTCGGGGAAAGAGTTTCCCGAACTCTGATTAACCTACGTTTCATTCTGTTCTACCTCTCACTCAAGTTCACCAGCACTGTTGAGAGTTTTGAAAAACGAGCGTTCTTTTAGCGATGGAGTCTGGACGAATGACGAGGCTTCTCCGCTCGCCACTTTTAGCTCGCGTCTCATGTGATTCCAGACTCCCCAACCCAAAGAACGGTCGTTATTTTTAATTTTTTTACAATTGCACTTTGGTGAACTATGCTCGCACTTGAAATCCTGGTTTTGTTGAATGATAACATTTTTTTGGTTTTTTGTTCTGATATTCCCCTTTTCAGCAGCTCAAGAAGATTTCTAACCTTTCCGTAATCCATCTTCGGTTCTTTCCTAGAATTGAAGGGAAGAAAGCTAACAGTTATAGCATTCGCTCAATGCTCCATTCTATCGGAAATTTAAAATAATTCTTCTAGCTAATGTAGAGTATTTAAGAGCAGCTTGTCGATCGTGAATCACCAACATAAGAATAAACCCAGTTTCAAACACATTCGTTGCCAGTCTGCTCGTTTCGCTCCTTAACTGGCACTAAATTCCCATACGATCAGCATGAAGTTCAGATAAGCATAACTCCTAAACCGTTTCTACAAAATTAAGAATTTTTAAGTGTGCATTCAATTAGTAGATCAACATGAGTGGCAAAGGTTAATAAAGAATTGAACCGATTGAAGTTCACGAACATTCATGGCTTTGTCGACGTTACGAGCGGAGACGAAAGCTGGGTCGTGTTTGGTGACCCATTCTCCATTCGGACCAATCCCGATTCCACCGACGGGACCAAGAACTTCAGTCATCTTAACAATCCAACCATTTCCCGAGACTATTATCCTCATAAGAACGAATTTTATATTTTTTCTGATGGTTTCGAATTAGCTTGGCATCTCCACCTGTAAATCATAGGTACTCAAAAGACCAGCTTTTCGAGCGTAAAAACGAATTTTTATGAGCGGGACTAGTGTGCCATGAAACGAAACCAAACCTTACAATGAATGATAATATTATAGTAGAGACCCGACGATGAAAAAATAAAAGGTTTTTTCTCGAAAAATCAAGAAAACTGGCCTTTTCATATTATATTTTTTCGCAAAAAAAAGAGACCAGACGAAGCTCGAAACAAAGACCTGCCCAGAACTTCTGGTCACATCTCATTAAGATCCGATGAAGAAGTTTATGCATGAATAACTCACCTTGTAGAGCTGCGCCGTGGTGAGTTCTCGGAGCTCATCCTCTCCTGCCTCCTCTTCCTCCTCTTCGTCTTGCTTGCTGTGAGGGCAGTATCGATCTTGCGTCATCGTCACTTAAACCAAGCTGTTGCCCATCACGCGCCAAAAAGCGTGTAGATCAGAGAGACTAATCATGATATGTACTTGAAAGAGAGGCCAAGAATTTGAAAAACCAGAGAACGCAAACTCGCATTACTACATATAGCCCCACCCAGAGAGTGCAGAAGTCTGTCTAAGGGGGAAACAGACCCCCACCCAGAGAGTGCAGAAGTCTGTCTAAGGGGGAAACAGACCCCCACCCAGAGAGTGCAAAAGTCTGTCTAAGGGGGAAACAGACCCCACCCAGAGAGTGCAGAAGTCTGTCTAAGGGGGAAACAGACCCCCACCCAGAGAGTGCAGAAGTCTGTCTAAGGGGGAAACAGACCCCCACCCAGAGAGTGTAGAAGTCTGTCTAAGGGGGAAACAGACCCCCACCCAGAGAGTGCAGAAGTCTGTCTAATGGGGAAACAGACCCCCACCCAGAGAGTGCAGAAGTATGTCTAAGGGGGAAACAGACCCCCACCCAGAGAGTGCAGAAGTCTGTCTAAGGGGGAAACAGACCCCCACCCAGAGAGTGCAGAAGTCTGTCTAAGGGGGAAACAGACCCCCACCCAGAGAGTGCAGAAGTCTGTCTAAGGGGGAAACAGACCCCCACCCAGAGAGTGCAGAAGTATGTCTTAGGGGGAAACAGACCCCAACCCAGAGAGTGCAGAAGTCTGTCTAAGGGGGAAACAGACCCCCACCCAGAGAGTACAGAAGTCTGTCCAAGGGGGAAACAGACCCCCACCCAGAGAGTGCAGAAGTATGTCTAAGGGGGAAACAGACCCCCACCCAGAGAGTGCAGAAGTCTGTCTAAGGGGGAAACAGAACCCCACCCAGAGAGTGCAGAAGTATGTCTAAGGGGGAAACAGACCCCCACCCAGAGAGTGCAGAAGTCTGTCTAAGGGGGAACAGACCCCCACCCAGAGAGTGCAGAAGTATGTCTAAGGGGGAAACAGACCCCCACCCAGAGAGTGCAGAAGTATGTCTAAGGGGGAAACAGACCCCCACCCAGAGAGTGCAGAAGTCTGTCTAAGGGGGAAACAGACCCCCACCCAGAGAGTGCAGAAGTCTGTCTAAGGGGGAAACAGACCACCACCCAGAGAGTGCAGAAGTCTGTCTAAGGGGGAAACAGACCCCCACCCAGAGAGTGCAGAAGTATGTCTAAGGGGGAAACAGACCCCCACCCAGAGAGTGCAGAAGTCTGTCTAAGGGGGAAACAGACCCCCACCCAGAGAGTGCAGAAGTCTGTCTAAGGGGGAAACAGACCCCCACCCAGAGAGTGCAGAAGTCTGTCTAAGGGGGAAACAGACCCCCACCCAGAGAGTGCAGAAGTATGTCTAAGGGGGAAACAGACCCCCACCCAGAGAGTGCAGAAGTCTGTCTAAGGGGGAAACAGACCCCCACCCAGAGAGTGCAGAAGTATGTCTAAGGGGGAAACAGACCCCCACCCAGAGAGTGCAGAAGTATGTCTAAGGGGGAAACAGACCCCCACCCAGAGAGTGCAGAAGTATGTCTAAGGGGGAAACAGACCCCCACCCAGAGAGTGCAGAAGTATGTCTAAGGGGGAAACAGACCCCCACCCAGAGAGTGCAGAAGTCTGTCTAAGGGGGAAACAGACCCCCACCCAGAGAGTGCAGAAGTATGTCTAAGGGGGAAACAGACCCCCACCCAGAGAGTGCAGAAGTATGTCTAAGGGGGAAACAGACCCCCACCCAGAGAGTGCAGAAGTATGTCTAAGGGGGAAACAGACCCCCACCCAGAGAGTGCAGAAGTATGTCTAAGGGGGAAACAGACCCCCACCCAGAGAGTGCAGAAGTATGTCTAAGGGGGAAACAGACCCCCACCCAGAGAGTGCAGAAGTCTGTCTAAGGGGGAAACAGACCAACACCCAGAGAGTGCAGAAGTCTGTCTAAGGGGGAAACAGACCCCCCACCCAGAGAGTGCAGAAGTCTGTCTAAGGGGGAAACAGACCCCCACCCAGAGAGTGCAGAAGTCTGTCTAAGGGGGAAACAGACCCCCACCCAGAGAGTGCAGAAGTCTGTCTAAGGGGGAAACAGACCCCCACCCAGAGAGTGCAGAAGTCTGTCTAAGGGGGAAACAGACCCCCACCCAGAGAGTGCAGAAGTCTGTCTAAGGGGGAAACAGACCCCCACCCAGAGAGTGCAGAAGTATGTCTAAGGGGGAAACAGACCCCCACCCAGAGAGTGCAGAAGTCTGTCTAAGGGGGAAACAGACCCCCACCCAGAGAGTGCAGAAGTCTGTCTAAGGGGGAAACAGACCCCCACCCAGAGAGTGCAGAAGTCTGTCTAAGGGGGAAACAGACCCCCACCCAGAGAGTGCAGAAGTATGTCTAAGGGGGAAACAGACCCCCACCCAGAGAGTGCAGAAGTCTGTCTAAGGGGGAAACAGACCCCCACCCAGAGAGTGCAGAAGTATGTCTAAGGGGGAAACAGACCCCCACCCAGAGAGTGCAGAAGTATGTCTAAGGGGGAAACAGACCCCCACCCAGAGAGTGCAGAAGTATGTCTAAGGGGGAAACAGACCCCCACCCAGAGAGTGCAGAAGTATGTCTAAGGGGGAAACAGACCCCCACCCAGAGAGTGCAGAAGTCTGTCTAAGGGGGAAACAGACCCCCACCCAGAGAGTGCAGAAGTATGTCTAAGGGGGAAACAGACCCCCACCCAGAGAGTGCAGAAGTATGTCTAAGGGGGAAACAGACCCCCACCCAGAGAGTGCAGAAGTATGTCTAAGGGGGAAACAGACCCCCACCCAGAGAGTGCAGAAGTATGTCTAAGGGGGAAACAGACCCCCACCCAGAGAGTGCAGAAGTATGTCTAAGGGGGAAACAGACCCCCACCCAGAGAGTGCAGAAGTCTGTCTAAGGGGGAAACAGACCAACACCCAGAGAGTGCAGAAGTCTGTCTAAGGGGGAAACAGACCCCCCACCCAGAGAGTGCAGAAGTCTGTCTAAGGGGGAAACAGACCCCCACCCAGAGAGTGCAGAAGTCTGTCTAAGGGGGAAACAGACCCCCACCCAGAGAGTGCAGAAGTCTGTCTAAGGGGGAAACAGACCCCCACCCAGAGAGTGCAGAAGTCTGTCTAAGGGGGAAACAGACCCCCACCCAGAGAGTGCAGAAGTCTGTCTAAGGGGGAAACAGACCCCCACCCAGAGAGTGCAGAAGTCTGTCTAAGGGGGAAACAGACCCCCACCCAGAGAGTGCAGAAGTCTGTCTAAGGGGGAAACAGACCCCCACCCAGAGAGTGCAGAAGTATGTCTAAGGGGGAAACAGACTTCGAAAACAGTAAAAAATTAAGAAGTACGATTTCTCTTTCTTTTATATCAAGTTCAAAGAAGCAAAGATTGCTTCTGCTGAAAAAAATTAAGAACTATTCTGATTTATTTACCACTCTAAATTTTCGACTAGTTTCAATGATCGCGTAATATTTAAATGGTACACATAGGTCAGCAGAACTGTTGAGAATTCCGAGAAAAAACGACCGTTTTCTGAGCCGGGAGTCTGAAATAATGAGCTATCCATTCTGCGTCCTTCACCTCGCACCTTCACCCCAACCTTTTTTTTTTAACTCGCACCAAATTTTCGAGACTCCCCCCTTCGAGATTGATCTTTTTAAAAGAAATCTAATGGAGCGTTAGAATTCAACTTTTCAGTTTGCAAAGTAATTTCTGCAAAGTGATCCCGTTGAACGCTAAATCACTCTAAAACCACGACGTAAACAACGAGCGGTGCGAGAGAGTGGTAAAATATAGCATAAAGTTGGAGAAGTAGATTTTTTTAACTTTGCAGAGATTACTTTGCAAAGTGAAAAGTTGAATTCTAACGCTCCATAAATTTTCTAATGACCCATGTTGCAGTATGCTTGTATATATGTACTTGAAAGGTTCCCTGAAGTTATCTTTCCTCGAGAGTATTTTAAGAATCGATGCGCCAGTGAACGTGGAGACCTTTTGGGTAAGGATCGCGGACAGCTTGATACTTGAAGAAAGAATAAGGACAGCTGAATACTCATATCAGACCAGGGGTTGAATAGTGACCGGATCGGTCCCGTCGGCGGATACATGTACACACACTATTGACAAAAAACTCCCTTTTTCTTACCCTTTTCCTTCATCCCCTCTTATTATTTTCTCCAAATTTTGAGCGGCGGATACATGTAAACCCAAATATGGCGGCTCCATTGAACCCCTGTATCAGACCCTGATCCGAGGGATTTATTATTCACTCAATTGAAGATTCCGTTCTGTATACTCTTACTAACTATAAATATGCATAGGAATGGCGAGCAAGTATCACTTCGTTTTATATATCAGCTCGCAGACGAATTTTTCGGACCCTGATGAAGAAGTAATAACCAGTGGAGCAGCCAGCTCTTGGATTGTGCTGCAGCCTCATGGAGAGGTCGTACTCCCGGTCGAACTCTCTCTGCAGAGCTCTCGCGAACTCCTCGTCGCACTAAAAATCTAATCTAGATAGCAAGTCTTACTTTCAGAGAAACTCATCGGTTTAAAACCAACTGACCATATCGAGTTGGTCTACGAATGACCTCGAGGACGGGTTTGGGTCTGGCGGGGGGTCTCCATCCTGAAGTCATCCACCTATTTCGTATAGGCTTAGAAATTTACAATTTATTTTCAAACAGTTAAATAAGTTGAATTTGTGTTGTTTTTTTTTTCAAAAAAAGGTATATTTGAACTTTTCTTTAAAAAAATTACTCCTTAGTAATAACGCAACTGTTTCAGATAAAAAAAACACTCAGAACAATGAATCAGAGCAGAATTAATCAGTTCCATGCATGTGTGTGAACTTTTGAACGAGTAGAGTCATAAGAAATTCATAGCAGAGAGACTGACCTCCAACTGATGTGCCAACTCTTCACTCATTATTTCAGCGAAAGAGACGATGGGCTCCTCGACATCCTCGGCACTTCTGCCCCAAACACTCTTCGACCAAGGATTTACTCCCTCCATTCCTTCTAGCTCGGGCGATAGAATACAATTACAGGAGATCTTCGATAAGACCTTAATTATTACTTGCAGTTGTGCTCTTTTGGCACAATTAGTGAATTGACTTGTGCACTGAACACTTTTGGAACACTATATCGCAAACGAGTTTTTCATGATTATATACCTTTTTTGTTGTTACAACAAAACCCGAAAAGAAAATTTTGTTTTGAAAATGTCTGGAAAAGCGTTCTGCGCTTAGGAGAGAGCGACAAAAGTTTGAGTTTATCTCATTAATGGAAACACTGAAAAAAATGCATGGCTCTTATATACTCATGGGCAAATCTCACCAAACTTGTAAAATTTCTCCCGGTCGTCGGCCCGGCCCCTTAGAAAACATTTTTTATAGTCAGAAAAATATAACAGAAAGTGAAAATTTTTGAAAAACTAAAGTTCGTGATTAAAAATTTCGAATATTGAGTTTTGGCCCGTGCTATGCAAAACAGAAGAACAAATGAGTCCGGAAAACAAACCACAAATTTTCTTTGATTACCCTATCCCCACTTTTTCGGTCGGCAGGGTTGTACGTTCTCCTGCCCGAAAACGGACTCAACCTTTTGAGCGGATTTGGACAGTTTGAGCAGGGTTTTTTAGTTGGTCCGAAAATCCTACAGACGCCCGCCGGTGGCGGAAATTTTTGTATACAGACACTTTCCTCACATCTCGAAAAAAAATTTTCAAGTTTTAATTTTATGGGACAAAAAGTTTTTGAAAAATTTTCACCCTCATGAGTTAAAAAAATTTCACATAAGGGTCCCCCCCCCCCTTACGAGTTAAAAGACAGACGCCCGCCAAAGGTCTAAAACAGACGCCCGCCGACGCGCGACCGGACATGACTAAATAACCCTTGAGTTTGAGATGTTTAGCTTCGGCAACCATGGGTTTGAATTCCGATACCGCATAAACATTCCAACTGTATGAATAGTTAATGCACCAATTAAAAACTTTCACCAGTATTAAATCCGCCATTGCAATTGCAGATCAAAGTTTCTGGCGTAAAATTCAGTACTTCAAGATGCTTTGCAGCTGAAATCGAGCGATCAGCAGACGGTATTCCTAACATTTAATACTTCGCTTCAAGTTATTTTGTTCAACTTCTGGCCATCTGTCAGTTTTTGTAGGTCTTTTTTTTATCTCAAGCAGGCTTTTTTTCGATTTTTAAAATATATATATATAAATGGGAGAGAAGAGATTCTGCAGATGACCTTTGGCTTACTCAACAATGTTCAAGACTAGCCGGATTACTACGATTCAACACTATCAAGTCAATTGCAGTCCTTGTTATTAGCCATTTGAGCGGGCTCACAACTTTTGACATGTTATTTTTCTGTAGAAAAAATTCTTTGAATTGATTTATTTGCAAAACAAGAGATCTTCAGCAAAAGGAAGAAAAAACGGTATAAATAAGAAACTAAATGGTTATGAAATACTCAATAGAAATGGAAACAATTGATCCGTGAGACATGAAATCAACACAGTTAAACTGGGGATTGCTTTCCCGCGACAGCTCGCCACGCTCTTCACGACCTGTCTCTCCTACGAGGAGAGCGAGATCGGGATCTGTTGTATCTGTTTGAGCCGAGAGGAGCGCCGTTTGCACCGGTCGCTGATCTGTGGACGGGTGAGCGGCGTTTGGGGGAGTAGCGTCGACCGATGGGGGATCTGCGCGGAGGAGTGCGGACTCGGAGAGCTCCGGAGCGGGCCGCCGAAGAGATTGGTTGCTGAAATGCAATCCGCCTGACTTTCAAGATGGAGAAGCGGGATGGAGACTAATATTCTTGCATTACTTCAAGAGTGGACCCGTAGGCTATGTCTCCTGTTGCACAGAGCTCTTCTGGATGTTATAATATATCCTCACTAGTATCATGTAATTAGAAAGTGCAGAATCCTATCAGATATGTAATACCGCATGTTCTTTAAATACAAGGTATTCTCTTGGAAAAAGACACATGAAACATCGAAAAAGCAGAAAAAAATTATCACAAAACTTTTTTCTCGAAACTTGGAAGTTATTGTTGCTATTCTCGAAAGTATTTAAGGACATGAAAGAAGAGCTGAAGAGAATAGAGTTAAACCTGGAGATGCGTCACTTCCACTTGAACGACTTGTCCATCGATCTGCCCTCCATCCATGTGTTTCAGAGCCTAAACCGACAACAATTCTATCACAATAAACCGAGCTTCCAAAAAACCTTTGAACGCCTTTTTCCAATTCAAACTCAACGCTTTCATCTTTATGCTTTAAAACTTCCAGTCTACTTGTAATATGAGCGAAATTATTCCTTGTCCTCCACAATATCATGTAAGAAGAGGCCTTTTTCATTCCCATCCTCAACATTAACATTACAATCTACAAATTTCAAATCTATATCAATCAAAAAATATCAACAATCTACAAAGTTGTGTTTTCCGCGCTTCACATTCAGAAAAATCGTTTGATGTATGCATGAGATTGGAAGTAGAATAATAACCTTTTCTGCATCTTCTTGGTTCTCGTACTCGACATATCCATATCCCCTGCCAAGATGCGGGTGATTCCTGTCCGATGGCAGATCCCAGTTCTTGAGCGGCCCGTAGATGCCAAAGATCTCTTGAAGGTGCTCCTTGGTCACATTCCTACTCAGGTGTCTCACGCAGAGTCTCTTGGGTGGAGGAGAAGCTTTACGAACGGGCGAGCGAGAGGAGCGGCGGGGGGAACGGGAAACCCGGCGGGGAGAACGGGACACACGTCGAGGGGAGCGAGAGGAGCGGCGTGGGGACCGAGAGCGCCTGAATCGTTTCTTTTCTCATAATCTCCGATTTTTGATACTGTATATTGAAACTTACGAATAAATTATGCTCTGCATATTCTACTCAAACTCTCTACACAAAAAACCGCTCAGAGAAGACGATAAAATGTTACAAGGGGAACCTGAGCTAAATTCTTGCGCTTTTTTAATTTGCCGTTCTTCTATGACAAGATTGTAATCATCATTACTCTAGATACTCAATTTAATCCGTAAATAGCTGACTCTGGTGAATATATATTTTATCTACATCTTTCGATGCAAAAAAGACATTACAACCAAATAAAAGAACATGTAAGAATACAAGGCTTATGTGGAATCATTTGAAAACAACAACAATCACAATCACAATCAGGGGTTAAATAGTGACCGGATCTGTCCCGTCGGCGGATACATGTACACACACTATTGACAAAAATCTCCCTCTCTTTTCTTACCCGTTTCCTTCATCCTCTCTTCTATTTTCTCTACAAACTTTGAGCGGCGGATACATGTAAACCCAAATTGGGCGGCTCCATTTAACCTCTGATCACAATTAAGACAAGATAAAAAAAAACCTTTTATTATATTTCCTAGTATTGCAAAAAAGATTTATGGAAAGTCAGAATGACTGACCTAGGCGGACTTCTCCTCAGGACTCTCCCCCTGTCTCTGCTCGGAGAGCGACGTCTTCTCGGCGATGGAGAGAAGCGACGTCTTGACGCGCTGATAGAGCGACGCCGGCGCTTGTCTGGACTTGGTGAGCGCCGCGATGCGGTGATCACTCCACGGTCACCTTCAGATGGCTCATTAGCATAGGTTTATATTATAGTGTGTCCGAAAAGTACACGGAGGCCCCCCCGATGATGACAATTATCTTTAAGAGACACTCGTAGGTAACAGGCAGTTTTTCTACAAAAAGAATATGGGGCATTACGTCAAGTTCTGCTCTCGTAATCAGGATGTTTCTTCCTACCCGCAGATATATCTATGTCTGTGAAGATTTCTAATCATGAGGAAACGACAGGCCTCGAGAGAGGAGAAGAGAGCGCGAGAGCGTGTATCGTAAAGAAAGGAAGCAGACGATCATTTCTATCATTAGCCATTTTGGATAGCGCACAGATTTGCGAATGTATTTCATACTCTAACCCAAGAGAAACACATTTCTCGTAATTTGAACAGAGACTCGCGAAGTTGGGAGCAGAGGCCTGCTAACAGAGCAGAGGCCTGCTAACAGAGCAGAGGCCTGCTAACAGAGCAGAGGCCTGCTAACAGAGCAGAGGCCTGCTAACAGAGCAGAGGCCTGCTAACAGAGCAGAGGCCTGCTAACAAAGCAGAGGCCTGCTAACAGAGCAGAGGCCTGCTAACAGAGCAGAGGCCTGCTAACAGAGCAGAGGCCTGCTAACAGAGCAGAGGTCTGCTAACAGAGCAGAGGCCTGCTAACAGAGCAGAGGCCTGCTAACAGAGCAGAGGCCTGCTAACAGAGCAGAGGCCTGCTAACAGAGCAGAGGCCTGCTAACAGAGCAGAGGCCTGCTAACAGACGGTAAGACTTCACTTTTTAACGAATGTTAATTAGTATATTCTTACATAGGCATGCTTGACTGTTTCTTCGACACAACCCAATCTCTCTTTCAGCTGCCCATTTCTCCTACTTCATACTTCTTCATATGAAAAATGGGACTTCGAAAAACGTCACTTTTGGTGAAAAAATTTTCAAACTTGGGAATAAACTGTTTTTTTATTGATGATCTTTTTTCATTTCGGATGAAATTTTCCACACAAAAAAAAGAGAAAGAAAGAGAAAGAGAAGTAGGGAGAATTACAACTATAAAATTAACATTTCAGCGCTATTGCAGATAAAGAGACCTTTTCATAGAAATTACCTATTTCAATTATGAATATTGTCTTCTCTAAAAGGGTGAGTGCGTAAATTTTCAATGGCACATGGAAATCATAACATAGCTTGACAAGAAAGTGCTCAGGGATAATACTTATGATAGGGTAAGAAAGAATTCAAGAAAGATTTCACAACACATTTTCGAGTACCCCTCTGCTTCGCATGTATGTACTTGATCTTCGCGAGGCGCGTTTTTGTCAATACCAGACCCTGAAAGGACCTCTAATCGTCATGCAACTTGCTGGCTCAGTTTTTCAGCTAAAGCGCCCGTGAAACACTATGAAATAATGACCTCTATCAGCGGCGGCACCTCGTCGAACTGGCGAGCGACGTGGAGGCGAACGAGAAGACTTCGCAGCAACGCGGCCAGCTTTCTTAGCCGGAGACGGCGAGCGAGTCGAGCTGCAGTTTAACACGTTCGCCACAATTTTTACTTTTTACAAACTCTCATCTACACGGTTTGAA
Source organism: Allodiplogaster pararmata (assembly GCA_964056735.1). Lineage (NCBI taxonomy): Eukaryota > Metazoa > Nematoda > Chromadorea > Rhabditida > Diplogasteridae > Allodiplogaster > Allodiplogaster pararmata. Next base: position 25,006,986 of record OZ057403.1, on the reverse strand, counting down.
CGCATAAACGCCTGGTTAACCCGAAAACAGTTTAACTTTTGATGGTAAATATAACAACAGAGCACATTTTTCCTGCATTAATTTCCTCCAATGAGTAGGAGAAAAATCGGAATAACTTATCAGATTGTATTGGTGTGGCCCATCAACAGGAGACTTTTATTTTTCTTTGAAAAAGAGCACAACGAAGAATTATTAACATATTTTTCTTTGAAAAATTTGTGCATTTTTCAAAAATTGTAACTATTGAGAACTTCATTCAAAATTTTCAAAAAATTATAAAGTGAATGAATACTAAAAGCTGAATCTTTCACATTTTGGTTTGAGTTAAAGTCTCCTTCCTCAATGCTATTGATATCAAATATTTCAAAATCATTTTTCACATTCTTTGAAATTGTCACCTGCATTTATAAAAAAAGTTGCGTAATCGACCGAGGCCTAGAATAAAACGAATAGAGGCCGAGGTGAAAACGAAAGAAGAAGAAATATTAAGAAACATAGGAGGGAGGTCAATACTGTGAATACTCTTTAGCTTCTCATTATCTAAGCCCCCCTTCACTGAGCAGCCATTTTAAGGCCCCCCTCCACTGAGCAGTCATTTTAAGCCCCCCTCCACTGAGCAGTCAGTCATTTTAAGCCCCCTCCACTGAGCAGTCAGTCATTTTAAGCCACCCCCCACTGAGCAGTCACTTTAGGCTCCCCTCCACTGAGCAGTCATTTTAAGCCCCCTCCCCTGAGCAGTCACTTTAGGCACCCCTCCACTGAGCAGTCATTTTAAGCCCCCCCCCCACTGAGCAGTCACGTTAGGCTCCCCTCCACTGAGCATTCACGTTAGGCCCCCCTCCACTGAGCAGTCATTTTAAGGTCCCCCTCCACTGAGCAGTCATTTTAAGCCCCCCCCCACTGAGCAGTCACTTTGGGCTCCCCTTTACTGAGCAGTCACTTTGGGCTCCCCTTTACTGAGCAGTCACTTTAGGCCCCCTCCACTGAGCAGTCACTTTAGGACCCCTTCAACTGAGCAGTCACTTTGGGCCCCCCATCCACTGAGCAGTCATTTTAAGCCCCCTCCCCCACTGAGCAGTCATTTCAAGCCCCCCACCCCCACTGAGCAGTTCTGAGAAGCGCATAAGTTTTTTTCAATTGAATCTTGAAACTACTCAAACAAAAAATCGTGGTTCATGTAGCGTTCCAAGCTGATTCCATTTTTTATTTCGAAAGTGAGAATTATCATCGACAGATTTCACAACTATTGTACTATTATAGAAATAATACAAAGCAAATCCGAAAGATGTTTGATTGAAAGAATTTTTAGATTCTCGTTTTAACTTTCATTCAATAAAGATTGTTTCTATGTTTAAAAAAAACTCTCAATTTATCATAAAAATTAATTTCCGATTACGAGTTTCAAGAAACTTCCACTTCAAACCCTCCCCCTAAAAACCCATATCCTTCAGAACCCCACGTGATACAAGAACCCCCCACTCCATAGTAAAACATACTCAAATAGGAGGAGGGTTAACGGTGAAGAGCAGAAATGGAGAATGGATGTAGTAAAATGTTCAAAGTTTAACCTTGGTTCCTTAGCCATACAAAATCGGGAGTTAAAGTACGTACCAGGACATTTTAATTTTGGCCCTCCTCACAGCGCCACTTTTTCAACAAAAAAGTCCTGGGTCTTTAGACTCCTTTGCCCTAGCCTAAGCAATCATTACATATTGGGTGCACAAGAAAAAAAATCTCGGTTTAAAAAAAGTCAATTATTTTTTCAGAAGTTTTCTAAAACTTTCTTTAGTAAAGGTATATGAAGTTCGCACTTTCATGTTTTTTTCTCAGTCATCTCATTCTATTAGCTTTTCAGATGGCTGAACGGTGCGAGCTCGAAAAAATGATACTATGGGCGTCTCTTCTCTTCTGCTTCAAGCTGGGGGAGAACGCTGCCGCAGCACATCGAAAATCATGTCAGGCATACGGGCAAGGATGCCTTAGTGAAGGACAGTGCCAGGCTTGGTTCAGTCGGTTTAAGCAAGGCGACAACACGCTGGAAGACACGGACCGTCCAGGACGGCCTCGTTAGCTCGATCTTGAGGATCTTCGATCCTTTGTCGAAGCCGATCCCAAACGAACATGTTACGAGATTGCAGAGCACTTCGCGGTCTCTCACACCACCATCGAGAACGGGCTTCACGAGCTCGGTAAAGTAAAGTACACAAGCTCGGGCAATGGGTGCCAAACGACCTGAGGCCACTCGAACCGACGAGTCGCGGCCGCCTCACAATTTCTCTCCTACAAAAGAAGAGACGAATGGCTGGACACATTGCTAACTGGAGACGAAAAGTGGGTGACCTACTATACTTCAATGTTACACGCAAGCGCCAGCGGCTCAGCAAGGGCGATCCGCCAGAAGCGATTCCGAAACCCGGACTGCACCCGATGAAGGTGATGCTGTGTGTTTGGTGGAACTCACACGGTGTCGTCTACTGGGAGCTGCTACCTAACGGCATGACTGTTACAGCAGATGTCTACTGTGCACAACTCGACCGTGTGCAGCAAGCTATGGTGGCTCGAGGCGAAGAGAGCGCCAAGATTCGATTCCTACATGACAATGCACGACCACACATTGCGAAAAAAACGGTTCAGAAGCTGTTGGAGCTAGGATGGGAGTTGATGCCTCATCCATCATACTCACCCGACATGGCACCTTCTGACTACCACCTATTCCGCTCCATGCAGAACCACCTCGCAGAGAAAAAATTTGAGAACGAAGCTGAGGTAAAATCATGGTTGCAAGACTTCTTCGTATCGCTCTCTCCGTCGTTCTACCACAAGGGCATCCACGATCTGCCCACGCGATGGCAACACATACTCAACCATGATGGATCATACTTTGTTGATTGAGGTTCTTGTTTGACTTAATAAATAATCAATAAAAAGAAGATTAAAAACCGAGGTTATTTTCTTGCGCAATAGAAAAAAAGAACAAATAAAACACAAATAACAAAATAAATAGTCCATGGCATAGTTCATCAAAGGTCTATTGTAACTGTTGAAAATTTGAACAAAACGACCGCTTTTTGACCGGGGGAGTCTGGAATAATGAAAATCTACTTAAAGGAGAACGGAGAAGGGAGTGGAGAATTGAAATTCAAAAAGATGCCTTTCTGGTAAAAGATAAGCGAGCCGCCAATTTCGTACCTTCTTTAGTCTTCCCACGAATTGCCGTGAACTCGCAAATCTTATTGCTTAACCTTGTTTAAAAGAGATGGCTCCGTTCAAAAAGTATCAACATAAAAAACACCTAATCCATTGCCATTTCACGGCACTTTGTGGTGACACTATAACTAAAAGTTTAAAGAAGGTACTAAATTGGCGGCCCGCTTATCTTTCACCAGAAAATTACTTTTTTTGAAAAAATAATACTTTTTCGGCTCAAAGAAGGGCCGTTTTACCAAATTCTCAACACTCACACGCCCATGGTAGCATGAAACAACTCAGTATACCGTTATGCAGCATCCCCGGTTGTTAAAAAGGTGGGGAGCTTAAGTATAACAGAACTTCTGTCGTAAATTTTGTACCATGTGATAGGTTAGAGTAAAATTTACCCCAAGTTTTCACTTTAAAAAAATTTTTGGTTCGACTTTTTTTGGAATGAATTTTACCTATGGTTAGTGTGCAGCATTCAGTAAATTAAATCACCAACTAAAGAAAAAAATTTTAATCTTTTTTTCTGTTTAGGTTTGGACAAAGGTTAGACAATTGATAAAAGAAGGCGGGGTTGTTACAAAATTCAGGCAATCGAAAACATATGGTGAGGGTGGATGAATATTGCATTTTTTAATCTTTTTTTTCTGTTTAGGTTTGGACAAAGGTTAGACAATTGATAAAAGAAGGCGGGGTTGTTACAAAATTCAGGCAATCGAAAACATATGGTGAGGGTGGATGAATATTGCACCACACTTGGTCTCATTCTTAAGCCGTACGGCCTCGCCAGCGTAATCTTTACCTAAGCCTGAGCGAAAATTTTTTTTTTAAATCCTAAAGTTCTAGGACATAGCTAAAAAAAACTGGAAAATTTTAGTGCAATTCACATCCAACCTCACCTTTTTTGTCAATTACCCAAAGATTACGCCATCAAGGTAGGAACGAGAAAAAACGGCTCAGGAACTATATCGTAAGGCTTAGAAACGAGAACGTAAAAATTCAGAGAAAACTCATCCAAAAAATTAATTTATTTTATTTTTTCGTTTTAGCCATTGTGAAAAATTTAAGCAAATCAACTCGGAAACAAAAGCTGAGGTTTCGGAATGATGAAGGTTTAAAAAAATTTCAGTTGTCGTTTTTGTTTATTTTATTTACAAATTGAATAATTTTTCAGGATACTCAAAAATGCAAGAAGTTTTGTGGAGATAGTAACGCAGTGCGGTCCCACTCATTTTTGACTTTTTCTTGTCGAATAAAAGTTTTTTCGTATTCTTGTGAATTTATTAAAAGTAATATTATTATAAGTAATATTATTATAAGTAATATCGACAGCAAGACCGGATTGAATCGGTTTAAAACAACTTTTTGGAGAGAAAAAAGTTAATTCAGCGAAAATTTGTTTTTTAAAGATTTTTTATAGACATTTTACAACGCAAGGTTACAGATTGTATGTTTTGTATTAGTTTTTTTCTTCATACGGTCTTTTCTAAGCCGTATGGCCAAGTCAGCGTAACCTCATCTTGAGCCTCAGCAAGAAAAAACAAAGAAAAATACCTGAATGTCCAGGTCTGTGCAACAAAAAAGTTTAAATCAACAGAAATTGTTGAATGTGGAGCAAATGTGTAGTGCAAATTACATTCACCTTCACCTGCTTTTGTCAATTATCTTAAATTGTAAAAAAGTCACTTTCTTTTGTCAATTTTCAAAAGAAGGTGAGGTTGGATATTAATTACATAATTCAAGTTTTCAACTTTTTTCCGCTTTGGCTAAGGCTTTCAGGTAATTTTTACTGTTTTTTTCGCTAAAGCTTAGGTGAAGGATCCATGACACTTTGTTACAAGACAGTTTGTTACAATACAGTTTGTTACACGACACTTTGTTACACGAAACTTTGTTACACGACACTTTGTTACAAGACAGTTTGTTACACGACAGTTTGTTACACGATATTTTGTTACACGACACTTTGTTACACGACACTTTGTTACACGATATTTTGTTACACGAAACTTTGTTACACGACACTTTGTTACAAGACAGTTTGTTACACGACACTTTTTTACACGATATTTTGTTACACGACACTTTGTTACACGACGCTTTGTTACACGACAGTTTGTTACACGAAATTTGTTTTAACCTAATGAAAATTGTAGAAGGCTATATATATTTATGCATATTTGATAAAATTTAGTTTTGGTTTTTTTGAGTTTTTAAAGAAAGTAGTTGAAGTGGAGAATAGTACATTTTGTTACGAGACCATGTTTGATAGCGAGTTACAAAAAGTGATCGAACAAAACAGAGTGAGCAGTTGTTTTTTTTTTTTACAAAATCAAGTCTTCAAACATACTATTAAAAACGTTTTTGTATTATATCAAATTCAACTGTTCATTCCTGGTTTCCTTTTCCAGGTTTAAACTTCTACTAGAAAATATTGAAATGAAGAAACTTTCGAATAAAAAACTCATAAGGGTCGTTGGTTTTGAATTTTCTAAACAAATTAAAACTTCAAAAAATTAAGGGTTGTCCTTAAAATTAAGGGTTGTCCAACAATAAACTTTATTATTGTTAAACTTTTTCTCATTCGTTCATTCGTCAATAATTTGTTAAAGCTTTCCCCGCACCCTGTAGATAAATTGAGGCCGTTTGGCTAAATCTCCGGTGAGGTTGGTGATGCAGGCATAGACGGCCACATTTCCTCGTCGCCTGTAAGCCTCCTCTCTCAGATCCTCAAGCCGAAGCTGGCAAATTTGGCTCTGGGGCAACTTCTCTAGCTTTGTCGAGAATCTGACGATTTCGGAAATCACATTCAACGCTTGAAAAAAGAACGGAGGCGTTGTGTTATCAACTTTTTTTTTCCTGGTACATTTTTAACTGACAGTTTTTTTTACACAATGTTCCGTTCCGACAGTTTTTTTACCGGAAAAGGCTGAACAAAATTTAGGATTTTGAAAACTTTTTATATTGTAAAAAATAATTTAAATTTATAATTTGTTAGAGAGACCGCGGTCTGTTTGAGAGACTGCGCGCAGATTTTTTGTTGTTTTTGAAAATTTTGTTAACTAACTTTTCATTGACAGAAACAAATTTGAACAAAAATTTCTGAATTTAATTTCATTCTGGAAGAAAACTACTGATATTTTCATTCTGCAAAAAATTTCCAACCTTGGTTTTAGTTCTTAGTCAGATAGGGATAGGGAGAGGACGTAAGAGTTTTGGAAAGACGGAGGAACGGTGGATGCGCATTTCGCTATGCTCTTGTTCACGGATTATTTTTTAAACTTAATTTAGAAACATTCTCAAAGTTTGGTTGTTTTTAACTTGGGGGGGGGGTGCTTGACTTGGGGGTGGGCTCCGCTTCACTTGGGGTCGGGGTCTATTTTGTATTTCAATTTTTTTTACATTGAAAATTTACAAAATTATTTACAAAAGTTATTTTTAAATTTTTTGTTGAAGTCTAACAAACAGCCGCAATTTTGATGTTCAATTTCTTAACAAACTGATTACAAAACAAACTAACAAGAATCAACAACTACAAAAAATCAAACAGTTAACTCATTTAGAACCTTCCATCAAACTAAAAACTGTGGAACAAAATATATCGGAGCAAATCGTCGTGTAACAATTTTTTTTGTAACAAAGTTTCGTGTAACAAACTGTCTTGTAACAAACTGTCGCGATACCTAGGTGAAGGTCACGCTGAGGAGGGCGTAATGCTTAGGAACGAGATCAATATGTGTTAAGTGGACCGTGCAATATACATCCACACCTTATTTTGTCAATTGCCTTAAAATTAAGATAAAGTTACCTTCTTTTGCAAAATTTTCAAGGTTTTCAATAAAAATACCTTTGCTTCATGCGCTATGTCACACTCATGTTTGTGTTCTTTTTTTACCTAGAAAACGGGTCTAATTCTATCCGAAGGTTGTTTTTGTTGCTCGCAAAGTCGCAAGAAGCCATTTTAGGCTGAATTCAAGAAAAATTTCAGTTAACGAAAAATTAGCAAAAACTGAAACTTAAAATTCAAAAAAATTACTCGAAAAATTGTTTTAAACCAATTGAATTCGCTATAGTTGTCGATATTATTCAGACGCCCACAAGAATTCGACAAGAAAAAGTCAAATTTGAGTGGTACCGCACTGCGTTACTATCGCCAGTTTTGCTTTGAAAAAAACGTTGCACTCGACAGCTAAACTGAAATTCAAGGACAATCAAAGAAGTAGAAAAGGCGCAAGCATATATCGAAACTTTCTTACGTGAGAAAACGAACCTTGAAGACGAGGAAGACGAAGAAGAACGAGAAGAAGCTGACGACGAACTGGATCCAGATGACGAGGACGAGGAAGCCGAGGCCGAGCGAGACTTCCTTTCTTCTTTCTTGTCCACCATTTCCGAAACTTGAGTCCACTTAGAATTACAAAATTTTCTAAAATACTTCAGAGAAGCCTGAGAAAAGATGTCACTGATAAAAAAGTTTCCATTATCAAAAGGGCTCTTATTTCATAAGGGAATAAGAGCCATCCCTCGTGTCATTCAAAAGAATGACACGAGAAACGAGGCATAAGTTTACTTAGGAGGACGTGCTTTACTTGGGGAGGGCGCAATTTACTTTCGAGGACATTTTATTTTTAGTGTGTTAAAAATAGTATGTACTAGTGTATTTAATACACCCTTTACTGTTTTTTGAAAAAAAAATTTGATGTGAAAATGTTTTTAATATGTATCGTTCCTAAGCCGTACGGCCTGGTTAGCGTAACCTTTGCCTAAGCCTAAGCGAAAAAAAAACACTGAATAATAGCTGAAAACAGCGCTGTTAAGCCTCAGCTAAGCCAATTTACTGAATTAGACTAGATAAAACTACAATATTGGAGCTAATTGTTCCATACGTCTTCGTTAGCAAGCAGTTCGACTAAGCATATGCGAGAAAATCAACAACAAAAGTCAACCTGAACCCCCCCCCCCTAAGTACAGCACGCCGCCAAGTAACAAAGAGCCAGAGATGAATACTTGGCTAATTACCGGTTTTTGGTGCGTCTCAGTTGCGAATCACTAATTGTAGTCAATAGCTAAATCACTTCTTCTTAAACTTCTTTGAGAACTATAACATATATTTTCAGTATATCCATTTTATTATTTTTACAATAAAAAACGCTTACGCTTAGGAAAAAGTTTACGCTAACGAGGCCGTAGGGCTTAGGTGAACGAGACCGCATAAGAAAATTTGAATGTTTTTTCTTTTAAACATTTTTTGAACGCACCGAAAAGAGCCTCCTCCCAAGTGAAGCGGAGCCCCCCCCCCAAGTGAAGCGGAGCCCTCCCCCCAGCCCAAGTAAACTTGTGCCCCATGTTCAATTGTTTCCAGAATTTTTGGTGATTTCTTCGTCTTTTCTACATTTCTCTCTGAAATCTTTCTCAAAGTTTTCTTGCACTCAATTTCTCACGGCTTCTTATTCGTTAAGTTCGGCTTCAAGAGCTATTTTTTCTAAGGTTTTTTTTCAAGGAACACTTGTAGGAAAATAATGTAATTCCACTGATGACTCTTATCAATGTTTTGTTTTTTGTCTTCCGGAGGTTCATACTTCAGCCCTTGCACTGCAAATGTTGTGTTATAATTTCCCTCCCCCCTTTCCACCTCTTAAAACCGTCCGTTATAGGGTTCTGCGGCACTGTTTTCGTTCATCCACACCACTACCAGAGGTTCCATGGGTCAGACGAGAGTGGAATTTTTTTGATACGGTCTCGTTAGCCAAGCCGTACGGCCTCGTTACCGTAAACTTTTGCCTAAGCGTTTTTTGATGTAAAGTATTTTTTATGTAAAAATATTTTTTTGTAATGTAAATAATTTAGACGTATGACCCATGGAACCTCTGGTAGGGGGAAGCCCAGGAGGGCATAAACGCTAACAGTGCCGGTGCTGCTTCATCTGAATCCTTTTTTATATGTGTGATTGAACTGTTCTTTTCCGGAATTTTTTTTCTTTGAATGATTTTTAGGCTCAAGCAAGAAATTTTAGATATGATTTCTGCTAGGGGCTTTTGGAAATTCTGTGTTGATTAAAAAATTTTGCGAGAGCTTCTGTTATACAAACTTTTTGCTTCAGAAGTAGTGTTAAAATGCTTCTGTACGTCATTCTCCACTCCATTTTTTTTTTTACATTAAAGACCTATATTTGCCTTGAAACAGTTTTATCATTTTTATTTTGCTCTTCTTGTTTTTCCGCGAATTAGTTTGCCACATGATCATTCGAGGTATTTTGGCAAGCGGCTGGTTGAAATGTCGATAAAATTTGAACCATGCCGCACAGCAATAAAAATCAATCACTTTTTTGTTTAAGATAGTTTACTTGTTGAATGATGGAGAACGACGTCGAAATGGAAGAAGCCGGTCCGATTCGACCAGATGAAGCGACTATCTTCGATGATGAATACTCTGAATTTTTTCGCAACCATCCTTCTGCCAAGAATGAACGTGGGTCTTTTCAGTTTATTTTTGAGCTCTACGACATGACTAATTTACAGCTAAATTGTAGAGTTTTTTTTTTCTGAATTGTGAATTAAAAACTTTCTCATTTTTCAAAACAAAAACTTTCTCAGTCATATTCTGCAATTCATATAGCTGATTATTACTAGCACCGAACGACAATTTTTCGGTACTTTTTCGGTTAACCGGATAATCGCGTAGCGGTTCCCTTCGCGTCGCGGTTCCCTTCGCGTCGCGGTTTCCTTGTTAGCTAAGCCGTACGGTCTCGTTAGCTAAGCCGTACGGCCTCGTTAGCTAAGCCGTACGGCCTCGTTATCGTAAACTTTTACCAAGCCTAAGCGTTTTTTAATGTAAAAGTAACTTTTTTGATGTAAAAATGAAACGCGAAGGGAACCGCGACGCGAGTATCCGGTTAACCGAAAAAGTGCCAATTTTTCTTAGATTTAATTTGAGACCCACATTTACCGAGCAGAAAGTTCAGAAAAAAAAGAAAAAAAAGAAGGTTTTTTCGCGAATAATTGGAGACGACGGTTATTTTCTGGCTTTAGAAGAACTTGAGAGAAAAAAAACAAAAAGCATGACTTTGAGAGATAGCATCTGCTCTAATAAATAAATAGATTACAACCGATTCATTATATCTCATCGTTCTACTCTTTAATTTCTCAGCCAAAACTGATACTTTTTTTAAATTAGTGACATGGCCATTCAGGAATATCGATATAATTTAAAGGAAAAAAAGGCAAAACTTCAATTTGACGTTTGGTATAGGCGGGTCTGAAGAGGACCTGAATACTCTTCGACTCAGTATATTGTTGCAGCGTGCCCCACGGTCTACTGGAAGGAAGAGGAAGAGGATAAAGTGGTTGATTACATTCCCGATGTGCCGCGCCCTCTCTCCCCCTTCGTTCCGCCCTCTAGAAGAACCGATGCTCCGCTATCATCTGTCTTGCAGCAGACTAATCCGCAACTGGATATGGTCGACCCAAGGTTATATTTGAATCCTAGTTTTCGACTTCTCATCATGACTCCAAGCCAGTGGCTATATAAAAATTTGGCCGACTGCTTTCTAGTCCAAGCTCCGCTTTCAGCGAAAAGGTATTTTGGGGGATTTTTTCCATAAATAAAGTTTTAAAGGTTTACCGGCAGGTATGTGTTTGAGAATCAATCAACCAAAAGGCCTCGTTTTTACCAAATTAATATTTAAGTTCCCGATTCAAATATAATTCGGGTATTGAATAAATTTCTGGCAATTTAAGGAAGTTTTTTCCTGAATTCCACGCGGAGCAGGTGGTTCGCTTCTCTCGTCTGCTTGTTAACAACATCAAATCCTCTTCCAAGATGGACATCTGGTGGATGAGCAAGAGCTTCCACAAGAGGCAGCAGCCAGAGGAAGAGGCACAAATTCCCGGCGAACCAGAGGTTCCCTTTTTTTTCTTCTTAAACTTGCCTCGGAAAACTGGGTTCATCAAGATTGGAAAAGCATCGTAACTAGTGTGTTTCTCTATGCTGCAGTGCGTCTAAAATCTATGCGCTTACCAAGAAAACTAGCGAATCTATCCGCTTACCAAGAAAACTAGCGAATCTATGCGCTTACCAAGAAAACTAGCGATAAAAAATGCTGTGATCGTCTGCATTCTCTCTTTCACTTCACACGCTCTCGTGCTCTTAAAGACCCGATGTTACCTCGTGATAAGGCATCTTGATATACACACTCTTTCTGCGGATTGGAAGAAACAGCCTGAACTTCTGATTAAAGACCCGATGTTACCTCGTGATTAGACTCTTAAAGACCCGATGTTACCTCGTGATTAGACATCTTGATATACACACTCTTTCTGCGTATTGTAAGAAACAGCCTGAACTTCTGATTAAAGACCCGATGTTACCTCGTGATTAGACTCTTAAAGACCCGATGTTACCTCGTGATTAGACATCTTGATATACACACTCTTTCTGCGGATTGGAAGAAACAGCCTGAACTTCTGATTAAAGACCCGATGTTACCTCGTGATTAGACTCTTAAAGACCCGATGTTACCTCGTGATTAGACATCTTGATATACACACTCTTTCTGCGGATTGGAAGAAACAGCCTGAACTTCTGATTAAAGACCCGATGTTACCTCGTGATTAGACTCTTAAAGACCCGATGTTACCTCGTGATTAGACATCTTGATATACACACTCTTTCTGCGGATTGGAAGAAACCGCCTGAACTTCTGATTAAAGACCCGATGTTACCTCGTGATTAGACTCTTAAAGACCCGATGTTACCTCGTGATAAGACATCTTGATATACACACTCTTTCTGCGGATTGGAAGAAACAGCCTGAACTTCTGATTAAAGACCCGATGTTACCTCGTGATTAGACTCTTAAAGACACGATGTTACCTCGTGATTAGACATCTTGATATACACACTCTTTCTGCGGATTGGAAGAAACAGCCTGAACTTCTGATTAAAGACCCGATGTTACCTCGTGATTAGACTCTTAAAGACCCGATGTTACCTCGTGATAAGACATCTTGATATACACACTCTTTCTGCGGATTGGAAAAAACAGCCTGAACTTCTGATTAAAGACCCGATGTTACCTCGTGATTAGACTCTTAAAGACCCGATGTTACCTCGTGATTAGACATCTTGATATACACACTCTTTCTGCGGATTGGAAGAAACAGCCTGAACTTCTGATTAAAGACCCGATGTTACCTCGTGATTAGACTCTTAAAGACCCGATGTTACCTCGTGATTAGACATCTTGATATACACACTCTTTCTGCGGATTGGAAGAAACAGCCTGAACTTCTGATTAAAGACCCGATGTTACCTCGTGATTAGACTCTTAAAGACCCGATGTTACCTCGTGATTAGACATCTTGATATACACACTCTTTCTGCGGATTGAAAGAAACAGCCTGAATTTCTGATTCCGAAAGCTTAGGCTAACATTCTACTTTCTCAAATCATTCTGAGTTGTGAGCTCAAGATGCCCCTTGAGTACTTATCTATATTTTTCAGAGAAAAAAATTCGCGTTGTCAATTGCTTCGCCTCCACCAGACGAAGAACTACAACCAGACCAAGAAGTGAGTTTGATATTTTTTAACTTTTAGAATATTCCATTAGTGTAGCAAACACTTCGTCTTTCAGGCTGGGTATGAATCCTGAATTAGGCGCACTATGCCGCTAGGTGGAAGGGAGCGCGTTGAAGAAGATATTATAAGATATGACCTTGAGGTGTCCCTGCTCCGCTCGTGCGCAGATCAAGAGAGACTCGATGGCTCCGGACTCGAGAGCCGCGATGTCTCAGAGCTGGCGGCTCCGTGGAGATTCGGACCGGCCAAGGTTAATCCAGTTTCTCTACAACCAATTTTATTGTTTTTCACCGTTATTTTTGCAGGTTTGGTACGATCGTATGGGAATCCCGGCTCTGGCCACTACTTGCAACTATGGATTCGGGCCGAAAGCGGTGAGTTCACTTCATAGTTTACCAGCACTTGTCAAAAATTTTAAACTGAACGCTAGGCCGAGTGGGGGGCCGAAAATAATGAGAAAAAAAGGGGAAAACAGTATAATAAGAGAGCCATTATTCTTAGCCTCCGCTCGGATGAAGACCATTCATTTTTACAAGTGCGTGTTAGTTGTGGTTGTAATGAGAGAATGAATTTGTAGATGGGCAAAGGAAGTAGTCAGACGGCGATGAGAGAACGAGGAAAGGAGAGAGACGCAGGAAACAAGGAGAGCAAATCAGCAGAGGAGGGAGAGAAGGAAGTTGAAGACGCAGAGGAGGGAGAGAAGGAAGTTGAAGACGAAGAGGAAGACATGGACGACGAAGTGATGGAACTGAGTCCGGAGACCTATCTTCCAGTGAACATCGTTCACTGGGAGGACGACGTTGTCTTGGACGGAGAAGACATCAGGGCACAGGTTCTTTTTTTTTCTTAATCCTTGCTGCGTGAAAGAAGAATGAGGCTTACAGCATTTTTGAATCAAAATGTAAAGGCTTGAGAGCGTTTGCGAGAGTAGTTTGGCCCACGGGCTTTCTCCTTATCTCTGTCTCTCTCTTACTGTTTCTCTTACTTTCTCTTTCTGAAATTCTCTCTTTTGCTCTCTCTCTCTTTCTTTCTCTCTCTCTCTTTTTTTTTCTCACTGACCATATCAACCTCTAACTTGGTGTGTTATTTAATAACTCTTTGAGTTATTGTTCCTACCAAAGGGTTTCTCAATTCAGGTGCAGAAAGAGTTAAAGAGCAGAAAGGTTCCAATTGGCGGTTGGATACCCACCCAATCGCTCAGGACATTCGACGCGTTCTATTCTGCGTGTAAGTACAGCTTAGAAACAATAATAATAATAATACTTGCAATATTCATAAGCTTCTGCGCTTTCCGACAAAAGGTATGTGACTGATTCTTTAGCCAGTTTTTCGTTTTATATACTCTGTAGTTTCTTATTCTCGGACTTTATTGATGTAAACAAAGCAAACATAATAGTTTCAACAAGAAAAAAACACTGCTGATTTTTACACGTTTGAACTCCAAATACAGTTTTTTTTTCTCAGTAAAATCGGGTCAATTGGAGCAGATGCTCTGTCACAGAAGTACCCAGACTCCTATAATATCTCAAACAGGTTCGTATAATTTCATCTAACCTTTTGATAATTCTTCGGTTACTGATATTCCCTTCAGATGTTACCGTATTCCCTTCAGATGTTACCGTATTCTCTTCAGATGTTACCGTATTCCCTTCAGATGTTACCGTATTCCCTTCAGATGTTACCGTATTCCCTTCAGATGTTACCGTGGAGCCGACTCCGACGAATTCGTTGTTTCCAATGGAACACAATGAGCTGATTGACTCCGAGTGGCAGGAGGACATTGTTTGGGACGATTCAATGACAACTCAGCCAGGTTGGCTTTTATCGAATGAATCAGACAAGTTCAGTGTTCGAAATTCGTCTCCCGCGAGCATAGGTAAACTACCAACTGGCGAAATTTTTTTTAGGGCGACCGACCTACCGAATCATCTCCAACTTATCTTGAAAAGATTTTTTAAAAGTTTAAACATATAAAAATTGCAAAAATTTCGTTGTTACAATTGAAAATTTTCATTACCCATAACTCGGCTCAAAGGGATCTTATTTAGACAAGGCTGAAGCTTCTTAACATAATCGGGCGATTGACCGACCTATTGAAAAATTAATGAATATTTTATCTATGATCGCGAGTTAAGAAAGAACACTAATTGAGACAATATCACCTAAAGCAGCAATAGCGATGAAAACTAAGAAAAAATAGACATATGTCATTAACTAATAGACAGAGTAATGACTTTTGAATCTAGAGCCGAAAGTGCTGACGGTGAATTTCTTCGATGATCCTACGATCTTCGGAATGCCTGAAGACAGAGCCTACGATCGGATAGACGATTCAACGGGGAAGGCGTTCGACAGAAAAGTCAGTTATCACCAAAGAATTTTTGATGCGTCCGAAAAAGACAACAAGGCCGGAAATTTGGAATTCTTCTTTAAATAAGATCCGCCGGGATTTTTCAATCGAGAAAACAGCGAATCACTTAGTTAAGGCCTATCCTTGAATGAAAAAAATGTGCCAGAGTTCGAAACTAAGGTCCACTGGCAGAAAGTATGAGCTGACATTCTCATCGACCCTGATTGAAGAAAGTATGAGCTGACAAGTCATCGACCCTGATTGAGCCGAACTATTGTTGTTGAGGAGCACCAGTTCACGAAGAAGTCGAAGATGATCTTGGGCCAAGTGCAGCAGCGGCAGAAGCAAGAAGAAGAGGAGCAGATGGAGAGCAGCATCGCGCAGTTTACTGACAAGGACGCCTTCAACCTCTCCTCTGACGACTTTTATCTACCCAAGACTATCGCCAAGTTTGTCGCTTTTTTCCTCAATTATAACACTCATAACTCATTTCGAGTTAATAATAAGTTTGAGATCCGTTCCCTTTTGGGCAGCGAAATTTGAATGGCACTTTATTGCACTTCGGAATTACACAACTGAATAAAAAAAAATTTTGCGATTGCAATCTATAGTTTTTCGTAATCCTTCTCTCTCTCTATCTCTCTCTCTCTCTTTCTTTCTTCTTTTATATCTCTTCTGTCTTTCTCACTCTCTTCTTAATCTCTCTCCTCTTTCTACCCCTCTCAGTCACTGAATACCTATCGGGATCGTCCCCATGCGGGCTAAGCTCAGGATGAATAGTGCTCCAAGCGATGCGGGAGTGTTTGCAGGTCGGGTACTTCAATCCACGGAGGCTCCTCCCCCATCCAGCACTCTATCCCAGCCCAGAACATCCACCGCTCCTTCTTCCCGACCCATCTCTCGCCCTTCAAGCTGCGCCACTGGCATCGACTGCCTCTATCCAGAAGGATTCTGAAGTACTTTGGAGGGAAATTCGTCCCCGTCAAGACTCTCGCTGCCAACATCCGCAGAATGGCCGAGGTCTCACTTGCTACTTCACATATTATTTTTAGCACTTTGTATGAACAAGTTCAAACTAATAGGTTTAAAAAAGCTGATTGGAAATGACTATTTCGGTTCAAAAAAGTTTATAAGATCCGAGTAAAGTTGAAAAGGTTTTTTTATTGTAGAGTGGGAGGATATGATAATGTTGATGATTCTATGATAATGATAATGACTCTTCTCAAAGAAGTAATTTTCTTGTGACTTTAAAAAAAGAAAACAAGAAATATTTGAATCCAAAATCCAATGACTTCTCCGGGAGTAAAATGTGTGATAACGGGAAAGAAAACTTCAAATTCTGAGTTCGAAGAGAGAAAGAGACGAAAAAGAGAAGATTCAATGTGTCTTCAGCAAAGAGAGAAGGCTCGAGCTGCGGAGGGCGGAGGAGAAATGTTCCTGATGAGACAAGTCTCGGATGTGAGTGGAAAGGACGGAGATCTGCTGCTCTTTGAGTACTCCGAAGAGCATCCAATCCTGCTCTCCCAGCCAGGCATGGCCAGCCGACTTAGGAACTACCACAAGAGAGTCAGCTCGTTATTCATCTGAGATTGTGTCATTGGTGCTGAGCTTTCTCCTGGTGTGTTTTACAAAATAAGATGCCACCGCAATTCGTCGAGTAACTTATTCTAATTAAGAAAATTGCAGATTATCCTGGTGCATTTTACAGAAAACGAAGAAGGAAGCGGAGGTTCGCCTAGAGTTCGGAGAGACGGCATTCGCTCACAATTCCCCCTTCCTCGGTCAACTCTCTCCGGGACAGACGCTTCAGTCGGTGGAGAACAATCTCTTCCGAGCTCCGATCTACCAACATTCCACAAAGAGCAACGATTTCCTCTTGATAAGGAGCAAGCAGGGGTCGGTTACTGTACTTGTTGTAGTGCGATCCTGGGTTTACTGTAAATTAGGTGGATATGGTCTACTTTTTTCCTTCTGCTTTGTACTTCTCATAGCGGAAAGCTTTGGATATAGTTTGTATAGAGCTAATTGTATTTTGCTAGAAAATCAAAAAATTTCATCTGTTCAGTTGTATGATAATGCTATACTCTTGAATTGAATTAAGATTTACCTGAAATGGATTGTAGGTGGTATATTCGTCGCTTCTCTGGCTTATTCCTGGTAGGTCAGCAGTGTCCTTTGTACGAGGTTCCGAGTCCGAACTCAAAGAGAGCCACCGTTTTCGTGAGGGACTTTCTTCTGGTAAGTATGTTTCTTGATTCGAGCTATTTTAAAGAGCAACAAAAGTAATTGAAGAAACATTTTTTAAAAATGCTCATTTTTTCGTTTTCCTTGAGTAGAAGCCTAAGGAAGAGCTTAATAGAAACATCCGATGACGCTTCTCCACTACTAAGAAGACTCACGGCTTGATTCTGGAGAACGGCGAATGTGAATATTACAAAATTGCTCTTGCGATTAGCTCAGATTTTGGCCTCTTACAAAAAAGGCTGACGAAAGAATACAACAAATAAGCTCTTTAAAGTTGATGTTTGACTTTCTACAAGGACTAAACTGAATTTAAAGCAGGGTGTTTCTCTGACCGGCACTGCGGGTAAAAAAATCCATGCGCTCTCCAAAAACCCATCAAAAAAATTCTCGGATTTTTCGTAGGGAACGTCTAAATCATTGGAAAAATTGAATGTTAAACTCTAAAATTTTGTAAAATCTATAAGCTCGAAAAAAGTCGGGCGGATGCTAAGAAACACCCTGACTTGAAGGCCTTCATCTACCGCCTCTTCTGGGCTTCTCCTGAGGTGCCTCGACGACTCAAAATGGAAGACATCAAATCGGCATTTCCCCATTACGCAGAGAGCTCCGTAAGGAAGAGGCTGAAGCAGTGCTCCGACTTCCGAAGACTGGGCCAAGGAGCGGATCAGAACTACTGGGTATGGTTAACACAAGCTATGAAATGGTAGGAGGGCTTCATTCATCATGTCAATTCTCAATTCTTTATTCCTTGAAGACATATAAACATATGCATACAATGGAGATTTGTCGCAGTTGCGATTTCAGTACAGATATATTTGTTTATAACAAAAAAAGAGATGAAAGAGATTAAGTATGAAAAGAGTCAGTAAATATCATTTCATCGGAGTTATAATCGTATTCTGGACACAGGTAAAATAGAAGAAGAGGGGAGATTTACAAGAGCCTTTTTGAATAAAACTGGAGAAGATGTTGCAACTATCTGAGATGGAAGAGAATTCCAAGAACTTATACATCGAGAGGAGCATGTACTGTGAGCATTAAGAACCTTAAAGGGGAGAGCGATTCTAAATGAATGTGATGTCCTATTCTTATATGGATAGGGTAAAATTTTGAATAATACTGACGTATCTAGAAGAACATGATTGTGAATAGATTTGTGGATGAAACATAGGTCGGCTACTGCACGTCTGTATTCTAACGTAGTGAGATTCAGAAACTCTAACCGTGTCAGACTTATCTCAGAAAAAACGGGAAAAAAGAAAGACTTTCACATACTGGTGAAGCATAAGTTTATTTTGGACATATTGAGTATATGATGAGCGCATATTAGACTGGTCTTGTATGAGAGGATTGTATCTTCAAGGGAGCTGATATATAATAGTTTATGTAATAACTATGATCACGACGGATTGAGGTCAAGATGAGAGACAAGTTACAGGTTCTACGAGCTGACTTCCGTCTTCCCTCCAAAGAAGAAGTCCTAGCGATGCTGACTCCTGAAATGTGCTGTGCGCAGTACAGTATGCTAGCAGCGGAGCAGAGGCTTAAGGTACAGTCAGTACAGTATGCTAGCAGCGGAGCAGAGGCTTAAGGTACAGTCAGTACAGTATGCTAGCAGCGGAGCAGAGGCTTAAGGTACAGTCAGTACAGTATGCTAGCAGCGGAGCAGAGGCTTAAGGTACAGTCTAATGAAGTCATGCGCAGTACAGTATGCTAGCAGCGGAGCAGAGGCTTAAGGTACAGTCAGTACAGTATGCTAGCAGCGGAGCAGAGGCTTAAGGTACAGTCAGTACAGTATGCTAGCAGCGGAGCAGAGGCTTAAGGTACAGTCAGTACAGTATGCTAGCAGCGGAGCAGAGGCTTAAGGTACAGTCTAATGAAGTCATGCGCAGTACAGTATGCTAGCAGCGGAGCAGAGGCTTAAGGTACAGTCTAATAAAAAACTATTGTTTCCAGTAAAGCTTAAGACAAAAAATTTTCTATTTCCAGAAATTTTTCTATCAGATAGATGGAACAATGTGTTCAATTTAAACTTTCAAAAAGAACTACTGATTCCAACTCTCTTCACGCAGGGCTGGTTAAAATATTTCCCATGATTCAGGATGCGGGATACGGTGAGAAGTACTTCTTCACTCCTGAGAACGAAGATGATTCGGATGATCAAGTCACCATCGAAGATGAGGTTCATATAAATTTCCTGATTTTTCGGTCACAGAAAAAACTAGAATCAATTTTGTTTGAAGATCAAATGCGCCCCGTGGAATACATCTCGCGCCTTCATCTCTTCTTTGCGTGGCAAATGCATTCTAGACCAAACCGGAATCGCGGATCCTAGTGGATCCGGAAATGGCTTCAGTTATGTCAGAGTCAGCAGCAAACCGCAGAAGGAGGACGTTCCCCAGGTTATTACCTCCTCTTTGAATAGGATTTGTTTTTCAGTCACGAAGAATGAAGAAAACTAATGTCCACAGATTGTCTACCCAATTATGTCTATTCTCCAGGTGCCGAAACGTCTCGTGACAGGAACAAACGCGGATCTTCGCAAGTTACCGTTGAAAGAAGCCAAAGCAATCTGCCGAAATTATGGAGTTCGAGAAGAAGAAGTCAGTCGTTTTTTCACTCTACAAGGCCGCACTCGAAAATCTGAAGCACTAAGAGCGAGAACGTTTAACGTAGAGACAAGAGAGACAAATGAGAAGATCGGTGCTCTTATTGTAAATAAGAGTTTTCCCTACTCCTCGTTGATCTCAAATAACAGATTTTCATACCGAGGGGAACGGATTGTTTGCAGAAAATTGTGCAAAAATCGTGTGGTGGGACGGGAACCGAACCCGCGACCTTTCACATACCGGGCGAATGCTCTTACCCACTGAGCTACACACGCACACAATATAATGCACATTTTAAGGCCTATATAACACTATTCTATGGGTTAAAGAGTTCACATTGCTTTAGATCAACGCGCTCTCGAGATGGGAAATCATTGATGTCATACGTACTCTTTCGACACAAGCAGCGAAACAGAAAAGCGACTTCTCTGGTAGGTTCATGGATCTCGTTTGAGAAAAGCATGAATAAAAACTGGATTTAAAAGAATTCTTAGTACTTGAAAGATAAAAGTCGTGGAGATCAGTAGCAATATGCATGTTGAGAACTCAACTTATCAAAGGTTACTTTGTTAATTTAAAACTTCTTTGTTTTGTCTGTGTTGCATAAATTTAACTTTTTCGTTTGAGAGAAAGTATCTCACCAAACTGACTCTTTTACTCTCTCTAACAGTAGTTTAGTGCAATGAGCCGAGCCAGATCTTATTTCTACCACTTAACTCTTGATACAGTATCCGGAATGGCTCGATTCGCCCGAGGAAACATTCGTCTGAACTTGGCAGACATGCAGGACAAGTATAAGAAATATTGTCAAACTGTGTTCGACCGGCAGAATTGGTTAGAAATTCCTTATTTCAGAATTTGTGTTTCAACAGCAAGAATGTTTTTGTTGTTTATTTCATCTGTATTGATTTATAAAGATCAAATGTTGAAGCATCCTTTCGAACCCGGATGTGTTGTCGACAGACGAGCAGAGCAGCGCGGATGACTCCGACAATGAGGAACTCGCCACTCGACTCGAGAGTATGCTCGCCGCAGCCAAAGGTCACCGCATCTCTCGTCTCATATCTTGCTTCATCGCTCATTCCTCCCCCCTCCCCTTTTCTGTTGAGAGAATCAATTCTGTGAACTTCTTTCCTACATGTAATTTACTTTTTGATATCCTTTTCTCTGCCTGATTCATTCACTTTTTAATAGCATCTTCTACATGAGAAATTTCAAGAAATTAAAGTCTTAATTTAATTAGAAGTGATTTTAAATTTTAGGCTGACTTGTTCTACAAACATCCTAGTAGAAGGTTCGATCAATAGATCATTCGGAAGCGGTAAGAAGAAGATAGTCAGAAATGGTCATAAATAAATAATCGATAATGTTTTGTATTGGTCAGGAAAGAAGAGCATCTCGGCAAATGAGCGGGAAAGGCTTGAGTTCGAAAATGAAGAGAAGGAGAGGAGAGACCTGAAGAGAATGATCGCAGGCGATTCCCACAGGGAGAAGGACGGCAAGGAGGCCACCGAAGCTGAGAAGAAGAGTAACTATTTACTCTTTCAGAAGAATAACAAGAGTATTCTCAGAACAAAAGTAACTTTTCACTCTTTGATTTTTTCATAGTACACCTTTTGTTGAGACACGATAGAACATGTTATAGAAAGGGACTTTAATAAGAAGAGACAAGATAATTGATAGATGCGGTTGATAGAGTTACGCAGGTGTTGTTAGATCATAGGTTAAATATGTTTTGATTTTTCACTAGGTCGATCGCTGAAGTAGGTTTAAAGTTTCATTTTCAACTTTACGAAACCGGTTGAGGCTGAGTTATGGCTAAGAAAACGTTCTTGTTAAGTAGAGGAATGAAGATTTTTTTGCTCTCAACTCAGCGAACTCTGATATTCATTTCGAGTGAGGGAGAGGGTCATTTTTCATTTCTCATTTCTTTATTCCAAGCACATGAGATATCATGAAAACACCAACAAAAACAAAGTTAAATGCATGGACTTTCTTCGGTAGGTCGGTCGCCTTAGAACGTTTTTTAGCCAGTTGGCAGTTTACCTATGTGTTAGATACACACGAAATCAACAAAAGATGGTTTTCATTTCTGATCTCGCTTCAGATGCTCAAAAAATAGGCGAAGACGTAGCAGATTCGGCGTCGAAGATATCGGGAGTAACAGCGAATCAGAAGCTGAAAATCTACAGGACGTACAAGAATGCAGATGGCTCCGAGTCGGTAAGCGATGGCAAGGGGTTGAGTGAGATTAGGAGAATTTATGAGCACAGCTAGAAATGGAGAATACGTTTCTAAGCGTAAATATTGCTAATAATTATCGAGAATTGATTTATTATTATTTAAAGAATTCAAAATATCCTTGTGAACCCTAATGCAGATAAAAAGGTGAATTTGGAAAAAAAATTCAACTCTTGTTAACATATTGTTATAATTGATCGAATCAAAATACTAAAGAGGGGATTTTTTAGCCTTATGTTTAAAGAAGAGATAAGATAAAAATAGAGAAAGAGAGAGAGAGGGAGACTGTAGAGCCGAGCTCTTCTACAAATAGTTAGTGATTGCCTTCTTCAACGTGAAAGGAAACCGCAAAAAAGAAGAGTGATATGTGAAATAATGCAAGTTATGTGCAGACCCGCGTGGAGGTGATAACTCGTCCTCAACTCATCGAAGCCTATCTCCGCATTAGGGTCACCAAGGACGATACCTTCATCCAAGTCTACGCCCAAATGGACGAGCAGTACAAGGAGGAGCGCCGAAAGGAGAAGCGCCGTCTCCAGGACCAACTCAGGCGGATCAAGAGGAACGAGCAGAAGGTGAAGAGTGGCGTGGAGAAGACGATGCCCGAGAAGAAGCCTCCCGTCATCAAACCGAACCTGCTCAAGATGAGGTCAGTCATGCAGCGGGCACACATTAGCTCTCCTGTTTCGCAAGTTTTTTCACTTGTTTTATTTGCTAAACTGAATTTTCTGGGATAGTATACAAACTACATATGTAAAAATGATGTTTTAGAAGAAAAATTCAGCATCTAGGTTTTTTTTTTAAAGTTCAAATTTTCTCTAAAGAATTCTGCATTTGGGCGGAACAAGCGTAAAATATAAGAGGAAAATGTCAGTTAAAAAGGGGAGCTTAGAACCAGAATGGATAACATAGTTCACCTGTAAAGGTTTAAAAGTATTTCTGTAGGTGCTCGGCGTGCGGTGGAACAGGCCACATGAAAACGAACAAGAACTGTCCTCTGTACGGTAAGAGGAAAGCGGAGAAAGGAGCGGGTGACCCTCAAATCATGGGAGCGGCGGAGGATACGGCGACGGATTCTCTACCCGCACCCTCCGGAGAACTAACCGCAGTGGAGGGGACGAAGCTGAAGATCAGCAAGAAGATATACCAGCATGGCGACCAGAGGAAAGATGCGGATAGCCAACTGAACGTATCCAAGAAGAAAGAGGAGCGAGAGGAAGAAGAGGAAGAAAGAGATGAGGACATCGGAGAAAGCGGTGACGACGCCGACGACGACGCTGACGCAGATGAGTTCCTCATGCGCCGAGAGGTCAGCTTTTGAGAGAAGAGAGAGAGAGAAAAGAAATAATGAGAAAAAGAGAGAAGGGAAGACTGAGAAAGAGAAGAAAGAATGAGAGAAAGAGGAAAGACTGAGAGGGAGAGAAGAACGACTGGCACACACAGAGAGAGAGAGAGAGATCCGAGAGAGAGATCCGAGAGACAACAACAACAAGAGAGAGAGAAAAAGTGAGATGAGAAAAATATGTTATGTACACTACTGAACTTTGTTGGGATGCTTTTGCGCGAAGCAATTGAACACCACTAAGGGGGAAAAGACTCTCATATTGCATCTTCGTGAACATTTCAAAAAGTTATTACTGCTTTCTGTGAAAGGCTTTTTTTAATATTGAGAAATTTTTCAGTTATTCCAATTATAAAAAAATGGAAGACGATTCCATCAACTTATAACGTCTGATTGAATCCTTCGGTTCCGTGATTAAAGGCTTTTTGTAACCTATAACAGCGTAATTTATACACAGGTGGTCAAATTGGTTACTGTAGTGATACAGAGATTTGCTTCTGATTAACAAGCAGTATTTGAACCCAAAGCAGTCCTGTTCAAAAGGCTTATCCTTCAATGATTTCAATTCGTCTAAATTGAATATTTTGAGGGAGAAGAAGAGGATGAGATGAGCGATGAGATGGAAGAAAATACGATGAGCAGCATCAGTCAGTGGTCATCTTGATGTGTTGGGGAGTTCACAAAGAAGTACTGGTGTAATTTACTAATACTCTCAAAGTTCTTTCTAAAAAATTACTGTTCAGTTTATTGATCGCTGTGTTATAGGAGGAAGTGGAAGGCGCCGAGGCTTTGATGAGGCAGATTATCTGAGCGGGCCCAGCAAGAGCGTCCAGAGGATCAGAGCGGATCCAAGGGTGATTCACTTCATCAAACAGAGGGAAAGGAAGAGAGAGGGAGAGAGAGAGAGAGAGAAACACCGAGAAGGAGTCGTAGGGAGTACGCCGTGTATAAAAAGTCATTGTTTGAATTTAATAGTTATTTTTAATCTAACGTCTCGTGTATTAAAGGTGAGTATGTCGACTGTGCTGAATGAGATAGTTGGTGACCTGCGAGGAATCTCCGATTCAGAGGCCCTCTGGTTCGCAGTCAATCCAAAGAAGGTTCATTTTCATTGCTTCCCTTAATCCTCAGGTTTTATTTTATTTTTTTCATCACTTCTCTTTTATCTGAGAAGCCAAAGAAGCCTTTGTATGTGCTTGTTGTGAGGAAGCTCTTATTAAAGAGCCGCAAAACAGTTTCCAGAGCTTGAAAAAAATATTGTTGTGAAAAAACCTTCAAAAGATTGGCAGCGAAGACGTTTGATTAAAGAATGATACAAAGCAAAGAAATCTCTTATCGTTCACTTTTTTGTATAGCGCATAAATTTTATCGGCCGTGCGGGCGATAGAAACAGATTTTTAGTAAAGAAGGTCCTGGGGTGAGGGTGATGATGATGATGATTGTTGTTCGCGCTGTTCCTTTGGCGTTAAATGGGAGTCCAAGAGTTCGCGCACACAGTCATACTATCTCACTTCTCTCTCTCTTTCTTTTCGCCTTTTTTAGGTTCGGGTTTTGGCTTTAAAAAATATGATTCCATCCTTCCATCCATATTCATTCAACAATGAAACCTACAGCAACAACAAGCCTATACTGGTGATGAGATCTACAATATTCAAACTGGCAATGAAGACTACAACATTCATTTGGAAATGAAATCTGCAGCATGAACAGTTCTATACCATAGGTCTAGCGGCTTAAGTCTAGTGGGGTTACAACGACAGTTAAGCAAGTGTGAACTAGTGTGATCTTCCTCTACACATAAAGGACAGAGAGGAGACTCAGTAACACCTATCCTATGAAGGTAGCTGTTTAACGTGCTCGAGTAACCACTTCTAAGTTGCGATAGGGTGACCTGTTGTTCCCTAGTTAGTAACCCCGTTGATTTATTGATCATAGGTGGTTTGAACCCTAGGACTGGGTTTGGTTCGCAGTTTCTGAGAAATTTCCTGTCGGCTTCAGTATGCAGGTTTTTCAGTGTTGTTTTGCAGTCTTTTTCTCCGAGACTGAGGTCCATATTTATCGCGTGTTGTTGTTGTTGTCTTGCCCATAAGTCCCGTCGAGGGGAGTCCTTTTGGGATAGGTTGGTGGTGAGGATCCTTCTGAGTCCGGAGAGATTTTCTCCGTCTACACTCGCACCGCTGTCGGCGATCCTCTTGGCGAGACCCATTCGTTAACCGGAGAAGGGCAAGAGGTTATTTTACTGGCGCCTCGACTCGCCATTGAAAAGTATAGCGGAGTATCGGCTGATGTTTTGTCCGGTGGCATGCCCAGGCCGGTCCGGCTTCGCCCTCCTTTGACGAGCTATACTACCCAGTTTTGGTCCGCGGCGGGATTTCTCCCGCTACCTCTCAGCACGAATTCTTCGTAGGGAGGCGTCCCTCTATCCGCCACCTGAGGTCGCGCTCGATTCTGGACTGGAAGATCCGGCTCCATCCGTGACAGGCTCTCAAGGCTGTAGAGTCACGAATGGCCACTGTTGCCAGTGTTTTTCGAGCTGTTGCCAGTGTTTTTCGAGTTCGCGTGTCGACGTATAGTTCTTGCTGGTTGTTCTCGGAAGACGAGGTTGTGGGATGGGTGATCTTTTTGCATTCTGGCTTTAGCTAGGTATTGGTTGGTCAGTAGCTCATTGTGTTCTTTCACCGGAAGTAGTTTTGACTCAAGAGCAAGATGTTGTGTTCCAGACATTTGAAGGTTACCCTTGGCTGCTCTGATTGCTTTGTTCTGGCAGGCCTGTAATCGTGTCCAGTGAGTGATCGCGAGTGGTGCGGTGTATACAGGTGCTGCATAGTTCATGATTGATCTCGTCATTGCTTTATATGTCGCGATGAGTGTTGTGGCACTCTGCCCCAATCTCCTCCCTGCTAACGCGTTGATGATATTGAGACGTTTGGTTGCCTTCGTTCTGATGGCTTCTGCATGGTGTCGGAAAGTTCCTAGTTGGTCTAACACCACCCACACTTGATATCAGTGAAGAGGGTAACCGAGAACTTTTCCTTGGAGATTTGCATCTTTAGGTTGTTCAGTTCTTCTACTAGTCTGGGAAGGTACTCATTCATTTTGTCCTCGCATTCGCTGATTATTGCACTCGATGAAATTATTGTGATGTCGTCCGCATAGGCAACAATGTTTGTGTTTCCCGTGGGCTCTGGAAGGTTGTTTAGATATGCATTGAAAAGGATGGGGCTTAGCACACCGCCTAGCGAAACGCCTGCCCGACTCTTTTTTATTCATTCATTATTTATTCAAAGCATGTAGGTATTTAAGACAAAAGAAAATTACATATAAACAAAGGTAATGCATGGACTACATTACACATAAAGCTTAGTGGCGGTGTGTAAAGGGGAAAAAACTTGTGAAGATGCTGCTGGTCGTGTTCTGGAAGGTCACTCTTTCTCGAAGATTTTTAGACAACCATCTTACGATACCTCTAGGAATTTTGGTCTGTGCGAGTTTTCTGCAAAGCGTCGGGATGTGAACTAGTTCGTACGCTGAGGTCATATGCAAAGCAACCATTATCATTCTCTTCGGGGGAGGTTTTTGGTTGCAACCTTCTGTGATCTGGCCAGTTATTTCTAGGAGAGCTGAGGTTGTAGATTTGCCTTTTGTAAATCCATGTTGCCATTTCGATTCCATCTGCGATGAAAGGGAGTAGGCTTCTTTCGAAAAGTTTGGCAATGGGAGATAAAATTGAGATCGGGCGATATCCTTCAATCGTCGATGAGTCCATGAGTTGCCTTCGACCCTCTAGTTGCTTTGCAAGCTTTTTCAACGTCATCAATCGAAAAAACGAGAACGTCTTCTCTGGAAAAACCTTTTATCCATCGTAGTGTGCGGCGGTTTGTGTGGTCCGATGTTTCTGGGACTTGTTTGGCCAAGTTTTTGTCAAAGGCTTCCAGAGAGGTTAGTTCTTTTCCGTTATGTATGATAACATTGTGCGATTGTTTGTGGCCTCTTCCATCAATTGCTTTGATCGTTTTCCAGAGACGGTTGGTTGGTTCGTTGTGCCGTATTCCAGTGACGTAGTCCTCCCAGGCTTTTTTCATATCCACGCAAATCTGAGTTGCGATTTCAGCCATGATTTTTGGAAGTTAGGGATTCAATGGGTCATTAGTCCTCATGTGGTCTCTTCGTTTAATCAGGGCTTTCGCTTTTTCGCTGAGGTTGGGAGTGTAGGTGACCTTTCTGCCTTTCGGGATATTGTTCTTCGACGCGGTTTGAACAAATCGTACCAGGAAGTCGTACCAGAAAGCATTCCGTTGGTTTTTCCTGTGAAAGGAAAGTCAGCAATTCTTCTGTTGATCTCCATCTCGAAGCCGCTCCAGTTTGCCTTGTTGTAGTTCATGAAGCACTTCACATTCGATATGATAGACGGTTGAAAATCAACTTCGAAAATGATGAAGAGATGGTCAGAGTTGAGTCTGTTGATCAGTGTCCATCTGCATTCTGCTGAAACATCGGAGGAGACAAGTGTTATGTCTGGTGAGGCGTATTTTCTCGTGGGCTGGCGGGCGTTGTTCAGGCAGAACAGGCTTCTCTCTTCAAGAGCCTCGCAAAGATCGTATCCTCTCCTATCTTCAGTTCCTTCACTCCAGAGTGGGTTGTGTGCGTTGAAATCCCCGGCAATAATACATGGACCCTGTCTATCTAGTAATCGCTCAAAGTTAGTATTGTAGCCGGATGAGCATGAAGACCGGGGAGGTATGTATACATTGGTGATAGAGAAATTGCCTCGCTTGTTGGGAACATTTATGCACATAGTTTCCGGCTAGTTTCCGCGATTTTATCCGTTGAGGGCGGGTAATATAGTGGTGACCTGCCACTCCTATGCGGCTGATACGTACATACATACATGCAAAGGTGAAATATCTTGATTTCTCGATAGGTCGAAAAAAAAGTTACTAAAAAAGAATGTTACTGGAAGCTGGAGCAGAAGAGATAGCAACGATGTGTGCTTTTTTAATGCTTTTCTTAACCTTCCGTTCTGTGAGATTCATAGCTCACCAGCAATTGTCAGAAAACCAACAAAAAAAGACCGCTCGGCTGAGCGGGGGCTTGAAATAATGAGAAGCAAGCGAGAGCTGAAGGGCAGTATAATAAGAGATTCATTATTCTGAGCCCCCCGCCCGGATTACTGGTCAATTTTAAAATTTTTGACAAGTTCTGGTGAGCTTTGATGAGTTTTTTTTTTCTTCTGATGCTTTCAACCTCCCGTTCTGTGAGATTTTCTTCTTATTTTTCTGGGATTGGGTTTTAGTTCAATCTCGAGTTCAAATTTTTCGGGATGAGTGGCGGATACGTACATAAACCCATTTGGAACGACACATAATATCCCTGGTTGAGGGTAGGACTATGTTTGTATAGTGAGTATCTTCCCTTATCAGTATGGCTAATTCACCCTCTGAATTGGTACTGTCTTTTCTTTGTAGGGTGTAACCGGGAATACTCAGTCTGGCATCTCCTTCCATTTTGGATTCTTGTATCAGAGCTAGCTATATGTATGCCCAGTTCCTGTAGTAAACTCTCAAGTTCTGCCGATCTTCGCATGCAATTGGCTGCTTGGAGGTCACCGATTACTACACTATCGTGCGGAATCCGATGGATCTACAGCAGATCAAGAACAGGATCAACAAGAATGAATACGAGCTGCGGAAGGATTTCCTACAGGACGTCAAGTTGATCTACGACAACGCCAAGCTTTACAACGGTGACAGTCATGTCATCACAGTTGCCGCTAGAAATGTTGGTCCATAATCGTTTCGTAGGTCATCTTTATTTGTATGTCGGAGAAGGTTTTGGGTGGTAAGATTTCTATTTGAAAGTTTTGGATGTTAAGATGAAGTACATGAAGTAAGAAACGAACATGAAGTAAGAATAATAGAACGGAAAGAAACGAACATGAAGTAAGATACACACGAACTTATAAATATATTGGATCAAATGAAAAAGTAATATTGAAAGCGTTTTGGGAGGTTCAATTCATCGTCATCGTTTTTGTTGATGAGCATAATGAGCTGTTGAGATCTTCGATATGGCTTGCCGTCGAGTTGTGGAGCGAGAGCAGAAGCTGATCCAGCTAGAGAAGGCCATCAACCCCCTCCTGGATGAGAACGACCGAGTTGGCTTCTCCTTCATCCTGGCTGAGGTTGTCCAGAAGTGCAAGAACATTCCCAAGAGTGCGCCCTTCCATAACAAAGTCGACCCGCGCAAGGTCAGCAGAAGCTTCTATCCAAATTACAGTATCCACTCGAGTTTATCTTATTATCGGTGTGGTAATGTTAAGGTGCAAGGGTACTACGAGCAGATATCCCGACCGATGGACCTGTCACAAATTGAGAGGAATGTCAAGGAACACCAATACACTACAGTCTCCGCCTTCTACCGTGATGTCGAGCAGGTTTGAATCGGGCAGGGACTGGTTCAGCCAGATTACCAGGACTTTTCCAGTGTTATCGAGGTTGTTATGAAGTGTAAGGAATTTAAGTAGGAACTTCTTGATGATAACAGCTCAAAAGCCTCAACCTTATTCAGATGAACTCTTTTTTTCAGATTTACTTAAACTCTTGTGAGTTCAACCTCAAGGAACACCCTTTCACTAAGAAAGCGGGAGAAATTGTGGAGTTGGCATCAAAACTTCTCAAGGAGAAAGATGTGCAGCTGAGAGAATTGGAGAGGAACATTGGAATGGCGGCTGCCGGAGGTTACTGTAGACGATAGCAGAGGCACACCCATCGTTTCTTGTTTAGTTGCTAATCGATAGAGAAAGACGAGTGAGTGAGAGAGAAAGAATAAGATAGTGAATAGAGAGAATCTACTGTAAGTATTATTTATTTTAAAACAATGAAACACTTCAGAAAGATGACTCATTGATTAGTCCAATCATATCATTGCCAAGCACGGGAAAAATCATTCCAATTCGTTTAACTTGGCCTTGGTTTGCAGACGACGATGAATACGGCGAGGATACGGTTCCCTTCGGAGATACCGTACCCTTCCGAGAGGTAACCATTCATATATCTTCATCTAGCTGGATACTTATAAAAAACATTAAAAGCTTCCTTTCGGATGTTGATTCGACCAACTTTCAATTATACAAATTTAAAAGGCGGAGTTGGTCTAATGATCGAAATTTCGGAATAAAATGGTTCAAAATAGTTTTTTTCTGCCGATGTGACTTGTTTTCATTATACTTGAGAGTCAACCTACATATTTCACAGTTAGAATGCATTGCTGAATGCCCCTGTCAATGAATGCATTGCTGTTGAGATGAGCTACGAAGAAATGGCCGATGATCTCGCCCTTTCATCCGATGACGAGGCCGAAGAAGAGTTCGAGATGGCAGAGATGGAAGGCGATGGAGAGGACACCATGATGGGATTGGGTTCGTTTGTATTCAAGCTTCCAGGTTAACAAAGAGGAACCCTTAGAGATTTTTATCCAATTTAGGGCCTTGAGATCAGAAAGGCTAGCCATTACATATGTTCCTAAAGTTGAACAACCAACTTGTTAACTATGATTTAGACAACTAATCTGGTTTTGGTTGTACACGAAGTCTATTCTCTTTCCCGACTATCAAGGTAGATCAAAAAGTTAGCCCATGCATTTGAGATGAAAGTGAGTGGGCGGCGAGGTTGGCCGAGTCTGGAATGGCCGCGTCTGGGCAGCTGAACGCGGACTTGGAGCTGTCGGACTCGGATGAGGAGAGTCGCCTGGAAGGCATCAAGCGGCCTCGACTTGATGAGGATAATCTCGACACTTTCTAGATATGCCCACCACAGTTCATACATTATATTTCCCTAGGAAACCCCATTCTTTTAGTATCTCGTTAATTAATCGAGTTTTGAACTCGTGAGTCTCAAGTTCTATGAACTTAAATTACAACCTTAGATTTAAAAAAAAACGTGTATTTTAATAATCTCTCAATGTATGGCTAAAAGCATATCTTATTTACGATAATTAATAAATTATTTGTTTTCTTGTTATGGTTCGTTTGTACAATAAAAAGTGAGAAAAACAACTTTATTATCGCAAATTAAATCTTAATCAACATTAATCGTGAACAACATCAAATTATCAGTAGTTTGATGAGATATTCGAGTCTGAGATGGTTTAAGGAGTCATTTAAAACTACCTCCTGGAGAAGCTTCTAGCATATTCACATTGACTTGAGATAAGCCAGCTGTCGACAGCAATTTGAACACCTTGGAAAGAGCAAAAGGGACGACTAGATCAACAATGCGTGGTGACTTTTACCGTTGCACAACTATCCGAAAACATATGAAGCGAATAGAATACCTAATTCATATAATTAATTATATATTGATTCAACATGCACAGTCTATTATTTTGTTCAAAGGTCCAACTTGTCAAGTGCTACCTGCAGGAGTCGCATGAGCCATGGCGGAAGAGGGCCTTTGGGGTGTGAGGACCCTCTCGGCTGCCGCCAAAGGATGAGCTCGAGTAGCTGCGGGCGACCGCTGCGCAGCTAACTGACCTAGCTGCGCAGCGGTCGCCTGCGGCTGGGGTAGTGTAGAGAAGGCGGGTAGACTCATTGTTGGCGGGCCGGCTGTCGTGGAGGCAGCCATCATCGTGCTCACTGCAGCCGGCATCGTAGCACATGGCGCAGTTGTTATCGATCGATAGGAAGGCGCTGGAGCCGGTCATGTGTCGACGGTTTGTTACACTCGATCGTTACATGCGGATGTAGTTCATTAAAATACTGAATCATGAAAACTAACGGTAAATATGACAGGGTAACTACACTCAAAATACATACCTCTGTTTGTTGGTGCTTCTGGCAGCTGTTTGATCGCCGATTCAGCCGCACTTGTCACTACGGGTTGCGGCTGCGCAGGCGGAATCTGAGTCCGTGCGGCAGCGCTTGCGGATGGCTGCACTGCAACAGGTGCAGCTGGCGGCGTTGGCGACGGTGACGTTGTGTACTTCTCTTCCTCGATATTCAAGTCGATGACATGCGGTAGCGTCACCGGCGCTTCTCTGTAAATAACCAAGGATTTGAATGAAAATTAAAAATAATGTTCAACAAACTCGCCCATAACTCTTAAAAAATGCTTTAAATGCTTCGATTGTCACGTGAAGCTACTCGAGCACGGAGTAAGAGACCCGTAGTAAATATTAGAAGGCGCGTTCTCCATGGATTAAACTGTATTCCCTCGTCGGCAGCGCACTTGCGCACCGAATAGACAAGCGCGAAGTTTCAAGTCCACCACTTTTTCTTTTTTGAGAAAACCGTCTTGGTGAGAGCTATTCTCCAAGTTTTTTTCTCGAGATTCAAAATCCCTCCAAACCTAGTAAATCAAAATGAAGAAGAAACCCGCTTACCTGGTCGGCTCTTCTTTGACTTCGACCAATACTTTGACTTCTGAGAGGTTATCTTTCTTGACAACTGTGCCTCGGTTGTCTTTTTCCCTCTCATCCTCAGTCAGTACAGCAAGATTACGGTATGAGTCACAAAAAAATTAGGTTTTTGGAATGAAATAATAGAATTACTTGCAAAAATGAATAAATCAGGTACTCCTTATAGTCACGAGATTTCCTTTTATTGAATCAGAAAATAAACCAACCGTTCATAAATTCAGATAATGAGCTATTTGATCATCCGCAGGCCTAGACGCTATTTTTTTTCCAATTCTCAATTTTTTTTGCATAGATTCGCAGAAGCTTCTCTAAGCTTGAA
This sequence comes from Allodiplogaster pararmata, assembly GCA_964056735.1. NCBI lineage: Eukaryota > Metazoa > Nematoda > Chromadorea > Rhabditida > Diplogasteridae > Allodiplogaster > Allodiplogaster pararmata. Next base: position 24,973,696 of record OZ057403.1, on the reverse strand, counting down.
ATTTAACACTACGCGGATTGTATAGATTGAATCCTTTCAATGATGAGACTGATATGGCGAGAAATAAAAGATAAAGCGGAACCAAGAGAGCTGAAAAGCTTCTGCAATAAGGATATCTCTTATTCGAACCATTCTCCCCCCGAATCCCCCTCGAGGCGACTGACTACTCAGGAACACGAACAATATATTATAAAAATAACATGCACGGCCGCGGAGAGTGTCAAATGCGGCCGAACTTCTGGATTTTCCTCACTCCAACGCGTGTAATCGTCGTTGAGGTCTCCTTATTTTAGCTGCAGTCGACGACTTCACATCCAATGAATTATTCATAATTTAATTTAATTTCTTTATCGTGGCAGGGGTGAGGTGAGGGCAAAGGGAGGTATTGGACTGCTTCATTTGGCGTTGTATTGTCCATTGCACACGGATTGAGAGGCGGTCACATCGACCGCCAACGTCGGAGGTAGGGAGAAAGGTGGCCCCTCCGAAGGTGGCCCAATAATCTGATGGAAGGTGGCCCAATAATCTGAGTCAATTGATTATCGAGGTTTCTAGCAAATACTTAAACTTATTATATGAGCAATTAAAAAATGACTCGGGTAGCTCATTCCATATTGTTTCGTTCGACTCGATATGGTAAAAAAAATTCTTGAGCTTTTTTTTTTACAGACCGGCAAAAGCAATTTGAATCTATGATCTTTGGTGAAACGATTCCTGGGTGCGAATTTAAGAAAGCTCTCTGATGTCTTTAGGTTACCAAAAACAGATTTGTGAATAGTCTGCAATTCTATTGCTTTTCTACGTGAATATAAAGTCTTCCGTTTAGAAATTAAATTCTCTGTTTATAAGATGGTATATTGTATTGTGAACGTTTAAATATTAAGCGGGTGAATTGCTTTTGAATTTTTTCTAGTTTTTTTTAATAGAAAAGATGTCGCTAGGACTCCAAACCTCAGAGGCGAATTCTAGGATGGGTCTGGCGTATATATTGAACAGACTAAATAGAAGATGCTTGTTTCGTGTTTGGAAAGAAAGTAATATCAGAAAACTTATAGATCTGGCTTTGTTACAAATGTTAGAGATATGATATTTGAAGCATAATTTAGAATCGTATACTACGCCCAAGTCGCGGAAATAAGAAACCGCAGGTAGTTCAGAATCATATAGGGTCAACTTGCAAGAAGGATGGGATTGTCCTATCCGCATGAATACCGTTTTAGTGGTCGAGATAGAGAGTCCCCACTTTTTAGACCAGTCGGCAAGAGCATCTAAGCCTTGCTGAAGAAGATGATGATCACCAATTGAATAGAGCTTAGCATCATCAGCATAAAGAGAGCAATGAATACCTGGAGGGAGGCACTGTGGTAGGTCATTTATGTAATGAAGAAAAAAGAGTGGACCTAAGACAGACCCTTGAGGCACTCCAGAAACAACTGCCGAAGGTTCTGAATGACTGTTGTTGATTACAACGCTTTGTGACCGTTCATTCAAAAATGATGAGATCCACCTAAGAAGGCACCCAGAAACACCGTAATACGATAACTTTTTACAAAGTAGTTCTATTGGAATGAATCAATTGATTATCGAGGTTTCTAGCAAATACTTAAACTTATTATATGAGCAATTAAAAAATGACTCGTGTAGCTCATTCCATATTGTTTCGACTCGATATGGTAAAAAATTCTTGAGCTTCTTTTTTTTACAGACCGGCAAAAGCAATTTGAATCTATGACTTCTGGTGAAACGATTCCTGGGTGCGAATTTAAGAAAGCTCTCTGATGTCTTTAGATTACCAAAAAACAGATTTGTAAATAGTCTGCAATTCTATTGCTTTTCTACGTGAATATAAAGTCTTCCGTTTAGAAATTCAAGTCTCTGTTTATAAGATGGTATATTGTATTGTGAACGTTTAAATATTAAGCGGGTGAATTGCTTTTGAATTTTTTCTAGTTTTTTAATAGAAGAGAGGTCGCTAGGACTCCAAACCTCAGAGGCGAATTCTAGGATGGGTCTGGCGTATATATTGAACAGACTAAATAGAAGATGCTTGTTTCGTGTTTGGAAAGAACGTAATATCAGAAAACTTATAGATCTGGCTTTGTTACAAATGTTAGAGATATGATATTTGAAGCGGTTTTTTCTCAATATATAACGGTTTCGGTTTAGTTTCTTGCAGTATTGTTCTGTAACTCGCAACGAGATCAACAATTAGTCGGCTACTGGATTCTTGTTTTTTTTTCTTCTCAAAAATCCATTCAATTGTCTACAAATTTTCAATGTGTCAAGAATTCCAGTCAAGCAGAACTTTTGATCTTCTAACTTTTGTGCCGACCTGCGAAGGATTGATCTACCATCACATCAGACCCGCGCGCGCGTCATGAGTTTTTCTTCTCATAGCCACTCCTCTGCACAGGCTATTCTTTCTTACAGGGTCTTTTTTCTCTATTTCCCAGTTTCTTGATGCTAAATAGCATTCTTTGGAACTTTTATCGTCTTTCGAAATTTTATAATCAATCAAAAGATGAAAAAATTCTTATTACGAGTGTTTAAAGCTTTGGCGGTATTGCGTTGGATTGGGCAAGTTTTATGAGAAATCTAAGCAAAAGTTTTCAAATTGTTTTGTTTTTTTTGTGGACATTATGAAACCTAGGCTAACGACCTGGCTCCTTTTTTTCGAAATTTTTTTGAAAAGTTTTGAATACAAGAAATATTGCTAAACGCATGTGACTTATGTAAAATGTCTTATGTAACAATTACTCACAATGTTACTGTTTGAACCGGTATAACTTAACAAGTTGTTCCAACTGTTTTCAGGTAATTTTCACTGTTTTTTTTCTCACTTAGGCTTAGGTCAAGCTCACGCTAACTAGGCCTTAAGGCATAGAAACGAGACCGTATGAAACCACAAGTCACAACACTACGGCGAATTGAATTACAAAAGGTGTAGGTGAGACATTGTATATTAGGTAAACCTCAGAGTTTCGAAGACGTTTTTTTCTTCAAAGAGATTAGTATCGCAATATGAAGCTCAGGCTCGGACTTCTTGACAAAAATGTTTCGTTGGAAAAGTAATTACCTAGAGTGCACTTTTACACACTAAAACCTAACACAAAAAACACCTTGAAAAAAATTAACTCAGCCGGTTTTTTTAATATGAACCTTTGTAATTTAAGAAAAAAAATTTTTTTGAAAAAAAAGCCAGGTCACCTGATCAGATTCTTATATTGTCAAACTGAAGGTAATAATGAAGTTCTAAAGTGTGAGCTTCTCGTGAAACTTTCCCAAATCAACTGCAGTAGCGCCACAGCTTTTCTGAAGGTGACGATGGCAACCCTGTCCAACTTCTACCGAGAAATGGACAAACTCCCTTATATCGACGGACCATCGATCTCGCATTCACAAATTGTCAGATTGCTTTCATCATATTCATGTTTTAATCATTAACCTTGGTTGGGTTTTTTCGGCTCATCTACCTACAAGTTTTAATTATTTTTTTTGCAATTTCACTCCTTTTATACGTTGACTTCTGTTATTCTGTAAAGGCTTCAAAAAAGAAGCACTTGATCTGGAAGAACTATCAATAACTCACACTAATATACTTGTTATTCGCTGACTTCAAGATCAGAGAAAGAAATTTGATAAAAAATTGTTCGGAGAAAACATTAGATGAAAATTAATTAGAGATTGAAAATTTTTTATCTTACGTACATACATATAGCTTGCAATGATTTTTAAAACCCAAGTTAAGGAGCCTCTCGAAGGTTTGAGTTGTTCACCGGAAGAAGATCAGAAGGGCAAAGAGTCGGACAAACAGCGTGAAGCACTTGGACTGGGAGAAATTCAGTCTCCTGGTTTGTTTCAAGCCGAATTTTTGTTTCAAGCGGAATTTTTGTTTCAAGCGGAAGAAAGAAATGAAATGAAAAAATGTAATGTGACGCTTTTTTGAAAACTAAAACCTGAAACTATTTCATGATCAAATAAAACCTCGGTTCTTTTTAGTTCTTGACGAGTTTTTCGCAGCTCGAATGGCTTTGAAATCCAAAACTAAAAACTAGGCAATAATTTTTCAATCTTGAAGATTCTTCAAATGATTTTCGAGAGAATTGTGAATAATGTAGATGTTTGTGCAGGGCGCCCACCTATGTCTCCTCACCGAAACGCGGCTTTTCGAGGTTTCTCCCAATTCCGGGAGACCTCCCATAAGAAAGTAATTGTTCCCCTTCTCCAGAAAAACTTCAACATTTTCATGCCGTCTCCGGCATCGCCCAACCTCACAGAAGTTCGAGTTAGTAACTTTTGAATTTCTTCCAGCAGTTTATTTTAATTGAGCTCAATTTTTCGAGACTCAGCGTTCTCGACGAAATTTCAGTCGGTCTAAGCAGATTTGTGGTGCAGTATTTCTTGCATGTTTCAGTGTACCACTACTTACAGATCAACTGTCTCGGTTCTGTTCAATGGAAATTTCATTGATTTCTTACAAGAGCTGAAATTACTTAGCTGCTCAACGACGGCTGAATTATGTATGAGCCAAAACATTCAACTGAAGCAAACGTTCAGTTATGAAAGAACTGAATGCTGTAACCTAGTTTTATTTATACATATAGGTTAAATGTGTATTTCGAATCAAAGGAGCACAAGGTCTTGAATTAGTGTAACTAGTTTATTCGGTGAAGCAAAGGCGATCAGCGTCCATGACTAGCTAATACAGGTGCTTAAAAAATTTCCTTTTCCTTCAATGCAGAACCGTCTTTGGAAATTCATAAGTCGATGGAAAAGTATTTGATATCAACATGTATTCTGTTCATGCAGAACTGCATCGAAAGTATTGTGTGGATATCAACCTAATATTTGACATATTCATAAATACCATAACTATTTGACATATTCATAGATACCATAACTATTTGACATATTCATAGATACCATAACTATTTGACATATTCATAAATACCATAACTATTTGACATATTCATAGATACCATAACTATTTGACATATTCATAGATACCATAACTATTTGACATATTCATAGATACCATAACTATTTGACATATTCATAAATACCATAACTATTTGACATATTCATAGATACCATAACTATTTGACATATTCATAGATACCATAACTATTTGACATATTCATAAATACCATAACTATTTGACATATTCATAGATACCATAACTATTTGACATATTCATAGATACCATAACTATTTGACATATTCATAGATACCATAACTATTTGACATATTCATAGATACCATAACTATTTGACATATTCATAAATACCATAACTATTTGACATATTCATAGATACCATAACTATTTGACATATTCATAGATACCATAACTATTTGACATATTCATAAATACCATAACTATTTGACATATTCATAGATACCATAACTATTTGACATATTCATAGATACCATAACTATTTGACATATTCATAAATACCATAACTATTTGACATATTCATAGATACCATAACTATTTGACATATTCATAGATACCATAACTATTTGACATATTCATAGATACCATAACTATTTGACATATTCATAGATACCATAACTATTTGACATATTCATAAATACCATAACTATTTGACATATTCATAGATACCATAACTATTTGACATATTCATAGATACCATAACTATTTGACATATTCATAAATACCATAACTATTTGACATATTCATAGATACCATAACTATTTGACATATTCATAGATACCATAACTATTTGACATATTCATAAATACCATAACTATTTGACATATTCATAGATACCATAACTATTTGACATATTCATAGATACCATAACTATTTGACATATTCATAAATACCATAACTATTTGACATATTCATAGATACCATAACTATTTGACATATTCATAGATACCATAACTATTTGACATATTCATAAATACCATAACTATTTGACATATTCATAGATACCATAACTATTTGACATATTCATAGATACCATAACTATTTGACATATTCATAAATACCATAACTATTTGACATATTCATAGATACCATAACTATTTGACATATTCATAGATACCATAACTATTTGACATATTCATAGATACCATAACTATTTGACATATTCATAAATACCATAACTATTTGACATATTCATAGATACCATAACTATTTGACATATTCATAGATACCATAACTATTTGACATATTCATAGATACCATAACTATTTGACATATTCATAAATACCATAACTATTTGACATATTCATAGATACCATAACTATTTGACATATTCATAGATACCATAACTATTTGACATATTCATAAATACCATAACTATTTGACATATTCATAGATACCATAACTATTTGACATATTCATAGATACCATAACTATTTGACATATTCATAGATACCATAACTATTTGACATATTCATAGATACCATAACTATTTGACATATTCATAAATACCATAACTATTTGACATATTCATAGATACCATAACTATTTGACATATTCATAGATACCATAACTATTTGACATATTCATAAATACCATAACTATTTGACATATTCATAGATACCATAACTATTTGACATATTCATAGATACCATAACTATTTGACATATTCATAGATACCATAACTATTTGACATATTCATAAATACCATAACTATTTGACATATTCATAGATACCATAACTATTTGACATATTCATAGATACCATAACTATTTGACATATTCATAGATACCATAACTATTTGACATATTCATAAATACCATAACTATTTGACATATTCATAGATACCATAACTATTTGACATATTCATAGATACCATAACTATTTGACATATTCATAAATACCATAACTATTTGACATATTCATAGATACCATAACTATTTGACATATTCATAGATACCATAACTATTTGACATATTCATAGATACCATAACTATTTGACATATTCATAGATACCATAACTATTTGACATATTCATAAATACCATAACTATTTGACATATTCATAGATACCATAACTATTTGACATATTCATAGATACCATAACTATTTGACATATTCATAAATACCATAACTATTTGACATATTCATAGATACCATAACTATTTGACATATTCATAGATACCATAACTATTTGACATATTCATAGATACCATAACTATTTGACATATTCATAAATACCATAACTATTTGACATATTCATAGATACCATAACTATTTGACATATTCATAGATACCATAACTATTTGACATATTCATAAATACCATAACTATTTGACATATTCATAGATACCATAACTATTTGACATATTCATAGATACCATAACTATTTGACATATTCATAGATACCATAACTATTTGACATATTCATAGATACCATAACTATTTGACATATTCATAAATACCATAACTATTTGACATATTCATAGATACCATAACTATTTGACATATTCATAGATACCATAACTATTTGACATATTCATAAATACCATAACTATTTGACATATTCATAGATACCATAACTATTTGACATATTCATAGATACCATAACTATTTGACATATTCATAAATACCATAACTATTTGACATATTCATAGATACCATAACTATTTGACATATTCATAGATACCATAACTATTTGACATATTCATAGATACCATAACTATTTGACATATTCATAGATACCATAACTATTTGACATATTCATAAATACCATAACTATTTGACATATTCATAGATACCATAACTATTTGACATATTCATAGATACCATAACTATTTGACATATTCATAAATACCATAACTATTTGACATATTCATAGATACCATAACTATTTGACATATTCATAGATACCATAACTATTTGACATATTCATAAATACCATAACTATTTGACATATTCATAGATACCATAACTATTTGACATATTCATAGATACCATAACTATTTGACATATTCATAAATACCATAACTATTTGACATATTCATAGATACCATAACTATTTGACATATTCATAGATACCATAACTATTTGACATATTCATAAATACCATAACTATTTGACATATTCATAGATACCATAACTATTTGACATATTCATAGATACCATAACTATTTGACATATTCATAAATACCATAACTATTTGACATATTCATAGATACCATAACTATTTGACATATTCATAGATACCATAACTATTTGACATATTCATAAATACCATAACTATTTGACATATTCATAGATACCATAACTATTTGACATATTCATAGATACCATAACTATTTGACATATTCATAAATACCATAACTATTTGACATATTCATAGATACCATAACTATTTGACATATTCATAGATACCATAACTATTTGACATATTCATAAATACCATAACTATTTGACATATTCATAGATACCATAACTATTTGACATATTCATAGATACCATAACTATTTGACATATTCATAAATACCATAACTATTTGACATATTCATAGATACCATAACTATTTGACATATTCATAGATACCATAACTATTTGACATATTCATAAATACCATAACTATTTGACATATTCATAGATACCATAACTATTTGACATATTCATAGATACCATAACTATTTGACATATTCATAAATACCATAACTATTTGACATATTCATAGATACCATAACTATTTGACATATTCATAGATACCATAACTATTTGACATATTCATAAATACCATAACTATTTGACATATTCATAGATACCATAACTATTTGACATATTCATAGATACCATAACTATTTGACATATTCATAAATACCATAACTATTTGACATATTCATAGATACCATAACTATTTGACATATTCATAGATACCATACTATTTGACATATTCATAAATACCATAACTATTTGACATATTCATAGATACCATAACTATTTGACATATTCATAGATACCATAACTATTTGACATATTCATAAATACCATAACTATTTGACATATTCATAGATACCATAACTATTTGACATATTCATAGATACCATAACTATTTGACATATTCATAAATACCATAACTATTTGACATATTCATAGATACCATAACTATTTGACATATTCATAGATACCATAACTATTTGACATATTCATAAATACCATAACTATTTGACATATTCATAGATACCATAACTATTTGACATATTCATAGATACCATAACTATTTGACATATTCATAAATACCATAACTATTTGACATATTCATAGATACCATAACTATTTGACATATTCATAGATACCATAACTATTTGACATATTCATAAATACCATAACTATTTGACATATTCATAGATACCATAACTATTTGACATATTCATAGATACCATACTATTTGACATATTCATAAATACCATAACTATTTGACATATTCATAGATACCATAACTATTTGACATATTCATAGATACCATAACTATTTGACATATTCATAAATACCATAACTATTTGACATATTCATAGATACCATAACTATTTGACATATTCATAGATACCATAACTATTTGACATATTCATAAATACCATAACTATTTGACATATTCATAGATACCATAACTATTTGACATATTCATAGATACCATACTATTTGACATATTCATAAATACCATAACTATTTGACATATTCATAAATACCATAACTATTTGACATATTCATAGATACCATAACTATTTGACATATTCATAGATACCATACTATTTGACATATTCATAAATACCATAACTATTTGACATATTCATAGATACCATAACTATTTGACATATTCATAGATACCATAACTATTTGACATATTCATAAATACCATAACTATTTGACATATTCATAGATACCATAACTATTTGACATATTCATAGATACCATAACTATTTGACATATTCATAAATACCATAACTATTTGACATATTCATAGATACCATAACTATTTGACATATTCATAAATACCATAACTATTTGACATATTCATAGATACCATAACTATTTGACATATTCATAAATACCATAACTATTTGACATATTCATAGATACCATAACTATTTGACATATTCATAGATACCATAACTATTTGACATATTCATAGATACCATAACTATTTGACATATTCATAGATACCATAACTATTTGACATATTCATAAATACCATAACTATTTGACATATTCATAGATACCATAACTATTTGACATATTCATAGATACCATAACTATTTGACATATTCATAAATACCATAACTATTTGACATATTCATAGATACCATAACTATTTGACATATTCATAAATACCATAACTATTTGACATATTCATAGATACCATAACTATTTGACATATTCATAAATACCATAACTATTTGACATATTCATAGATACCATAACTATTTGACATATTCATAAATACCATAACTATTTGACATATTCATAGATACCATAACTATTTGACATATTCATAGATACCATAACTATTTGACATATTCATAGATACCATAACTATTTGACATATTCATAGATACCATAACTATTTGACATATTCATAAATACCATAACTATTTGACATATTCATAGATACCATAACTATTTGACATATTCATAGATACCATAACTATTTGACATATTCATAGATACCATAACTATTTGACATATTCATAGATACCATAACTATTTGACATATTCATAGATACCATAACTATTTGACATATTCATAGATACCATAACTATTTGACATATTCATAGATACCATAACTATTTGACATATTCATAGATACCATAACTATTTGACATATTCATAGATACCATAACTATTTGACATATTCATAGATACCATAACTATTTGACATATTCATAGATACCATAACTATTTGACATATTCATAGATACCATAACTATTTGACATATTCATAGATACCATAACTATTTGACATATTCATAGATACCATAACTATTTGACATATTCATAGATACCATAACTATTTGACATATTCATAGATACCATAACTATTTGACATATTCATAGATACCATAACTATTTGACATATTCATAAATACCATAACTATTTGACATATTCATAGATACCATAACTATTTGACATATTCATAAATACCATAACTATTTGACATATTCATAGATACCATAACTATTTGACATATTCATAGATACCATAACTATTTGACATATTCATAAATACCATAACTATTTGACATATTCATAGATACCATAACTATTTGACATATTCATAGATACCATAACTATTTGACATATTCATAAATACCATAACTATTTGACATATTCATAGATACCATAACTATTTGACATATTCATAAATACCATAACTATTTGACATATTCA
>OZ057403.1:24899816-24957316 GCA_964056735.1 Allodiplogaster pararmata | reverse complement strand
TAGCTAATTTTCTGGCAAAAGCGTTTGAGGCAGATGTTGGGCATAGACTTTTCCCGTCGTGGGTGATGGTCAAGTGCGTCGGTTTTATTGATTTGCCGTCGATAGCCTTTATCGTTTTCCAGAGTTTGTTGCCCGGTTCGTTGTGGCTAATTTCAGATATGTACTTTTCCCAAGCCTTCCTCTTTTCGAGGTTGATGCGGAAGGAGATTTCGGCCATTATTGAGGGGAGTGAGGGGTCCGTAGGATTGTCCCTCCTCATTTAGTCCCGTTCTGTAATCAGCTTCTTCACATCTTCGCTCAAGTGAGGCGTGTATTTTGGCACCTTTCCACGGGGAATGTTGTTCTTAGCCGCTTTGGTCAAGGTGGTGGTCAGGAATTTGTGCATCTGAACTGAGTTGCCGGCGAATGGGAAATCCATGAGAATCTTGTTGATGTCCCTTTCGAAGCCTTCCCAATTCGCTTTGTTGTAATTTGTATAACAACGTGCGTTTGAGATGTTGGATGGCTGTGTTTCGACGTCAATCAGGCATGGGAGGTGGTCAGAGTTCATTCTGTTGATTGTTGACCAGTTCATTTCATTTCATTTCATTTATTTCATTTATTGTTCCACGCAACATTATAAACAATATCACGAAGTCAATACGACAAATTAGAGCGTGGACTATGATATATAATCGAACAGAAAGGAAATTAATTTAAGCACTGATGCTGGTGACAATACGTTTAATTTTTTCTTTAAATAGAGCTGAGTTTTGCAAAGACTTGAATTCACTAGGAAGGCATTCCCATATAGAAATCGATCTAGATACAAAAGTAGACAATCTAGCAGGATAGAGAGCGGGAAGTCTAATGTTCAATTGGTGACCATGCCGTGTATTGTACTGATGAGGATTAAGTGTATACAAATGAGAGGTGTCTATGGATAAGTTGGAATGAAGGCTCTTATGGAGAAAACAAAGATCTCTTATAGTGCGACGGAGTTCAAGCGATTCAGTACCGAGAAATTTCAATCTTTCGGGATAGGAAGCATTGCCAAGGCCACATCTATAGAAAACCCTTCTAGTGTAATTACGCTGCACATATTCAATATCATTGACTAGTTGTTTGGAGACAGGAGACCAAATTTCCGTACCATACTCGAGTATCGGACGAACATAAACATTGAATGACTGCATGAGGAGAGAATGGGATTTAGATTTAAATGCTCTGAGGATCATATTAGCTAGAGAAGAAGCTTTTTTGCAGATAATCTCTATATGAAGCTTGTAACTCATATTACCATCAATCGTTATACCTAAATCTTTAACAGAAGAAGATTTGCTCAGGATAGAATTATTGATTTCATAATTGAGCTCAACAGGTTGTTTACCAAGGTGCAAAACAGTACATTTAGTAGGAGATAAGGTTAAGTTCCATTCAATACACCAGTCGCAAATGTTGTTAATGGCTAACTGCAAGTCACTGTGACGTGATGGAACTTCGGCATACAACTTTAGATCGTCGGCAAAAATGCTATATCGAATCGTCGTAGGAATAACTTTTTTAATATCGTCAATGAACAGCAGAAACAATAAGGGGCCAATAGAAGAGCCTTGTGGAACTCCACTGGATACTGCTGCGGGTTGAGAATATACGCCATTTAAAGATACAGATTGTTTACGATTGTCTAGAAAGCCAGTAATCAATTTAACAATGGACTTGCTGATACCTAAACATTTAAGCTTATATGTTAAAAATCTATGATCAACGCAATCGAAAGCCTTGGAAATGTCAAGAAATATAACGTCGACAGGAGATCGTTGAATTAGATGGTTTATCATGAAGGAATGTGATTCAGCGAGTGAGGTTATGGTTGAACGCTTAGATCGAAACCCGCATTGGAATTGGGACAGTAGATCATTATTCTCAATACACATGTATAAGAAATTCGCTATAATTTTTTCGAAAACTTTGGACAAAGAGCACGTTAGAGAAATGGGTCTATAGTTGGAAGGACTCGACGATCCTCTAACTTTAGGAATGGGTTTGACAATCGCGAACTTCCATGAATCAGGTATTTGTCCGGTTGTAATGCAGTTATTGAAAATAATTCTGAGAGGCGCTAAAATAGCAAATTTACATTTCTTGATAAAAATGTTTGGAATAAGATCGGGAGAAGTGTTAGCCTTATTCTCGAGTTGCGAAATAGCTTTCAGTATCATGGAGTCATCAATGGAATCGAGGTTCGATAAATTGCTTCGAACATAAGGAGCCGGTAATACATTTTGTGAAGGAATGGAATAAACGGAAGAAAAGTAAGAGGAGAACATCTCGGCTTTCACTGAAGTATCAGTTATTGCTACATTGTTGTTATCAGAAACATTATACGATTCTTCGAAATTTTTGAATCGGCTCTTACAATACGAAAAGAATTTATTGCGATTTTCTCTTAACACAAGTGATGCTTCTTTAGATGTCTCAAAGGCATATAATTTATCGGAAAATTCTTTCGAAACCTTTCTACAATATTCAGAGTGAGGAGCTCTAGCAGAAACTTCTTGTTGTTTCTTGAACAGCTTCTGTAGTTGGTAAGGATAACGACTTATCAGGGGGGCAGGCAATGCGTTAGGAACGTATTGGTCAATCAAACTACAAAGATAATCGCACGTATATGCATATGCTTGATTAATGTCTAAACAAGATAGAGCGAGAGTCCAGTCATGTAGATATATCGACATTTCGATACTAGACCAATCAGCTTTAGAAAATATTCTAATTGGCTGACTTTCGGGATCAGGATTTGTAGAATGTGAAATACTAAACGATATGGCATTGTGGTCACAACTTGGAGTAAACGGGGCTATGACATTGCACGAAGAAATAACTGGGTAATCACATAGAAGTAGATCGAGGATATTGTTACCACGTGTCGGGTAGTGAACCGATTGAATAAAATGATTATCACAAGAAAAAGCGAGAAATTGAGAAGCTGATAAATCATTTGAAGACGTCAAGTTTTCCCAGTCGATACACGGCATGTTCATGTCCCCTACAACTATTAAAGGAACGTTCGAGCATTTATTAGACGCGATAAATTCCATCAATGGTGCTATAATTGAATCGCTAGCACTCGGAGATCGGTAAACGCACATTAGGCGTACTCGAGGGTAGAGAGAATTGACAGAAAGCTCAATAGTAACGGCTTCACATTCATAACAAGAGAAAGAAGATACGAGAAATGGACATAAAATGGACGCTGATAGAATAGCTACTCCACCGCCTCTATTACTGGCAGCACATTTCCGATCTGATCTAAATAAGGAATAAGGTTGACCTGAGAGTAATAGCAAATCGGAATCAGAATCAAGCATCCAAGTCTCTGATAAACAGACACTTTTGTACAGAGAAGAAGATAGAAGAAATTGTAGTTCGTACAATTTGTTACGAATAGAGCGACAATTGCAGTAATAAAATAGAAGAGGATCATTGACCAAATGTACTGATAAATCGAACTTTAAAGGCTCACTAACACCAGCATCATCGATATCCTATTTGTCTTCCCGTCCCAAAGAACTGTTCTCACGCATGTGAAAAGGACGTGGATGAGAAAAATGAACAATTCTAGTACCTTGGACTCCCCATTCGACTGCTCCAGCTTTGTCGTTTCTTTCTCGAACGGTCCTTTTGCAGTCTCTTTCAAGCTGAAGTCCTTCCCGAGTCAAATCTTCGCGAGCGTAGGCCCGAGGGTGTTGCCGGAGCGTGTTGGGACGAAGAGATCTGATTTTCCGAAGCATTTCTGTACGAAGAGATGGGACCGGTAGGTGCACTTTCAGAATTCTCCGTTTGCTGTCTGGATTTCCATATCGGCGATGAGTGATGGACTTGTCCTTGAGCGCAGCAGAGAGAGTTGGAAGTCCGAGTTCGGAGACGAGGGCGACAAGGAAGTTCCCATCAGAGGCATCCGTTTCCATGTCGTTTTCTTTTTCAGAAAGACCGACAAAGACGATGTTATGAGCTTTTTCTTCGAGTATGGGCCTGTCTTCTTGGAGCACTCTTCTCACAGCATCGTAGGCGATCAGATCAGGTTGAGAAACAGGAGCGAAAACTGGATTTGGAAAAGTCGACTGTGGTTGAGAGAGAAGAGGAACCATTGTGGCGAAGGAGTTCATCATTGAATTCACGGCAGTTAGAAGTTGAGTAATTTGGTCACTTTGGCGGTTAATTGTTTCAATCAACAATTTGATTTCGGCAGAATGTTGAGATAGTACAGCGCTTGTAGAGGGAGGAGGCATGATGAGAGTATTTTGGACAGGGTCAGATAATATAGACAGAGCTATATCGATTGCAACCACTCAGTGCGCACGTATGAGAGATATGAAAGTTGCAGTCGATGGCTATGTCGTTCGAGGCGAGAGTGATGTCTGGTGATGCTTTTTGTCTTGTGGGCATCTTTGAGTTGTTGAGACATACAAGATCGCTGTCGTCAATGAAGTCGCATAGTTCATCTCCTCTGCTATCCTCCGTACCTTCACTCCAAACTTTATTGTGTGCGTTGAAGTCTCCACCGACAATGAATGGTTTCTTCTGTGTTAGGAGTCGGTTGAAGTTCGGCGCGTATGTGTTGGGGCAGGACGATCGAGGTGGGATGTAAATGTTGCAGATTCTTATGGTTCCTTGGTCGGTTGGCACGTCCACGCTGAGTGTTTCGGCTGTCTGGTCCGTTGTTGGGGAGGTCACGTTAGCATAGCGAATATTCTCTTTGACTAGTATCGCAAGTCCGCCTCCAAAGTTGGAGCGGTCTTTTCTTATGATCGTGTAACCTACGATATTCGGAGATGGAATACTAGCATCCATTTTGGTTTCTTGGATGAGTGCTACGTGAATATTCAACTCATGTAAAAGGTCCTCTAGCTCGGTTAGTCGGGCTCTCAGTCCGTTAGCGTTCCATTGGATTATCCTCAGGTTGGCTACCGTCTGGGAGGCAGTCTGCTGGATCGGGGCTCTCTCACAAATTCTACATCTCCATTGGGGGTTCCAATCATTAAGATTGTTAAGGTTGGAACAGCGGAAATGTACCCATTTCTTACATTTGCTACAATTAACACAATTCGAAGGCGCGTTAAGAGAGCATACAGAACAAGGCCATCTTGGGCCTGGGTTAGTCTCGATACCAGCGATTTGGAGGAGTATTCGAATCAGAGACGCTGGGTCTTTCTGATCCGTGTTAGAAAAAATGAGGTTTCGGGGGAATCCTCGTTGTCCCTTGCGGGAGATTCCATTGGGAAGTTTTGTTTTGGAGGTCCATTGGGTCCGACGCCATGTAGCGTCGTCCACAGTCGCACCGCGTGTAGGTGACCTCCGTCGCGACCTCTCTCCTCGTCTCTCCTTCTCTTGTGTTCATTTTTCCACCCCATACTTTTCTTCTCCTTCATCTGTTTTTCTGCTGTTCTTTCTCCATATTCTCTTCCATCTGTTCTCAACTCTTCTTTTCTTGAGCAAATCCTTCCACAATGAAGGAGCGCCAAAGCTCACCGGTTCTCAAGGCACCACCGGACTCTGTAACTTGTGGCTGCGCTTTCATGAGCAAAAGACGCTCCCGGAACAAAGCCCTAGAGATCGGAGAAACGCTCCGGAGCGAGAAGATGAATCCGGAGCGTACAGCAGAGTCACCAGAGGCCCTCCATCACTCTGATGGCGATTCCTCGGAGCGAGGAATCGGCCGATTTTTGCTCATTTTGTGCGCAAAGTGTTTGACTCCGAGCAACGGAAAAGACCGAGAAAAGCCGAAAGATTAAGGAGGGGGAAAGAAGTTAGTTTTCCTGAAAACGATTGAAGAAATTTTTTTCTATAATTTTATGAATCGAAACGCTCAGAAGCAATTGGTTCCAACCCATCTATCCACACCCACATCTTCCGTGAATGTCTCCGGAGCAGATGAGCCGCTCACTCCCGTTACGCAGTACGTTGAATCACTTTCAAACTCTTCAACTGCATTTTTGTCAGATATGGAAACTCGAATACTTGTTGAAAAGCTTTAGATTTTGGAATGCCGTCAAATTAATTTTGTTGATTTTCCCCCAAAAACATCGAATTTTTTAGTTACTCGAGGTATAGATTGTTTTTTTTTTCGCTGCAGATTGTGCCATCGACTGAGTGACTTGAAGTTGACTTCGCCTTTTTTGACTGATGACACGGGGCTCTCATCTTCACCGAAGTATGGGTTCTCACTTTTCATACAGCTATTAATAGTTATCACTGCTAATTCACACAAGTGAAGATATTAAAAAAAATTCTCGCTTTAAAAAAAATCCTTTTAAAAAGTGTTGTTGCAAAATCCTTTTTAAAAAATCCAAATCAAGTGAAAAAGATATCAACCATACTCATGGACAACAGAGATGTTGTGGGGATAAAAAGTAGTCACAATCTCTTGCTGAAATAAAAGTAGAGATTTTTTGCTGAATAAGGAAAAAAACGAAAAATTTCTGGGCGTGAAAATCTATCAGTTGCGAAGAAAACGAAAAATTCCTATTTCTGATGTTTTCATAAAAATTATGTAAATTTTTGTCAGAAGACTTTAGTGTTTTTCTAAGATGTGATAATTGCGAACTTAAATATAATAACTTTGTAATGCAAAGAGTTGAAATATATAATATGTAGACTGAACGCTCATTTGGAAAAGATTTTTAAAAAACCAAAACAATACTTTTTTCTCAAGTTTTTTCTTTCAAACTAAAGAACTGGGATCAGTTTTACCCCACGCCTAACTGCGTTTTTGACTTTTTTACTGTCTCGCTCCTAAGCCGTCCGGTTTTTCCTCGTTCCTAAGGTGCCGTACGACCTCGATATCGTAACCTTTGCCTAAGCCTAAGCAGAAAAAAAGCATGAAAAACTTTTTGTCCTGAGTTTCTGAATTAATTGCCTGAGTGAATCAAACTCTGCACTGTCTGACGCTACAAACTGATCCAAGAAAGCGATGCTGACAAGCAGAGAAGAATGAGAGATAAGACGAGACTGCAGAAAATTAGAGAAAAAATTCACGCTCTGCCACTGCACTACCTAAAAAGTCAAAGACGCAGTCTCGCCTGAAGTAAAGATCAACCGAAGAACTGAAATTTTTTATGATTAAGATTTTACCGAAAATGATCGGTTCCAGTTACAGAGACCACTTGCTTCTTAATCGTAAGAACTCTTCAGAGTTAGAAAGTAACAAGAACAATCACAACGCTGATTCCTTCTTTTACAATTTGGAACTCACAATTACACCTCCAAAGTGAGCTTTCTCTAGGATGTTTCTCCAATCCGTACTGTGAGTTGAATCCATGCCCAAACGCATGTACTACTCAAAAACAACAGCAACAAAATTGCTCTGTTTCTATGTGATTCTCTCATTTCATCGCACCCTTAGGGTACCCTTCTCAACGATTAATCTCTTTGATCGACACATTTTTAGACTTTTTCGTACTAGAAGCATGGTATATTCGAGCGGTTGAAGTATGGGGATCAAAGTAGACCGTTTTCTCATGATGGGTTTGTTAGTCAAAGCCTTTGCTGGGTGGTTAGGAATAGTCAGATGTTACATGACCAGGTTATTCATTATTTGAAAAATGGTAGCTTTTTCAGTTCGATTAACCGGTTGTCGTCAACTCTGCGACTGACGCCTGTCAAAGTAAATCACAGTGCTGCCCTCACATCCACACCCAAGTAAACCAGTTTGCTGCCCTCACATCCACACCCAAGTAAACCAGTTTGCTGCCCTCACATCCACACCCAAGTAAACCAGTTTGCTGCCCTCACATCCACACCCAAGTAAACCAGTTTGCTGCCCTCACATCCACACCCAAGTAAACCAGTTTGCTGCCCTCACATCCACACCCAAGTAAACCAGTTTGCTGCCCTCACATCCACACCCAAGTAAACCAGTTTGCTGCCCTCACATCCACACCCAAGTAAACCAGTTTGCTGCCCTCACATCCACACCCAAGTAAACCATTTTGCTGCCCTCACATCCACACCCAAGTAAACCAGTTTGCTGCCCTCACATCCACACCCAAGTAAACCAGTTTCAAACAGTGTGTTTCTCTAATCCGCAGTGCGTGTAAAATCTATGCGTAAATCTATGTGGTATCCAATAAAGCTAGGGATATGTACAAACTCTCTCTTCGTCTCCATCCTTTCTTTTAGATCATTTGCTCTCACGCTATCTCAAAGGCCTGCCGTTCCCTTGCAGCCAATATGTATATCATTGTCGACCCTTGCAGCCAATATGTATATCATTGTCGACCCTTGCAGCCAATATGTATATCATTGTCGACCCTTGCAGCCAATATGTATATCATTGTCGACCCTTGCAGCCAATATGTATATCATTGTCGACCCTTGCAGCCAATATGTATATCATTGTCGACCCTTGCAGCCAATATGTATATCATTGTCGACCCTTGCAGCCAATATGTATATCATTGTCGACCCTTGCAGCCAATATGTATATCATTGTCGACCCTTGCAGCCAATATGTATATCATTGTCGACCCTTGCAGCCAATATGTATATCATTGTCTACCCTTGCAGCCAATATGTATATCATTGTCGACCCTTGCAGCCAATATGTATATCATTGTCGACCCTTGCAGCCAATATGTATATTATTGTCGACCTTTTTGAGCGAATAATTTGCTAAAAGCAGGCGCAAGCGTCTTAATTTCACCACTAATAATAGTAAGAGAACGCTTGTGAAACTAATTCGAAAAAAATTCTTAGTGAATAATGAAATTTTTTTATTAGTAGTGAATAATGATTTTGTGAGCCCAAAAATGATTTCGTGAACCGAATAGTGATTTTCTAAGCTCATATAATGATTTTGTGACCCCACAAAAGGTTTCTCCGAGCAAAATGCCTATTTTTCTTTCAAAAGCTACTATTATACGGTAAAATCTGAAAACTATATTCACATGTTTTTTTGGTATATGTATGGGTTTTCGTGTTGATTTGAGTATTATGCTGGTGAAAGGGTCTTTTTAACAAATCCACCGATGTCTTGCTCGAAGAGTCAAACAATTTGTTGTAGGTCGCATACAACATCCGTCTTCGACCCCGATGCTACTTTCACGCCAAAGGTCTTTGTCTATGACCCCGAAGCTACTTTCACGCCAAAAATTATCTCATGCCATTTCAATAGTCATTAGCTACAAATTCGAATTCTCACGCTTCATCATCGATGTCATGAAACATTAAGCACCATTTATTTAATCGATTCCGCATTCACTTCAATCGATGGTGCTCAATGTCTCATTAAAAGACTATGATGTCTTCATTTGTGTTACCAGAAAACATTGAACTCTTTCGCTTTTACTCTGTCTCTCTCTCTCTCTCTCTCTCTCTCCATGTCTGTTTTTCTTTGTTTCTCTCCTTTCTTTCTTATTTTTCAGAGCTCTATCTCCCTCTTTCTCGCCTTCCCTTTCTCTCTCTCATCTCCATCTCTTAGTTCTAACTTTGACATTTCTGTATCATTTTGAATTAAATCTTCAGCGCCTGGAATTCGAGCTTTCATCATCGTCGGGAGACTCGTCTTCTGAAAGCGGACTCGCGAAGGATTTGAGCAAGATATCCAAGGGAGTCCATGCTTCCTCGAGGTGGTATGCGCTTTCTTGAACATATTTAAAGTCATATTGATTTTTTTGAAAGTTTTAATTCTCGTATCGTCCTTTTTATTATGTTTCACTCGTCTTTTCTGGTTTTCTAGACGCTCTCAACTTTATCGCCTTTTCTATAGTTTATTTAATTGTATATCTTTCTTTTTCTCTTATCACATTATTGATTCTTATCGCGTAGCGTTTGGATAAATATCAAATGCTCAGCTTGCGTATTTTATATTTAGTTATTGGGATATATTTAGTTATAGTTATTAGTTATAGTTATTAGTTATTCATTAAGTAAATTTCAGGCTTGATGAGAGTGATCTTTGCAACGGAAATGTGAGCTGGCAGGGAGAATCTTTCAATCATGCACAAGCACAGGTTTTCGTTAGTTATTACTTTTTATTGTATATTATTTGTATATATACATTACCGTTCATAAGTATACGAAGCATTGTGTTTTTCCACATATCTCTGCTCATAATGTAAGCATTGATCTGAATTTTTCAACGATTCTTTTAATGATCAAAAAACTATGCTAGACCTTGCTTTGCTAGTTTTTTTCCCTCTTTCTATGCTTTTCTTTCTAGGCGGATTTCATCTCTAGGCGGATTTCAAATTTCTAGGCGGATTTCAAATTTAGCATGAGTAGTTCCACATCCCTTCACGAAACCGCATTGATTCACCGAATTGCTCACAATTTTCCTTAGGTGAGCTGCAATTACTTTCTGCTCGATTCTTACATTCTGCACAAACATGTTAAAAAACACAATCATTCGTATACATATGTATGTATATATATAAATAAATATATATTCTTTCATTTTGCGGTATTTCTGTCAAATTTTTTCCTGATCATTTATCTTGTCTCTTCCTCTCTTTCTCTATCTATCTTTCTTCCTCTCTCTAATCCCCTTTTTCTATTTCTCTCTCTTTTTCTTTACCTGTCTCTCTCACACTCTGTCTCCTTGATAATCTTGATGCGTTGAAGTTGCCTTCATCTTTGCCAAGACCGCTGCAAGCGAAGAAGCGGCGGCCCGCCTATTGCCCCCTGTTCTATTTCCCCCAGGGACAGCCAATCTCTGCAGCTGAAAACGACGCGGCACTTCGAAGAGCCAGTGACGTTTTCCGGCAGCTTCCCAACTGCACCGTTCGTTACTCAAGCTCTTTATTGTTGTTCGAGGACGGCTATGGTTTTCTAACTAATAAACATATCAGCAATTACTTGATTTTTTTCCAAATAGGACAAGCAGGCTGTGTGTTTTATCAGCCACAAAGAAAGCTTGTTGATCAAAAAGACTGATCATGACGGAATGGCAGAGATCGGAGAGAGGCAGAGAGTATGCCAAACCAAGAGGAAATTCGTATCATTCTTGTTTTCTGGCACAGCTCATAAATTACATAAAACAGCAAGATATGAAAATAATCTAGGTCACAAGTTTGTAGATTTGAGTATGAAGCTGTGGATTCAAAATAATAAATTCTCGATTGTTTAGAGTTTAGTTTTGAGTGGAAGCTTTTTTTGTGGATGAGTGAGTGTAATTTTTAAATGAGTGGAAGCACAGTACTCATCAGTCACATTCTGTGATTTTTGAGTACTTGAGGAAGTTATTAATCGCTTCGGCTTATTACTTTTCAAGCGGAGAGTCTCCGCTCGGAAACCGGAGACTATGTTGACCGTTACAGTTTTTTTTTCGTTTAGTACTCGGCAGTATAGACTTGTCCGACATTATGAACTCTCTTCCGGACTATAAAAATGGCGTTTAAATTATTCATTAGGATCTTCTTTTAGGAATAGTATATTTATCAAAGACTGATCTATGATGATAGGTCTATGTATTCATCATATTCTACTTTCCGATCACTTGTATGTTTATCATGAGCCTATATTTGATGACTTTCTGTTTCATCACTGGCTAATCTATAAATCACAAGCTAATTCTTTGATGGCTAATTTATGATGAATAATATTACAGGGGTTTTTAGTGCCTAGTCAATCCCTCAAAGGCTAATGTATGGCGCACAATCAGGCAATGTACGAGGATTTCCCCTTGATAATGCGAGGCATCGGGCTGCCGTTGTACTGGAAGAAACCGGTGTGGGACGCAGTGGGGAGAGGACAGGAGAGAGTAGAGCAGAAGGAGTTTTCCGCCTGGTGGAGGGCCCTCACTTCACTCGCACACGATGAAGCTGCCAGGTCAACTAGCTTTCTCTTCTCTCTTTTACACTCTTTCTTTTTTCTCTTTCTTTCTTCCTTGTCATCTCTTTTTCTTTCTCTCCCTCCCGTTTTCTCTCTCTTCTCTTTCCCCTATCTTTCTTTATGTGTCTCTTTCTCTCTTTCTGTCTTACTCTCTGTTTTCCTTTGTACTTCTTTTTCATACATCAATATTCTCTGTTTATTCTTTTTTCCGTATTCCTTCATTTGTCTTATTCGCATCTATTCCCTCTTTGTGAGATTAAAAACACGTGTTTCAGAAAGCAATACCTGTGTACTGTTCTCAATTTATATACTTGTTCAATATGTACTAATATGTTCCCAAAATAAGAAAAATTTGGGAATATTGGAGATCCATAATGGAAAACTTTTGTAAAGAAAGGACTGGATGGAAAGACATAATGGAAAACTTTCAAACTTTCATAAAGAATGGAAAACATAAAGAAGAAAGATAAGACACTGGACAAAAAACTTTCTCAAAAAGATCTGCTAGAAAGGTCCATAATCAGAAGCTGTACAGATTTGTGCACATTCTAACCCGCGGAAGCCGGTCTTATTTGGTCTTCGATGACTTTGAGTCTCTTATCTACGACGTCATACACTCCCATCCAGGACTTGAATTCTACAGGAAGAGTGAGGAATTCCACGACAAGTATATACAAGTGGTCAGTTTAGTAGTTACATATGTACATTCAAGTCATTTCTTTCTGACGAGTCAAGCTTCATTCCCATCATATCTATTCTTCTGCATTAGGCGGATACAATTTTTTTTAATCATAACTGATATGGGTTCATATATCGTGAATCAAGTTTCCATCTGACTGAGATTTCGTGTTCAAACCAGGAGTTGAATGGTTACCGGACCAGCTATGCTGGCGCATACATGTTCGCGCCGAGAATGGTCTACATTCTCTTCTTCTTCCGTTCTGTTTCACTTCTCCTCTACTTCTCTTTTCACTCTTTTTGCCTTTCCCCATTCCCTTTTCCACTCGCTCGGCGTGTACAAACATGCCTTGGACCGGTCTCATTTAACGCCTGGTTAAAACTCGATTCAAATTTGAACCTTTCTATCAGAATAGATAATAAGAAAACCTTGAATGTTGAGATTTTTTAAACATCAAAAGTCCTTCTTGTTTATAACACTGGTCACCAACAACAACTCTCTGTCTTAGCCATTGGAATCTTTCTTTATTGGTGATGAAAATCAGAGTCGTAATTCAGGTGACGACTCGTATCTTTTGGTGCGTCAACCGTTCCTGGAGTGGGCGCATCACGTGCGCAGAGTTGAGAAGGAGCAATCTCCTGCAGTGCATTCGCAAGCTAGAAAGCACGCTTGATATCAACCAGGTTCATTTCGAATTGATTTATCAATAACTTTTATGCTAATAATTGTTGAGAGAAAAATAATAGTCCAGAAAAGTGGATGCTTATGGGACTCTTAAATGCTCGCGTTTATTCGAATCGGGTCAGGTGTAAGTACTTTGTAAGGGCACCGCATATTTGAACGCATCTTCCAAAAACTAATAGAGTTGAATAACTAATATAGCTGTCAGCTATGAGTATTAGAAAAAATGTTGGTGTTAATCGGCGTTCTTGAGAATGAATTAGGAATTTCGTGCACAATTTGAAATGAACTGCTACCTTTTCGAACTGAAATGAACCCCCCTGCCCTAATAATATAACCCAAATAGTGTTATAAGCTCTCAAAATTCTCTCTAAACTTTCTGAAGACATGCTTTAAATTTTTAGGGAAAAGAGAATGAATCTCAGCTACTTCCCAAAGACCAAATAGTTACGTTGAAGATGACTGACTACTTTTCGTACGAGCACTTCTATGTGATCTACTGCAAGTTCTGGGAGATCGATCAGGATCACGACCTCCTCATATCGAGAGAAGACCTCTCAAAGCACGCCGACAGAGGTCTCTTATCTTTCTGATTTGAATGTTAAGAGTCATGAATCAAAACTAGGACTTCTTTTTTGGATTATCAATTATTTTCATTGATTGTTTTCTGTGATACGAGGAACATTACGTGGAATCCTCAACATGAGCTTTTATCATTGCAACTAGAACATCACAGCCATAAAACAGTAAGCGAGCAATGAAAAACAACCATTCATTGACTCTCATGCCGACAGTATTGTAAAAAAAACAACCATTCATGATAAGTATAAAAAACATTTGAATTGTGTAAGTGAAACATGTCATTTATTATTATTAATGCGATACTTTTGATTTTATTTCCGAAGAAAACTTTCTGACTTTAATGTTTATTATTGAGATTAATCATCAAATACTAATTCATTTTGCTATTGATTGTATTCAAGCTCTGCCTCAACTGGTGGTGGAGAGAATCTTCTCGAGAGCTGTTACCAGAGGAACGAGAGGAGGAGAAAACACCAAGTTGGATGTCCGAAGACTAACCGACTTCACTACTTTTCTACTCGCAGACGAAGACAAGAAACATCCCACCAGGTAAGAATCCGTTTAAAAAAACTCGGAAAACATAAGTGTTCTTGTTGGTTTAAAGAAAAAGTTGAAAAGGATGAAGGGTTGAAGAGAGAGAGGGAATACCCCCTATTGACTTTTTATATGTTACCTGAAAGGTTCCAAGGTAAAACGGGTCCAAGCCACTGAATGAAATGAAGGTTCTGGTTGTAAATTAGTTGCGTACGAGTAGATCAACGAATTTTTGAGATGATTTTTCGAAAGAAAAAGTGCTCACTATTGTAATTCTTAGTTGAATAAGAAAAAAAATTGACGAAAAGTTGGATGTGGGCGCTCAAAAAAGTTTCAATGCATTATTGGTATAGCATCTGAGTTGTACATATAATAGTTATTTACTGTATTTTGTTTCTAGTTCAAATAATCTGTTCCAAGGCCACGCTTTGCAGCATCGAGTACTGGTTCCGCGTGATGGACCTGGACGGTGACGGCGTTATTTCCTTCTATGAGATGGAGTTGTTCTATGATGATCTGAAGAAGAAATTGGACGAGTGCGCCATTGAGACCATGTCGTTTGTGGACCTTACTTGTAATGTAAGCTCTTGCGGCTTGGCTCAACTTGTTTCGAGAAACTCTGTTACTTAAAATTAACGATTTGATGGTACCTTCGAAAATATCATCTATTTCTTGACTGATTGATGAATATTCCTCTGATAGAAGAGTGTTCTCGTTCTTATAATATACATATTATCATATACGTGTCTCGTACACAGTTTGAAAATGTTGGGGTTCATATATGCATACTCTTATATTATGGAATGATGTCGCCTTCGATGCGCGCGATATACAAAAAGTTTATTTGAGCAGCCAAATGGTTTTAATTTCTCTTATCCTCTCACACCTATTGAAATAAATCCTTCCCTCTCTTTCTTTCTCTTTCTCCTGTGAAACTTTTTCCCTCTTATTCCTTATCTCTTTATTACTCTGTGTCTCTCTCTCGCTCTCTCCCTCTCCCTCTGTCTCTTTCCCATCTCTGTATTTGCTCGCCCTCTATGTTTTCGATTTTGCAATTTTTCACATTGAAGCGGAGTTCAATCCAAAGCCTTTTCAGCTGATCGACATGATCAAGCCATCAAGTCAAAGTGGTTTCAAACTGTCTGACCTGAAAAAGTCTCATCTTGCGGTGAGATTTTTCAACTCTTTCGTCAATTGGAGGAAGTTCTACGAACAAGAAGCAACCGAGGGAGAGAAAGCCACTCTCAGAGTTCGTCTTTTAAAATGTTTTGGGTAGACTCCGTCTTCGCGAACGAAACTGGGCACGGAAATTAAATTTTCGGTTTCTAAGCAACATAATGTGTACACATCTTTTCGATGCAGAAAAAAATTTCTGAGTGTTCCCTTACAACGTAACATAGACTGATGGAATAGCATCTGGCTAGAGATCTTGTTTGGGAAAACTCTGAAATATCATCTTTGTATTTTCTTAATCGTGCTTGAAGAAAAATTTCGGTCAAATCACCATTGAAGAGAGTTTTGAATGCATGTTGAAGTTTTTTCCTCTTGTAGTTTCTGTTTAAAAAGTTTTGATACTTCTACATACAAGTTATCGACTTTTTAATACATGAGGGAAGTCTTAAAATATACACTGCAATACTATCAAAGATTATAAATTAATTTTAAGGGCCAGGGCGAAGAGGAAATATCGGATTGGGACAAGTACTGCTTGGAAGAATACGAAAACCTTATAGAGGACGATATCGACGAGAACTTGTTGGTCTTCTTTATTATTTCATTGCTTTCTTCATGATAAATAAAAGGGGGGGTTGAAGGCGACTTCAAAACACGACCAACAGCTTCAAGAGACTCTTTAAATGGCTTAGGTTCACTCAAAAACGGGTTCAAGTGATAAGAATACAGTGAGGGAAGTGTGCGTTTCGGCCCCAATGTGATGTGCCCCAGACACGAACAAGGTATTCAATGATTAGTTTATTGCATGGTTTAATATCGGAGTCACAAAAGGGGATTGAAGGGGGAGATGGATAGGGCGAGAGATCGAGAGCCGAGATCTCTCTTGTTCCTCTCTTTCGATAGCTTTTATAGGCGGCATAATGGGGCGTGGCATCTCATATAGTTTAGGCGTCATATAGGAAGAGGAGGCGGCATAATGGGGCGTGGCATCTCATATAGTTTAGGCGTCATATAGGAAGAGGCCTCAGGCGTAACACCTCCTTCCCTGGGAAAAAGTCCGCCCCGGACTTTTATATGACGCGTCCTGATCCGGTGGTTATTTCTGCAAAAAACAAAATTGTTGCTAATTTGTGTGAAGGAATTAAGTAGACAAAATATTAAACCTACCTTGCTAACCTGAAGGTTTCTTAATGGTTTACCTTATATACCGTCAATTCCTTTTTGTTTCCCTTTCTTAAAAGCATTCAGTAGTCATTGATGATATGTGCGCTTGCCTCTTCTCCTCATTTACCGCTTAGATCTCCTTTGGACTTGTTCTTAGGTCTCGAGCTTCTCGTCTTTGAATTTCGAGCTTCTCGTACATGCCGCATCCTTCATCCTGTGCTGATCTTCTCTTCACGGCCTCGCCGTCCTCGTTTCGCTGTTCTCTCGATTCCGCTCCTCCTTATTTTTTTTTTTTTTTTTGTTGTGGCGATTCCTCGTAGACGGAATCAATCTTTCAATTTCGTTTCCTTTCCAGCGCCGGAAACTCTTCCTTGTAGTCGCGTAGTTCAAGGGAGTCCAGGTGCTTTTCTTCCACGACCAATTGGAAAGCCTTGGCGAATTGGATCACTTCCCTCCAGTTCTCCAACTTCTCGAGGACTTGCGTGTATCCGATTACGAACACTCCATTGCGCGCCCTCGTCAGGGCGACATTCATCCTTCTCGGCTCGGTGAGATGACCCTTCGAGTGAGGATCACTTCTTGTTGTGAGGACTATTGATACCTCACATTCCCTTCCCTGCGCCGAATCCGCCGTGACGACCTCGATTTCCTTGTTCCTTTCCGCGACCTCCCTTTGTTGTTCTTTGTAGAATGTGGTCACAAACACTTCTTCTTGAGTGAAACCTGCCTTCTCCAGCATTTTCGCTAGTCGAATCGCTACTTCTGCCTCATGTGAGTTCATGTAGCTCTTTGATGGTGCCTTGACTGAGTTTCCCCCGTCTAGGGCCACAAACACGAATGGTATTTTCGGGTTCGGTAGCTTTATTCTACTCGTCACCAGATTTCGCTCCTCCTCCGTACATCCGTTCTTGAGGTTTCCCCCGTAAAATAGTTGAGATGGAAGCCTGTTTAGTTCCGGATGGGTTCGAAATGTGTGCGTGAGGGCCGTTTTTGGCACGTTCTTGCTCCTTGCTAGTGTGTCTAATAGCCCTTGCGCAGCCGTCAGCGCCCCTAAGCTGTCCTTTGGGAGTCGGCAGAAGGGAGCGAGCTGTTTGGTGTCTCCGACTGCTCTGATTCGAGCGTTTGGGAGGCGTGCCAAGACAGTTATCAGAACTGGTTCAGGGATTGTGGATGCCTCGTCCGCAATAACCATGATGTTTTGCTTGTCTTGGGAGAACAGCGGCCTCAAAACCCCTCTGTTATTCGTGGCGTTCAGAAACGACGCTACCGTTGTCATCACGATCTTCGGGTTATACGCCTCGATCACTGTTCTCAGAAGTCTCGCGCTCCGGTTGTTCGTCGCCTTTTCCGTAAACCGGAAGAATTCCTGCTCTTCCTCTGTCAGTTCGTAGAGTCTACCGGCCTTTTTGAGCTCCGCCAGCATTTTCATGTTACTGCAAAAATTTTGCACTTCTTTTTGGTCCCTTTCGTTCAATCTCGCGCTTTGCTGCATGTTTTCGAGGATGTTGCCTAGGTCAAACGGCGTCTTCAAGGAGTCTTCCACAGCTTGGTCGCCGACGAAGCGGAGAGGTGATATTTCTTCTTCATCTGTGTTTTGCTGCAAGATCGTCTCCACTGTTCTCGCGAATTGACCGCAAGCGTGGTTTGGTTGAAAAACTGTTATGGAAATTGAGTTTGACTCGGTGGTAACCCAAGGCTGCAATGCCCTACAATCCACGGGAGCCGAAAGGTGTATTAGTTCAGGCTCTTGTTTAGCTGTTGGGCAGAGCCAGGTTTTAGCTTTGGCTACTGGGAAGAAACTGCTTAAACATATTATGGATAGCATCATTATGGCGTTGCGAGTTGATGAGTTGCCTATATTTCTTGTTGTGTTACTCCTGGTAACTTCACTTTCTTGCCTTTCTAAGAGGGCTTGGATTCTTTGTTCCGAAACTGTGTTCTTTTCTTCACTAACCTGTAGTCGACGGCGAAGCTCTTCTACTTCAGTTCTGTCCTGAGTTTCTTGTTCAATTCTATCGAGTGAGTTCATTCTGGTGTCAGAGAAATTTCTATCGATTCTTCTTGGTTCATTATTTACCCTATTTCTGATAGTGGAAGGGTTGAAGCGTTCGTTGCTGATTGGAGTCCTGTAAGTCCGGGAAAATGCCGGACTTTGACTACGAAATCCTGGTGACCTTTGATTACGTCTTGTTCTTTCTAATTCTCGCATACGGGTGCGGCAGTCTCTAACTATGTGTCCAACTCTATTGCAGTGAAAGCATCTTATCTCGGAGAGGTTACTGTTCCTAGTTTCGTATCTCCTTACTCCTCCTTGTCTGTAGTTGCTAACGTTGTTCCCATAGTTTCTGTTAGTTCCTTCGTACTCTTGGTTTTTTGAGTTCTCGAGGAGCTGAATACCAGGGTTGAGCACTGCAGTTGTGGCCCTGTCCTGTGCGATCTCTGCCAAAAGCATCTCTACCTTTTCTGCTTTCTTCAGCGCTTCATCGAATGTTTGGGGTTCGGTCATGCTAAGTTGGTGTCTCAGCGGGGCAGAGACCCTTCCAAGGAACTCTTCTAAAAGTCTATCTTGAGTTACATCCGACGCCTGACCCGTGGTTGCGAGTTTGACCAAATTGGTGAGTCTATTTGCAAATGTTCTGACGGATTCGTTGATTTCTTGTCTGCAAGAAGCTAGTGATTGCCTCGCTAAGTACTTTTGTTGTGGGTTGTCAAAAGTCCCTCTGAGGCATGTTATTATTGCCTCGTAGTTATTTCTTAGTTCTGTAGGCATTTCTTCTACTTTTTCTCTTGCTGGGCCATCTAGGTAAGCGGTCAAGCATGCTGCTTTCTGTTCGTTTGTGTAAACCGGTCTTTGAATTCTGATCAAGTCTTCGAACCTTCTTATCCATGAGAAGAAAGCGCTTCCTGTTTCGTTTCCCGTGAATAGGGACAGTCTTGATCCCAGTGGTTCCAATGCCAGCATCGCCATCAGAGGGGTCTCGTTATTTTCTGTCGCTTCTGAAACAACATCGGAAATTTCTTCATCAGTGTTACTTTTTTCTTGATCATGTGTGCTTATATAGTTTAGAGTGGGCGCCACCTCTGGTTGTGTCGTGGAACCATTCGAGACTTGGGTGTCTCGTTCCCACATCCCTTTCTCTTTTAGAAACTTCTCCAGATCCTCACAGTATTTCGTGAAACTCTGGGAAACCTTTTTGATATCGTCTCTGTTTTTATCGTAAGCGTTTTCAATAGCTTGAGCTGTTTTATCTCTGAGTTGTTTTGCTTGACTCATTTTAAGTAAGTCTTCTCCTTTGGTTCTATAGAACAAGACCCTCAATTGTCTAGTATATTCATCTGCGTCACTATGTGGGTTTTGTTCAAGGCTTTCCGTGGACCCTGATCTCAACATGGAGATAGTAGGGAGCGTTGGAACAGGTGTGGCCAACTGAATTTAGTCGATGCTCCTGGCTTCTTCAGCCATTTCTTCTGTAGCTTCTTCTGCACTAGAGAACTCGCTTTCTGCTCCTGAATGAAAGATGTTAGGATTGATTTGGGCAATGGGTGATAATAACGACCCCAAAGTCTGTACCCTCACATGTTCTTGATTTCGTCTCCTTTGGAAATTAGGCTCGGAGACTGACTCTCTTATTGTTGTGAAGATTCCTTCTGAATTGAGGGAGGTATCCGGAGAACTTGGACTTGTGTTGTACTTTGCGTTTTCTTGTGGATTAACGACTTCTCCTGGCTGTAGAGTTAACAACGGGATATTTTCTATTGTGTCGTCTGAACAATGGAGCTCTCCGTTAAAGACTAACGTTGTTTCGGAAGAGTCTTTGTCGACAGAAATGGTTGACTTCGTGCTTGCTACCCAATCAAATACGGAGTCCCACCATTCTCGTGGTGTTACTTTTTGTGGCTCTGGTCCTTGCGCTAGCGTCTCTTCTGTTCCTGGCAGGGTTTCTGCAAATGATAACCATTCGGCTCGAACCGATCGTTGGTTCTTTTTACGTTCGGCAGTTTCACTTGCGGCTGAATGGAAACTGCCGGTTAGCTCGATCTTTTTCGTAGCATTGGTTTGGTTGGATAGTTGTTCAGCACCTAGTCCTGAACTAATGTTAGTACCTGACGGACAACATACAATTGACATAGAATCTGCCGGAGCAGTAACTTGGTTGGGTTGCAGTTCAGTAGCACTTACTGAACCAATGTTAGTACTTGACGGACAACACACGATTGACATAGAATCTGCCGGAGCAGTAACTTGGTTGGGTTGCAGTTCAGTAGCACTTACTGAACCAATGTTAGTACTTGACGGACAACACACGATTGACATAGAATCTGCCGGAGCAGTAACTTGGTTGGGTTGCAGTTCAGTAGCACTTACTGAACCAATGTTAGTACTTGACGGACAACACACGATTGACATAGAATCTGCCGGAGCAGTAACTTGGTTGGGTTGCAGTTCAGTAGCACTTACTGAACCAATGTTAGTACTTGACGGACAACACACGATTGACATAGAATCTGCCGGAGCAGTAACTTGGTTGGGTTGCAGTTCAGTAGCACTTACTGAACCAATGTTAGTACTTGACGGACAACACACAATTGACATAGAATCTGCCGGAGCAGTGACTTGGTTGGGTTGCAGTTCAGTAGCACTTACTGAACCAATGTTAGTACTTGACGGACAACACACGATTGACATAGAATCTGCCGGAGCAGTAACTTGGTTGGGTTGCAGTTCAGTAGCACTTACTGAACCAATGTTAGTACTTGACGGACAACACACGATTGACATAGAATCTGCCGGAGCAGTAACTTGGTTGGGTTGCAGTTCAGTAGCACTTACTGAACCAATGTTAGTACTTGACGGACAACACACGATTGACATAGAATCTGCCGGAGCAGTAACTTGGTTGGGTTGCAGTTCAGTAGCACTTACTGAACCAATGTTAGTACTTGACGGACAACACACGATTGACATAGAATCTGCCGGAGCAGTAACTTGGTTGGGTTGCAGTTCAGTAGCACTTACTGAACCAATGTTAGTACTTGACGGACAACACACAATTGACATAGAATCTGCCGGAGCAGTGACTTGGTTGGGTTGCAGTTCAGTAGCACTTACTGAACCAATGTTAGTACTTGACGGACAACACACGATTGACATAGAATCTGCCGGAGCAGTAACTTGGTTGGGTTGCAGTTCAGTAGCACTTACTGAACCAATGTTAGTACTTGACGGACAACACACGATTGACATAGAATCTGCCGGAGCAGTAACTTGGTTGGGTTGCAGTTCAGTAGCACTTACTGAACCAATGTTAGTACTTGACGGACAACACACGATTGACATAGAATCTGCCGGAGCAGTAACTTGGTTGGGTTGCAGTTCAGTAGCACTTACTGAACCAATGTTGGTGTGGGGGAACCGTTCGCCGGGGTCCATAGAGGCCGCTTCACTCCTCTGTCTTCCGTTGAGAGGCATTTCACTTCGTACCCTTGATCTTGAGTTGGGTCATTTTATACCTGGGGAAGAGATATCTATAAGTTATATCTTAAGTGCTTGTCGCTCATTCCAGAAAACATTCGTTTTGTTTTTGGATATTTACTTTGTCACCTCTTACTTGAACACGTTATTTGAACGTGACCCGCCCCTTTTTCAAATTCCTATCTCCACCAGATTTCCCTTTTTATTCCTTTCTTCGTACTATTTTTGCGTTGAGGAATTCCACAGTAACCCCCTTTTGATCTAATGGATCTGCTTTCCCAGACAGAAAGTGATTTATCAGTGCTACTAATCTAACTGAATGTTTTGATTCTTTTTCTCTGTCTTAATTGTCTCTTGCCTTTTCTCTGACTTCCTTTCTCTTCTCTTGCCTGTCTTACTCAAAAGGACGACCTTTCCTCTGAAGCTTTGCTAGTGAGTCACAAAACTCTATTCTTTTTAACTTTCTCTGTCTCAGACTGCTCTCACTCTTCTTTGTTTTTCTTTGCGTCTTTTTGCTTTTGCCCTTTTGTGCTTCTCTCTTTTTGACTTTCGCTCCGCTCTGCTCTCTTTTTTTTGTTTTGTTTCTTTTCTCGCTTTTTCTCTTTTATGTTTCTCTCTTTTTGACTTTCTATTTTCTTCTCGCTTTTTTTGAATCTTTGAATGTCCCTTTTGATGGGAAATGCCAGCAAGAACAAAGAAAGGGTGTTAGCTCCAAATCACAGCTCTTTCAGAAGCTAAATGTTACAGGCCTTTAATCTCGCGTTTAGCCGAAAAGGTGTCGAGTTTCCTCTACATATGCTTCTGACAGAGGGGAAAGATGCCCACTGTCCACAAACCGAGGCTCATCGGCAAATAACAAAGATATAGCAAGAAAGATGAGGAACGAAAGCCACACACATATGCTCAAGATCAAATAACGAACTTGGAAAACAAGAATTCGCCAATAGGTTTCAGATAGATTCGCGCAAATGAATGTATAGTCGTCAAATGTATATTCGGAACATTTTGTCATAAATTCATAATTGCTTCCACATTAAATCAATTTAACTCTCATCTCGATCATCTCAACGTATGCTTACAATAGTCTTAGGGTATTAAGCAAGCTTACAAATCGGAAGTTTACGGCTTATAAAAATTTAAGTTTTCCCTTGACATTTTTACAATAAGTTTTACAAAAAGTAAGATCCCGAGCTATACTTGTAGAGTTTCAATGCACTTTGTGTGTTATTAATGCTACTTTGTGCAAACACGAGAGATTGTTGAGGACAACGAGAAAATATTGAGCGAAAATGTATTATAGTTCCAAAAAAAAAGAAAAGGATAGGATAGTCATAACGCAACAACATCAAAACATCGTTTGTTTTTTTTTTAAACTTTGAGCATATATTCAACATGTCACGGTGAAGGTTGAGAGATGCGTGCCCTTACGGTATTCACAAAAAAAACCGAAAACAAAAAACTTAAGATTCTACAGTAATTCGTCGGAACGCTACAAGTTTTCAATTTAACTTTTTTTTTTAAAAAAAAAATGAATAATCTCGTGGATCAGCAGAAAATTATCAAAATTAACCAGCTGGCGGCGACTATAGAGCTCGACCTGATGGATTACTCAAACTCAACTTGAGACACATGTTGCACTAAGCAAGCCTCGAAAAGTTGTTCTTCAACCACAATCTAAATCTAAAATGTAAGGTATTATTACTGACTGGTTCTCCTTGAACTGACGGTCCTTCGATCGGCTCTCGGGCGGGACTCTGCCGCTTCTCCCTTCACGGGGTATCTCTTCAGTGCCGCCGGGTGACTAGAGCCTCTTTGGCCGCTTCCTTTTAAACGTCTTAAAACTCTTATTTTTCCCCGGAGACCGGTGGACAGTCGGTCTCCATCTATTTCCAATTTTTAAAAAAACTTTATGATAATAATTTATTTATTTATTATTATTTTTTTTAGAAAAGAGAGAAAAGCAAAATTTCTGTTAAGCGGCTTAATAACCAAGTGTTCGATCATTCGTTCACTAATTCTATGGCGAGCTGTAAGAACTGATGATTGTCTGATTTCTTGAAAGATCTAAATAATTTCATCTCATCTGCGTTACTACATTATTTGACGATCTAAGTCAATAATTGGTTGTTTTTTGTATAATTCGTCTATTTTTGTAAAAGAAAGAAAAAAATCAAGAAATGCCTACTTAAATATCGTTGCATCGTCAAATACTCTTTTTTTTCTTTTTTTTTTAAAAAAGGCAGCCAGGCCTTGAAAGATATTCGGTTGGGTTGCGTAACCATGTGGAACATGGGTACAAAAAAAGACAGACTCGAGACATGAATACAATTCGAAAGAAAAAAAAACACCACGCTTTAAAACTTGCCTGTGGACTGACTTCCACCAACCTGACGAGTCTGCTGTCGTCGCTTCTCACCTCAATTGACGTTTCAATTGGGAAACTATATATTTACTAACCGGAACTGTTCCGTTCTCCTTCGGTCGGTTCTCCTCGGGCGGGTACTGTGCCGCATCTTCAGCCATTGCTGGGTTTTTCTCTTCGACCGGTAAACTACGTCGACGGGGCTTCGGTGCCCTCGGGATACTTCTGAATTGCCCCTTTTCTCTTATTCCTTAAAACTGACCGGTTAATCTCAACTCGCGGTCCTTCGGTCCGATTTCCATCGACCGGGTTACTTCTCTGACGGGAGGGCCCTGCCGTCGCGCTGACTAGAGCTCTGCTGGCTCTTCTACTGCTTCCTTTAACAAGCGTATTCCTACTTTTCCCCCCGGGAGACCGGTGATCAGTCGGTCTCCCGTTTTTTGTGTTTTTTATTATTATTATTTTTATTAATAGATTATTTTGTTAAACATATTAATAACATCAAAACATCGAATGAATTAAACATATTAACGAAAAGGAAAAAGAGAAAAACAACGGAGCAGTAATCAAATGAAACTTTAGACTTCAGAGTATGAATTAAGCATATTAACGAAAAAAAAGAGAAAACAATGGAGCGGCAATCAAATCAAACTTCAGAGTATTGAGATTTCTGAGAGAAGAGAAGAGAAAATGAAAAAAAGAAACAGTGACTTGGAAACGAGGAAGAGTGTGAGGGGGAAAAAAAGGGGGGGTTGGAAGAGAGAGAGGCGGTGACTGACCTATTCCGGACTAGGTCAGCCACTCGCTGCTACCAATGAGGGAAGTGTGCGTTTCGGCCCCAATGTGATGTGCCCCAGACACGAACAAGGTATTCAATGATTAGTTTATTGCATGGTTTAATATCGGAGTCACAAAAGGGGATTGAAGGGGGAGATGGATAGGGCGAGAGATCGGGAGCCGAGATCTCTCTTGTTCCTCTCTTTCGATAGCTTTTATAGGCGGCATAATGGGGCGTGGCATCTCATATAGTTTAGGCGTCATATAGGAAGAGGAGGCGGCATAATGGGGCGTGGCATCTCATATAGTTTAGGCGTCATATAGGAAGAGGCCTCAGGCGTAACAATACCTTTTGAAGACATATTAGGTGACTAATACGGGTTAAGTGGAGTGAATCCGTTTAAAGAACATAAACTGGAAACCCTTAATTCGAGAGTTTATATAACAATCAGCTTGAAACGAATAAAAGTGAAAGAATTGACTATGCTGGTTTGAAATTACTCCAAGACTCCCTATTTATTATTTTGCGTATATGTCCAGATTTTGTCGATTATAATTGGTTAATTAGAATTTTGATGGAAACATTCAAATGAGCCAATGATTCTAAATGATGTATTGAACAATCTTGGAAGAATTAAATTCTAAAAACCTCTGGCTTCCGACATTTTTTCAGACTCCCGGTTTGATACTATTTGGTTTAAAAAATAGGGACGCAAATAGTTCCCGTTAAGTTTTTTGAAATAGAGTTTTCAACGGAAATTACGTCTTGGTAAAAAATATTTCTTTTCGAAGTCTTAAAACCTACTTTGAAAAACAATTTTAAAAATATTTTCTAACCTGGAAAAATATTTTCTAAATTGCATGTCGATTGATATGTCGAAAATGACTCATGAAATCAGTTCGTTGTTTTGCAGCGATGTTAATCTAGATGAGGAGGACAATAATATTATCAAGGAAGAAGTGTTGCACAACGATGATTCTCAGTCTTCATGTGATTTGAGTCTCATAATTGATCGAATAAGCTAAAAATGTTATTTGTCAGAATCTATCAAGATCTAAGATTTTCATTTAAAATAGTCAGTTTACGGGATAACAATACTTAATTAAATTATGTTGTTCAGGTTCTATGTAGTCTTAATACCAGAGCGCATCTTCTAGCAATAGCGGCCATTTCATTATCACAGAGAGTTAACGTAATCCCCGAAGTTTTATGTTATGAATCTGAAGACCGTTCCATCTCGCTGCAGTTTTTCGTGTAAAACAAAAAAAGCCTTTCAAGAAGTTTTTCATGTAAAACAAATGTGCATTTCCATTGCTCCTGACCGCGAGAGTAAGGAAATCTCTGTTTTATGACAAACTTGGTCTTGCCAACCATATTTATCATCGGTTTTGGTTCGTTTGACCCTAATTATTAGTTGATCTTAGCTGCTTTTAGTCATTAACTAGTCGAATGCAATGTTTCCCGTTTAAGACTTAAATAAATCCTATTCCAGTCCCATTTTCGCGTTTTCGATTGCGAGATTAGCGAGAATGACCTGTTATTCTCTCTCTTGACCAATTACGTTGCGGGTTCTATTGAGACTCGTCTCTCTTTTTATGATTGGAATCGCCTTTCCAAACGTCTTCTCGTTTTTGTGGCTACTATCTTTAGTGGTGAATCTTTTATGAGCAAGTTTATATTTGTACAGGGACTAATCCGACGTTAATTTTTCATTAAGAGGTCGGTTCAACGCTCTGCGAACTCATTTTATCTGTCTTTCGGTATCATTTCTTCTTCGTTCTGGTGTTCTCCTGCTGACTAACGGAGTTCACTTTGTAAAAAGCGTGTTGCCATTTTACACTCATAGAAAGCTCAAGTTTAAGTTTATTTGAAATACAACTGCTTCCATCATGGAAACATACCAACTTGTCACGAGAACTTCCAATAACATGGTTAAGCCCGACGTCTGAATTCGTTAAATACCCTGTGTTAAACGGAATTTTGTAATTTCAGGTAGTAGATCAAAAAAGCAAGAGGACAACCGACCACCCTTGACTTTCGTTAAATGATTTTTTTCTGTATTATTACTGTAAATGCTAATTAAGTTGAAGATGTATTCGATGATTAAAGAATTTTTCTCATATTCAATGCCGTTGAACACGCCTCGAAAACAAAGCTAAAAAGACAAAAATATGTACATCCGAAGTTGCAATGGTGACGCGCTAGGTCACTTCCTATTTGAGACATGAGAAAAGATTCGGTTAGATTTCGATCAATTGTCTTACAAAACAGAAATTTCTTTGAATTTTACTTGAACGACCTATATATCACAGTTCCAGAATAGAACCTGAAAGTGATGAACAAGAAGAAACTTAAGCTAATGTATCGAAGTTTACATTTAGTAATCTAACGTAGAAGGTTCCCGATGCGAAATAAAATGAAGCTGTTCATTCCTGTTCGCATCATTCAACCAATTTATAGGTCACCAAACACTGTAAACTCTCTAATTATTACCGATCTCGCTTAACTAGGTACACGGCTTTCGTCGCCTTTATCTATTCACACACCGATGCTTGAGAATGTGATTTTCTCTCCATTATTCAAAGAGTAAGTATAACTTATCTGGACTAATTTAAAACGCGTTTTATCCAGTGAAACAATTGACCAATTTTCGTTATCATTTCACCATTATCATCCTCTAATATTTATATTTTCATGGTCCAAGTTTCATGCCAGAGCTGACATCGCTCGAAGACTGAAAACTTCGCAAAAAAATTCTTATTACACCACCAATCTTGGAGAAGACCAACTTAGGAGAATGTTTATGACAAAGACCGTAAAAAAAGAAGTCGTCATCCGACATTCGATCCACGCCAGGTCAAAAGGACATTCTCAGAAAGCGCCCAGCACTAAATCCTCGACGCTCCATAAAGAAGCTCGATTTGTCAGTCTCTGATTCCCGTGAGCCAGGACTAATAATCCAAAACTATCTCGTGATGCACGAGATAGTTTTGGAGATTATATCTCAAGATTGTAATGAAGCTGCTGAGCATGAAATTTCTTTTTGAAAAAGCAGTCATATTAAAAACTCATAGTTTTAAAAGTTATGAATTCTGAGTATTAAATGACGCGCATCGTGGAGGTTAATTAGACTGTGAAAGTCTTTGTCGTGCCAGTGAAGAGATGCGCAGTGGTTTCGTGCAAAGAGTTCGGACGTTTCGTTTTATTTAAAGCATCATCAGCCATATGCAATTACCCTAAAGCAGAACGAAATTAGTAAAAACAAAGAGAGAGAGCATAATTCACATGAAAGTTATCTCAATACAAGAGAGGAATACCTAAAGAAATTTTTTTAGTGAGATAATGAAGGGGAATATGGTAAATCTCGCATTTTAAAAGCGAGATAATTCAAAGACTGGGTAGAGAGATAAGAGCTAGTTGAATCATCTCCTCAGCGAGTTCATTTCGGTTGTTCAGGTCGGGACCATCGGTATTTATAAGAAGGGCTTCGGTTAGACGTCGGCGAACAATATTTGGTTCAACGTGAAGTATAATACCGGATAGAGTCATCTTTGAGCCAGGATGTTTAAGAACAGCGTGGGTTGAGCAAATGCATTCAAGATATATGATGGAGCAGGGGGTTTGTAACCCGCTCGAGAATTCTCGGAGTCCCTTATGTCCGGCTCTAATCTACTTCAGCCGTCCAATGAAAGTTTAGCCGTCTACTCAAAACTTTAGCCGTTCAATCAAACTTTAGCCGTCCAATCAAACTTTAGCCGCCCAATCAAACTTTTACAATTAGACTCTCTTACTTTTACATTAAAAAAACAATTAGACTCTCTTATTTTTACATTAAAAATTTTTTTTACATTAAAAAAACGCTTAGGCTTTAAAAAAAGTTTACGCTAACGAGGCCGCACGGCTTAGCTAACGAGGCCGTACCGCTTAGCTAACGAGGCCGTACCGCTTAGCTAACGAGGCCGTACAGCTTAGCTAATGAGGCCGTACGGCTTAGCTAACGAGGCCATACGGCATAAGAAAATTCTCTGGAAACTGTTTTTGCATTGAATAATGTAGATAAATAATATGTACTCTTTCGGATCTCGTGCGAAGAAAACGAGGACGACACTCCGAAACCGAAATGCAGCATTACGTGCACTTGCTGGAGCTTCCTGGGGAAAGAAAAAGAACACTTGGTTACTACCTACAAAGTCGTCGGCCGACCAGTTATCAACTACGCCGCGCCGATATGGTCTCCGAATCTCTCCGAAAGCCATTGGAAATAACTTCAAGCTGCCCGAAATGTTGCGCTGAGAGCGGCAACAGGATGCGTCAAGATGACACCCATAGATCATCTCCATATGGAATCCGAAGTCCTCCCGGTGAAGCCTCACAACGACATGCTGTGCAAGCAATTCCTCCTTCGGCTACATAAACGAGACCACATTGATCACGACACAACCAAGATGCCACCTCCTCTCAGACAGTTGAAGAGGGCGAGATCCCTTTTCAGTGAACACCAAAACAGCATCATTCCATTCCTTGACGAAGATAAAAAAAAGTGAAAACAGAAGAAACGTACCGCGAAGACATAAAGAAGATACACACGGATACAGTCACAGCGGTGAAGAACAAATACTCACCGCCTGTGGTACTGGGAGGATACCCACCACCGCCTATCACCGGAGAAGAGAGAAATCTTCCGAGATCTACAAGACGAACACTCGCCCAGCTCCGGTCTATCTCCACTATGAGGCACTTTAGTGTAGGGTGAGAGTGCTCGACTGTGAGTAGCTCGGTGAGAGTTCGGATTCTCTCTGATGAGTAATTTTTGCCAAATTTTATTTTTACATCAGAAAATTATTTTCACATTAAAAAACGCTTAGGCTAAGGGAAAAGTTGGCTCTAATCTAATAATCCGTAAATATGAGATTTTTCGTTCCTCCCAGAAAAATTTTTCAAATTCAATCGGAAGCAAGGACTCTATTGTTGCAAGAAAATGTTTCGGGAACGGAACTTGCAGCCTTTCTAGAAAGAGTTAATTCAATCTCAATTGCTTCAAAGACTTCAATTCTTTACTCGCGATTCCTGCAAAGAAAACTGGGACCCATATCTAGAAATGGGGTTTACGACACCCGGGTAAATCTTGATGAACAATGCAGAAAGGATCTAAAATGGTTCATACATAGATAACCTCACAAGCTTCGCACAAGAAACCATGCAATTTCCGAATGCTAGCATCACTATGAGCACAGATGCTTCTGGTGAGGGTTGAAGAGCCGTTTGTCAGAGTAAGAAAACGGGAGGTAGATGGGATGAGGAAGAATCTCTACTACACATCAACGAGCAAGAAATGCTAGCCTGTTGGCTAGGTATTCAATCGTTTAGTGCCACCTTGGAGGGAAAAACTATACGCTTGCAAATGGATAACACTTCAGCAATTGCGTATGTGAACAATAGAGGTGGTACGCGAAGCATGGGTATGCTTAAAACCGCATTATTTGGAATTGGGCGAATCGAACCAATACAAGTATTCTGGCAACCCATATCCCCGGTAAGTTCAACACTGTGGCTGACCAAGAATCACGCAGATTCATGTACGAAGAATGGTCTCTAGGTGAGGAATATTGTAATGATATTTTCACTAGATTTGGCGTCCCAAACATAGACCTTTTTGCCAGCAGATTGAACAATAAATGCGCTGCTTATTTCTCATGGCGGCCAGACCCGGGAGCACTTGCAGTTGATGCGTTCACCAGAAACTGGAAGGGTCTTTGCGCTTACGCCTTCCCACCATTTAATCTGGTAACGAGAACAATAAGAAAGGCCCTGGAAGACAAAATTCAATCCATGATTTTAGTTGCTCCAGACTGGAAGTCTTAAGCTTACATGTCGATCATTCCTACGCATACTTGGGCGACCTCCGTAATAATTCAAGCAAAAGCCCAGAACATTCTCACCAACCCATTGGGAGAGAAACACCCTTGCTGTGGCCCCCACTTCAGACTCCGAGCATGGCTAATCTTACCGGTCAGTGGGAAGAAAGTGGGTTATCAAAAGCAGCTTCCGCCTACATACTAAACAGTTGGGCTCCCGCTACTCAAAAACAGTATGATTCTGCTTTGAAAAGTTGGATTCTATTTTGTGCCAAGAAGGGATACGCAAGCGCACCCACCCAGATCACCATCGCTAATTACTTAGCAGACTTGAAACAACAGGGTAGAAAATTCAATACCATCGGCGTTCATAAAGCCGCTATCTTGTCATTCTATTCAACACAGCAGGGAAATAGAGAAGATATGCCACTTATCAGTAAGCTAATGAAAGGCATTTTTCGAACAGATCCCCCTAGACCTAGATACTCCGACGTTTGGGAAGTAGGTCAAGTCATAAACATGCTTAAGACATGGGGAGAAACGAAAGATTTATCGCGAAAATGGTTGACGCTGAAACTAGCCATGTTACTAGCATTGGCAGCCCCTAAAAGAGTATCAGAACTTGCGCAGTTGTCTCTGGGGAATCTTCAGAAGGGACCGGATTCAAATACTTTTTATCTAGATATGACCAAAAACAGAGGAATAAGGCAGCGTTCCCACTCGGCCAAATATTACAGGTTCATCGAACCGTTCCTCTGCCCCATCGCAACCATTGAGCATTACCTGGAAATAACTAAGAGTGATCCTAGACCGGACGAGCTATTATTATCGATAACAAGTCCTCATAAAAGTATAACCTCACAAACGGTCGCGAGGTGGATCAAAACAGTACTCAAGTTAGCGGGGTATGAATCTTTCGGCGCTCACTCGACACGGGCGGTGTCGACCACAATGGCTAAGAATGCTGGGTTGTCCTCGAAACAAATAATTGAAGCGGCAAATTGGGCTCCCCTAAGCTCTACATTTGAAAAATTCTACTTCAAAGGGGACAGCACAGCGCAGGATTCCTTCCAAGTTGCGGTTCTTGGTCAAAGGTATCTTTGAAAAAGCCATTGATTGATATGAGCAATGAGATATAATGTTATATTTTGCTAGACAAACACAGTTTGTTGAAGTAAAATATTTATTATGTCTCTTTGCGAATATCAATCATATGCCCACCTCTCCCTCCCAAAAGCCTCTGACCAAGAAATGTCGTTTCAGGCAGCCCGCTCGATCGCAGGCGACTCCAAAGTCACGGGACGGTGAGCGGCAGAGAAACAAGAAGTCGTTCAACGACAAGAGGAAGAGTCGAATAGACAACAATCGTTCGAAGAAATGAAAGATTGATCCTTCCTCGTTAATATTAACTGTTGATATTAACAAATAAAGCTTATTTCTTTGAATGGTTACGTATTCAGAGAAAATTCAAAGAACACTGGTTCTCACTTTGCCTCACACACTACGAAAACTGAGGAATACAGCCAAGACCTTGGGTCTTGTCGTCTCGAGCGCGAGAGGTTCTTCTTCTCCCGGCTCGAAATTTGAATTGTGATCTCGGCCGAACTACGTCGACAAAAGCCATTGATTGATATTCGCAAAGAGACATAATAAATATTTTACTTCAACAAACTGTGTTTGTCTAGCAAAATATAACATTTTTCAATGAACA
Organism: Allodiplogaster pararmata; assembly: GCA_964056735.1. Lineage (NCBI taxonomy): Eukaryota > Metazoa > Nematoda > Chromadorea > Rhabditida > Diplogasteridae > Allodiplogaster > Allodiplogaster pararmata. Next base: position 24,924,513 of record OZ057403.1, on the reverse strand, counting down.
AAAGAGAACATAAGCGCGTTTCGTAGCGTCCACACACTGGCATACAAATTATTTTTTGTATAATGATTTCAGAGAAGCTCAAAGAGGCTTTCAACTTTGAAATTCAAGTTTAGAAAGCGAGCCCAGGTCAGAAAAGCGTAATTTCAAACCTCTCAGCTGACTGCGCTCGACATCGGACGAGATGTTGAGAAAGGAGCACTGCGTTAAGAGCTGCGGTCATAAGCAACAAACGCAACAAACGCACTATGTGAACAGACCTCGTCTTTTTTGATCACGAAATTCCCCTTGATTTTGAAGATTGAGAATAAATAAACAACGGCGTAGTTTAAAGCAAAAAAAGTAGAATGCAAAAGATGAATCAGAAACGTCCGATACAAATTGTCTAATACTCCTCAAAGAGGGCGATTTCTTCCAGGGGTTGCACTCACGACATAATGTAATGAGAAAAAATTCGGAAAACTTTCACTTTAGCCCCCAGCCCTGACCTTTAGAATCCACGTTATACAAGAACCCACTATTCAATCGTAAAATTATACAAGAATGAGGCCATCGATCACCGATCAGAGTTAGAATTAGACCATCGATCATTAGGCCATCGATCCCTGATGTCTGTTCAGTAACTGTGTACGCGGACGATGTGAAGATCTCAACGGTGAACAATCCTCATCTTCTAAAACAAGCAATATCTGCTGTAGCTTCATGGAGACCAACTCGAGCTTGAGGACTAACCATATCGACAGAAATAACAGTGGTCATCCATCTTGGGAACAAGCATCGTTCCTACTCGTTTTTCCTCGATAACGTTGTTCTACCAGAGTCGGATACCGGGAGGGATCTGGGCGTCACGTACTCTAGTAAGCTCCTATTCGGTAGCCACATAGAGAACATTTGTCAGGAAGCGAACTCCAAATGTGCGTTCATATTACGTACTTTCGAGTCAAAGAACCTCAACTTGTAAAGAACGCTTTACACTACCTACGTTCGACCTCAATTGGAGTACTGCTCGGTTATCTGGAATCCTTGCTTCAAGAAACACATAAAACTTGTGAAAAAGTTCAAAGGTCTTTCACAAAACGTGTATGTGCTAGAGCAGGTTTATATTTGCAATATAAGGATCGTTCAAAGCAGTTACATTTAATTTCCTTAGAGGAGCGACGTAAACAAGCCGACCTTGTAATGACTTTCAAAATAATCAAGAATAGGACGCCTCTTAGTCATAAATCCATTTTCAATCTTCGAGTGCACGATTACAGTACTAGGTCCCATAGTTGGACACTAAATGTCCCGCGTCTGAATACTGTTTCTCACTCTAATATGTTACCGGTAAGAGTTTGATGAAGTACATACACGGACTCTCGACACAGTGCCATTCAAAAGTGCAAACCCTTCTTGCCCTACCATTAGCCTAAACAATCAGTCAATTCATAGAAAAAAAGTACAATCTAAACAAAAAGAACGAAAAAATTTGTCCATGATACTATGAAACAACCCTGTATATGGTGATGCGGAATTCTATAACGCCCGGGTTTGGAAAGGTGGGGAGCTTGAGGGTATCGCGACAGTTTGTTGCACGGCACTTGGTTACACGACACTTTGTTACACGCCCTTCACAGATTAGGCTCAGTTTAAGTGTATGCTAACGAAGCCGTACGGCTTAGCTATAAAAATTGTTTTGGATGGTTTTCACTATTCTAATAGAAAAGAAAATACCTGCTAAGAGGAAGTACCAAAGTCTGTTTCGCCCCTGCTCAGACAGACTTTGGTGCTCTCTGGGTGGGGCTCATCAGTGAGTGCCCAGAGAGCGACAATATAATAAATGAAGGTAATGAAAATATAGATTAAAACAAAAATTAAAAAATAAAAATGTTAAAACTAACTTAGAATGTTAAAGACTAACTAAAAACTAACGAGAATTAAACAAAAACGAATAATAAGCTAACTATGGAGTAACAAATATGTAAAATAAGGAAAAATTAAAAGATGAATGGGATAGTGAAGAGGGAAACTAGAGAACAGGAAGTACATAATAAGGTTAGTGAGCGAAATGTTAAAATAAGATATGGGATAATAGACTATGAAGTGAACTGTGAAGGAGAAGAAGAAATATTGACGTGTGTGAGAAAATGTGCAATTATTGGAATAGGTGGAAAGGAAATTTTCAAAGTGTGAGAGGAGAAGAGTCTAGTTATTGAGATAAGAAGACATGTGAATTTAGAGAAAAGTATCCAATAGTAGACAATGAAAGGGGAGCGATATAGGAAGTTGCATCGATCGAAATGACCGAAGATGGGGAAGATGAATGGACATGTGTGAGAACACGATATGAAGAGAACTCATTGAAATGTGTGATAATGAACACAAAAAAGGATGTCAACATATGAGGATGTCAACAATAAGGTGTGAGATGACAGAGAATGTAAGAGAGGAAGAAATATTGATAAATATATGTGAGAACATGTCATTACAGGGTATGTGATTTCAGAGTGTAATATCCATGAAGATATAAAATGAAGGTGACCTAAGAAGTGACACCAAAGTGGCCGATGAAAGGAAAGACACATGAACATGTAAGAGAAACACATATAAAGAGAAAGGATATTGAAATTTGTGAAAATACATACAAATTTATGAACATGTGGTAGAAAACACATATACAAAAAAAAACACATATATTTCAAATCATCTCTCATACGTGCGCACTGAGTGGTTGCAATCGATATAGCTCTGTCTATATTATCTGACCCTGTCCAAAATACTCTCATCATGCCTCCTCCCTCTACAAGCGCTGTACTATCTCAACATTCTGCCGAAATCAAATTGTTGATTGAAACAATTAACCGCCAAAGTGACCAAATTACTCAACTTCTAACTGCCGTGAATTCAATGATGAACTCCTTCGCCACAATGGTTCCTCTTCTCTCTCAACCACAGTCGACTTTTCCAAATCCAGTTTTCGCTCCTGTTTCTCAACCTGATCTGATCGCCTACGATGCTGTGAGAAGAGTGCTCCAAGAAGACAGGCCCATACTCGAAGAAAAAGCTCATAACATCGTCTTCGTCGGTCTTTCTGAAAAAGAAAACGACATGGAAACGGATGCCTCTGATGGGAACTTCCTTGTCGCCCTCGTCTCCGAACTCGGACTTCCAACTCTCTCTGCTGCGCTCAAGGACAAGTCCATCACTCATCGCCGATATGGAAATCCAGACAGCAAACGGAGAATTCTGAAAGTGCACCTACCGGTCCCATCTCTTCGTACAGAAATGCTTCGGAAAATCAGATCTCTTCGTCCCAACACGCTCCGGCAACACCCTCGGGCCTACGCTCGCGAAGATTTGACTCGGGAAGGACTTCAGCTTGAAAGAGACTGCAAAAGGACCGTTCGAGAAAGAAACGACAAAGCTGGAGCAGTCGAATGGGGAGTCCAAGGTACTAGAATTGTTCATTTTTCTCATCCACGTCCTTTTCACATGCGTGAGAACAGTTCTTTGGGACGGGAAGACAAATAGGATATCAATGATGCTGGTGTTAGTGAGCCTTTAAAGTTCGATTTATCAGTACATTTGGTCAATGATCCTCTTCTATTTTATTACTGCAATTGTCGCTCTATTCGTAACAAATTGTACGAACTACAATTTCTTCTATCTTCTTCTCTGTACAAAAGTGTCTGTTTATCAGAGACTTGGATGCTTGATTCTGATTCCGATTTGCTATTACTCTCAGGTCAACCTTATTCCTTATTTAGATCAGATCGGAAATGTGCTGCCAGTAATAGAGGCGGTGGAGTAGCTATTCTATCAGCGTCCATTTTATGTCCATTTCTCGTATCTTCTTTCTCTTGTTATGAATGTGAAGCCGTTACTATTGAGCTTTCTGTCAATTCTCTCTACCCTCGAGTACGCCTAATGTGCGTTTACCGATCTCCGAGTGCTAGCAATTCAATTATAGCACCATTGATGGAATTTATCGCGTCTAATAAATGCTCGAACGTTCCTTTAATAGTTGTAGGGGACATGAACATGCCGTGTATCGACTGGGAAAACTTGACGTCTTCAAATGATTTATCAGCTTCTCAATTTCTCGCTTTTTCCTGTGATAATCATTTTATTCAATCGGTTCACTACCCGACACGTGGTAACAATATCCTCGATCTACTTCTATGTGATTACCCAGTTATTTCTTCGTGCAATGTCATAGCCCCGTTTACTCCAAGTTGTGACCACAATGCCATATCGTTTAGTATTTCACATTCTACAAATCCTGATCCCGAAAGTCAGCCAATTAGAATATTTTCTAAAGCTGATTGGTCTAGTATCGAAATGTCGATATATCTACATGACTGGACTCTCGCTCTATCTTGTTTAGACATTAATCAAGCATATGCATATACGTGCGATTATCTTTGTAGTTTGATTGACCAATACGTTCCTAACGCATTGCCTGCCCCCCTGATAAGTCGTTATCCTTACCAACTACAGAAGCTGTTCAAGAAACAACAAGAAGTTTCTGCTAGAGCTCCTCACTCTGAATATTGTAGAAAGGTTTCGAAAGAATTTTCCGATAAATTATATGCCTTTGAGACATCTAAAGAAGCATCACTTGTGTTAAGAGAAAATCGCAATAAATTCTTTTCGTATTGTAAGAGCCGATTCAAAAATTTCGAAGAATCGTATAATGTTTCTGATAACAACAATGTAGCAATAACTGATACTTCAGTGAAAGCCGAGATGTTCTCCTCTTACTTTTCTTCCGTTTATTCCATTCCTTCACAAAATGTATTACCGGCTCCTTATGTTCGAAGCAATTTATCGAACCTCGATTCCATTGATGACTCCATGATACTGAAAGCTATTTCGCAACTCGAGAATAAGGCTAACACTTCTCCCGATCTTATTCCAAACATTTTTATCAAGAAATGTAAATTTGCTATTTTAGCGCCTCTCAGAATTATTTTCAATAACTGCATTACAACCGGACAAATACCTGATTCATGGAAGTTCGCGATTGTCAAACCCATTCCTAAAGTTAGAGGATCGTCGAGTCCTTCCAACTATAGACCCATTTCTCTAACGTGCTCTTTGTCCAAAGTTTTCGAAAAAATTATAGCGAATTTCTTATACATGTGTATTGAGAATAATGATCTACTGTCCCAATTCCAATGCGGGTTTCGATCTAAGCGTTCAACCATAACCTCACTCGCTGAATCACATTCCTTCATGATAAACCATCTAATTCAACGATCTCCTGTCGACGTTATATTTCTTGACATTTCCAAGGCTTTCGATTGCGTTGATCATAGATTTTTAACATATAAGCTTAAATGTTTAGGTATCAGCGAGTCCATTGTTAAATTGATTACTGGCTTTCTAGACAATCGTAAACAATCTGTATCTTTAAATGGCGTATATTCTCAACCCGCAGCAGTATCCAGTGGAGTTCCACAAGGCTCTTCTATTGGCCCTTTATTGTTTCTGCTGTTCATTGACGATATTAAAAAAGTTATTCCTACGACGATTCGATATAGCATTTTTGCCGACGATCTAAAGTTGTATGCCGAAGTTCCATCACGTCACAGTGACTTGCAGTTAGCCATTAACAACATTTGCGACTGGTGTATTGAATGGAACTTAACCTTATCTCCTACTAAATGTACTGTTTTGCACCTTGGTAAACAACCTGTTGAGCTCAATTATGAAATCAATAATTCTATCCTGAGCAAATCTTCTTCTGTTAAAGATTTAGGTATAACGATTGATGGTAATATGAGTTACAAGCTTCATATAGAGATTATCTGCAAAAAAGCTTCTTCTCTAGCTAATATGATCCTCAGAGCATTTAAATCTAAATCCCATTCTCTCCTCATGCAGTCATTCAATGTTTATGTTCGTCCGATACTCGAGTATGGTACGGAAATTTGGTCTCCTGTCTCCAAACAACTAGTCAATGATATTGAATATGTGCAGCGTAATTACACTAGAAGGGTTTTCTATAGATGTGGCCTTGGCAATGCTTCCTATCCCGAAAGATTGAAATTTCTCGGTACTGAATCGCTTGAACTCCGTCGCACTATAAGAGATCTTTGTTTTCTCCATAAGAGCCTTCATTCCAACTTATCCATAGACACCTCTCATTTGTATACACTTAATCCTCATCAGTACAATACACGGCATGGTCACCAATTGAACATTAGACTTCCCGCTCTCTATCCTGCTAGATTGTCTACTTTTGTATCTAGATCGATTTCTATATGGGAATGCCTTCCTAGTGAATTCAAGTCTTTGCAAAACTCAGCTCTATTTAAAGAAAAAATTAAACGTATTGTCACCAGCATCAGTGCTTAAAATAATTTCCTTTCTGTTCGATTATATATCATAGTCCACGCTCTAATTTGTCGTATTGACTTCGTGATATTGTTTATAATGTTGCGTGGAACAATAAATGAAATGAAAAATGAAATGAAATGAAATACACAGATACATGAACATTTGAGAGAAATACATATACAAAGAGAAAGGGTATTGAAATCTGTGAAAGTACATTATAATATGTGTATCATGTTGTGTATTAGAATGTTATTATTAGTATTGTATTTAAGAGATATTTTAGGATTTAGTGAGAGAGTTTTGATTAAGCGTGAGAGTATAATATGTTTAGGATATTTGTTTTCTCTATATCTAGTTATTAGAATGTGAGCTCTATTTATGAAGTCGTGTAATTCGGAGCAGTTCCCAGCGAACCGCAATATCTCGCTGAATATAGTATTGAGTCCTATGTTAGTGGGTATGTTTGAAGAGTAGTGTGGATATTTGAGTACTTTAAAGCTGTAAAAATCAGTTTTATTATATAGATTGAATTTAATATTTCCATCATGTTCAATTTTGATGTGAAGATATAGAAATTCAGCGGAAGTTGGTTCATTATTTGTTTGTTCAAGTGTGAGTGAAATGTCATAAATCTCTTTAGTGATGGAGTAGAATTGATCGACTCTATCCGATATGTGAAATAGGTCATCTATATATCTGAAAGTACAGTTTAAAGAGTTTTTAAGAACATGAGTATTGGTAATATTTTTGTTTATATAAGAGAATTCCATCATAGCTAGTGTGAGATCAGCGATTTGTGGTGAAGCATTGTTTCCTTGTGGTATGCCTTTATTTTGTTTAAATATAGTTTTGTTATATAGTGCATAACTGTTATCTAGTATATAAGTTAGCATCTTATAGATTTCATAAGGAAGGTAAGTCCTTTTTTGAGAAGTGTCGTTAGTGTAGTAAGTGTTAATACCTTTTAAGGTTAAGGCACGGGAGCCGCAGTTATTAAAACAAAGTTTTATGACTTTGCTCATGAAGTTTTTGATAACATCGTGGGGGAGATTGGTGAAAAGGGATGTGAAATCTGCGCAATATATTTGTCTAGGTTTATTATCTAATAGTTTAATTTTATGTATGACAGGAGTTGTGTTGAGTATAGAGAAGAGATGATTGGTGCTATTTCTCTCTGATGTTTGTTTACAGTAATTTTTAAAATGTTTTGATAAATGTTTTAGGATTAATTGAAGTTCTTTAGATAGTGGCTTTAGGGTTTAATTTTATGTATGACAGGAGTTGTGTTGAGTATAGAGAAGAGATGATTGGTGCCATTTCTCTCTGATGTTTGTTTACAGTAATTTTTAAAATGTTTTGATAAATGTTTTAGGATTAATTGAAGTTCTTTAGATAGTGGCTTTAGGCTGCTATTAGCTGCGCCTGTGATAAAGCGAAATTTGATTGGGGTTTTATGCATTTTAGGTATACCATATACTTGTGGAATTTGGAAGGTGCTGTAGTTTGATGTGTTGATTTTATATTCTTTGGTTCGTTGGAGGTGGTTGTTGATGATCTCTAGGATATTGAGTGTAGTGGGTTCACATGTTCTTATATCATTTTCATTTGTATTCATTTCTGCGTCCATGAATTTGAGGTAGATTTTCTTACATATGAAAGCGTAATTATTGTTCGCTTTGTCTATAGGTGTTATAATGAAGTGTTTTTGAAACTCAGCTATGCTATTGTAGATGTCCTGGTAGTCTGTATAATCAATATAGTGGAATCTTTCCATATAGGATTTTATTTTGGGAATGCAGTGTGAATGGAATTTGTTTAATATAATTGAACGACTAGTGTTGTTTGGAATATAGGCCTTGGTGATTCGATTAGTGGTTTCTAGAAAAGCATTTATTATTTCTTGTAGTATTGTATCAATGGGTATATTCTGATTGATTCTGTATTTAGTACCTTTATTTAGAATTGTACGTAAGTGGTGATTGGAAGTTATGTTTGTACTACCTGAGCAAACGTGTCCTAGATTTACATCGATGATATCAGAGTATTTAAGGCATGTACAGTCATTGTCGAGTATCAGGTTACGTTTTTTCTGATTTAGATTTTTAAGGAATTTGTTATAATTAAATATGTTAATGCTAAAGGGTTTTGTGAGAGAGTAGACTGTTCGAAATTTGAATGGTTTGGTTGGTTGGTTATCAAGTTCGTTGAGATTTTTTGAGGCTTCATTAAAAATACGGTTGAGTGGTATGTTGTCCAAGTATTTGCCATGATAAGTTAATCTAATGTTGAATTTAGTCATATTATTCTGTTTGAATTTTCGTTCTTGTTTTCTCCAGAAGTAGTCGCATATTGTGCTAGAAATTCTGATTTTATGGTAGTTGTGGAGTGATTGAAAGTCTTTTGAGAGAGTGTAAACGATAAGTTTGTCTTTTTCTTTGTTTTTAAGTTTTTGATATTGCATGTATAGATTTCTGCCGTCTTTGGCATTTATTATGTCTTGAACGATAGTTGCTAAATCTCTAGCTTGGTATGTTGGACACGTTCTTTTACGATTTTTATGTCTACTTTTAGGGTGTTTAGGGATGTTTACTGGAAAGTTATGATATGGGTGTTTTATCTTTTCAAGTGGTTCAAGGTTTTCTGAAATGATTCCATAATTTTGTATCTGATCATTGAGTCCGAATAGGAATGCAGTAAGTAGAATTCTAATCCAGTAGGATTCTTTGTTTCTTAGTTCCGCTTTATTATCAGCATAATCTAAAACGTCGACTTCTATGTCAGTAGGTGAATGATTTATTTCTTTGTAATGTTTACAGAGAAACGTATTCAGATAGTTCTTAGTGAAGTGGTATTTATGTTGTGAAATTCGTTTTTTGAGGGTTTGAGTTGTTTCTCCTACATATTGTAATTGACATCTTTTACAAGTTATAAGATAAATCACATTTTTGGTTGTACAGGTTAGATTAGAGGGTTTATTAGTACAATAACCTTTTTTCGTAGTGCAGCTGGTGACATAATTTTTAAAGTTTATTGAAGTACATATAGTGCATCGGGTATTGTTACACTTCGATCCTATGATTTCTGAGAAATTTTCCGGCTTAAAGATGTGTTGACCATCAACCTATGAGGCCTTATAGAACAATTAGCCTCAAATTTTCAGTTTTATCCAGTCTAATCGAGTTATTTGGGGCTTAGCTATTTTCAGCTATTATTCACTTTTTTTTTCTCGCATAGGCTTACTCAAAGATTACACTAACGAGGCCGTACGGCTTAGGCTAACAAGACCGCATAAGAAAATTTCTCATATTACAATTTTTTGTCAATTCAATGAATAAATTTGTCAAAAAAAGAGGAAATGGTGTGAAAAATACAGTAGTTGAAACACACTAAAAACAAAAGCCCATGTAACAAAGTGTCAAAGTGTCGTGGATCCGGGCTTAAGTATAGCAGAAGGTTCCATGACATCTTGCAGAGCGACACCTTGCAGAGCGACACCTTGCACCGCGCACTTTGCAGAGCGACACCTTGCAGAGCGACACCTTGCACCGGACACTTTGCAGAACGACACTTTGCGCTCTTCTTGGCCTTTAACAAAATGTCCACCCTACGGCCTGGCTTTGACAAAGTGTACACCCTACGGCCTGGCTCAATTAATTAGTATTCTTTTTTCTTTCTCTTTTTTATTTTTTTCTCTTTCTATTTTCTTACTTGTTCTCTTTCTTTCTTTTTTCTCTTTCTTTTTTCTTTCTCTTTCTTTTTTTTCCTTTTTTAAAAAATTATCTTTATAAATTTTGGGGAAATGAAAGGGGGGAGGGGGGTTTACCTAAGCAGGGAAGGGAGGGGGGCCCTAAAGGGGGAAGGGGGGAGGAAGAGGGCCCTACCTAAGCAAAGGGGGGTAGGGGCCCTAGGGGGAGGGCGGAGGGGGAAGGGGGCCCTAAAGGGGGGAAGAGGAGCCCTAAGGAGAAAGGGGGGGAGGGAGTTTTCATGAATAAAATCTCTTCCTGATAAAAAAATCTTTGGACGGCTAAAGTAGATTAAAGCCAATTTTTTTTACTAAGCCTAAGCGTTTTTTAATGTAAAAATAATTTTCTGATGTAAAAATAAAAATTTATAAAGATAGAGCGACACCTTGCAGAGCGACACCGGGATAAATTAACTTTAAGGACCCACTTGAAAGCAATTACACTGTAAGAAAACATGTAGTAGAACAAGGACCCACCTCTGCTATTTCTCCCTCTGTACTGCTGTCTGCTGCCTCTACTAACTATCTGCTCTTTCTCTCTCCACTGTTGTGCTTTGAAAAAGGATCGATAGCCGACAGCCGATAGTACAGCTCTCCGTACTGCTGTCTGCTGCCTCTACTAACTATCCTCTCTCTCTCTCTACTGTTGTACGTTCTTTTTCAGCTCTCTGTACTGCTGTCTGCTAGATAGCCGATAGTACAGCTCTCCGTACTGCTGTCTGCTGCCTCTACTAACTATCTGCTCTTTCTCTTTTTCCCCTGTCTGCTATTGCTGTCTGCTGCCTCTACTAACTATCCTCTCTCTCTCTACTGTTGTACGTTCTTTTTCAGCTCTCTGTACTGCTGTCTGCTACTGCTGTCTGCTGCCTCTACTAACTGTCCTCTCTCTCTCTCTCTCTACTGTTGTGCGTTCTTTTTCAGCTCTCTGTACTGCTGTCTGCTACTGCTGTCTGCTGCCTCTACTAACTGTCCTCTCTCTCTCTCTCTACTGTTGTGCGTTCTCTTTGATCCCGAACGCGTGAGAGAGAGAGAGAGAGAGAGGGGGGACTTAAAGTAAAACAGGAGGGACTGAAAATTAAAAGAGGAAAGTAGAAGTAAAATGGGGGGACTTAAAGTAAAACAGGGGGGACTTAAAGTAAAACAGGGGGGACTTAAAGTAAAACAGGGGGGACTAAAAGTAAAACAGGGGGACTTAAAGTAAAACAGGGGGGCTTAAAGTAAAACAGGGGGGACTTAAAGTAAAACAGGGGGACTTAAAGTAAAACAGGGGGGCTTAAAGTAAAACAGGGGGACTTAAAGTAAAACAGGGGGACTTAAAGTAAAACAGGGGGGACTTAAAGTAAAACAGGGGGACTTAAAGTAAAACAGGGGGACTTAAACTTCCACAGTGAATTTTCTGGAAAAGTGTTGGTCGGTGGGTCCCTAAAATTAAAAAGGTCCTGGTATTTTACTTTGATTCCCATTTGTGGGGTGGGACTAAAAATTAAATTTACTTTAGGGACCCCCCTTTTTGGTCTTTTACTTTTAGGGACCCCCCCTTTTGGGTCGTTTTACTGGAGGGTGGATCCCTCTTCTACCACGGGGGTCCCTAAAGTAAGGTGGGTCCCTAAAGTAAAAGTTTCCTCGCGACACTTTGCACCCCGAAACTTCGTACCCACGTTAATACGACACTTTGCACCCCGAAACTTCGTACACACGTTAATATGACACTTTGCACCCCGAACTTCGTACACACGTTAATACGACACTTTGCACCCCGAAACTTCGTACACACGTTAATACGACACTTTGCACCTCAGAACTTTGTATCCGCGTTAATTCGACACTTCGTACCGCGACACTTTGCACCCCGAAACTTCGTACCCACGTTAAAACGACACTTTGCACCCCGAAACTTCGTACCCACGTTAATACGACACTTTGCTCCCCGAAACTTCGTACCCACGTTAAAACGACACTTTGCACCCCTAAACTTCGTACCCACGTTAATACGACACTTTGCACCCCGAAACTTCGTACACACGTTAATACGATACTTTGCACCTCGAAACTTCGTACACACGTTAATACGACACTTTGCACCCCAGAACTTTGTATCCACGTTAATACGACACTTTGCACCACGAAACTTCGTAACCACGTTAATACGACACTTTGCACCCCGAAACTTCGTAGCCACGTTAATACGACACTTTGCACCCCGAAACTTCGTACCCACGTTAATACGACACTTTGCACCCCGAAACTTCGGGCACTTTTTTACTTCGTGTGGTAGGGCTCTCGTGGGCTTTAAACACTTCGGTTTCAAATTTTTTTCTTCATAGATGTTCATTTTGATTTCGTTCAGAGGCTAGTAGAGTCCCTACCAGTAGAAGGACCAGTTCCCACCATCTAAGAGATTGAAGTTAGAGAAGCCCTTCAGAAAATGAAGCATGGAAAGATTGTACGGTCGCGTTGTACGGCCTCGAATGTGCTCCATGCACAGCAAAGACTATACAGATGCTGCATGTTATGGAGATGAAAATGCTGAGATGGAGCCTCGGACTCACTCGTCTAGACATGGTGCGAAATGAAACCATCCGAGATCGTCTGGGCATCGCCCCTATATCTGAAAAGCTTCGAGAGTCAAGGCTGAGATGGTACGGGCACGTGATAAGATCAAATCTCCATTCCGTTTCTCAATCGTCCTGGAACCTCGAAGTAGAGGGCAAAAGACCCAGAGGCAGACCCAAAACTAGGTGGCGAGACTGCATCGAAGTAGACATGAAGACGACCGGGCTGAAGACTGAAGACGCAGCTGATCGGGTGAAATGGCGTGGTGCAGTCTACAAAGCGGACCCTGCCCGGTGACGGGATAAACGCTAGGAAGAAGAAGAAGAAGATGTTCATTTTGAGCATCAGAGACTCTGGGCAAAAAAAATTTTTTTTTCATTATGCTTACAAAAACAATTTTTTTCAAAAATTTTTTCTGGCTCAACTGCAGTTTCAGTCACCCCCAAAGTCTTTTTTTTTACTTTTTTACTTCGTGTGGTTAAGGAAATTTAGGGGAAAGGAAAGGGGGAGGGGGAGGGGGGTTTACCTAAGCAGGAAAGGGAGGGGGCCCTAAAGGGGGAAGGGGGAGGAAGAGGGCCCTACCTAAAGAAGGAGGTAGGGTGGAGGGGAAAGGGGGGCCCTAAAGGGGGGAAGGGGGGCCCTAAGGAGAAAGGAGGGAAGGGAGTTTTCCTGAATAAAATCTCTTCCTGAGAAAAAAATTTTTTTTTGACTTTTGGGGTGACTGAAACTGCAGTTAACCCAAGTAAGTGAAAATGATGAAAAAAAATTTTTTTTTGGAAGAACCAGAGTCCCTGATGCTCAAAATGAACATCTATGAAAAAAATTTGAAACCAAAGCGTTTAAAGCCCACGAGCGCCCTACCACACGAAGTAAAAAAGTGCCCGATGTGTCGGGGTGCAAAGTGTCGTATTAACGTGGTTACAAAGTTCAGGGGTGCAAAGTGTCGTATTAACGTGGGTACGAAGTTTCGGGGTGCAAAATGTCGTATTAACGTGTGTACGAAGTTTCGGGGTGCAAAGTGTCTTATTAACGTGTGTACGAAGTGTCGGGGTGCAAAGTGTCGTATTAACGTGTGTACGAAGTTTCGGGGTGGAAAGTGTCGTATTAACGTGTGTACTAAGTTTCTTGGTGGAAAGTGTCGTATCAACGTGGGTACAAAGTTCTGGGGTGCAAAGTGTCGTATTAACGTGTGTACGAAGTTTCGGGGTGCAAAGTGTCGTGCTCCAGTTAGCAATGTGTCCAGCCACTCGTCTCTTCTTTTGTAGGAGAGAAGTTGTGAGGCAGCCGCGACTCGTCGGTTCCTGTCGAGTGGCTTCAGGTCGTCTGGCACCCATTGCCCGAGCTTGTGTACTTTACCGAGCTCGTGAAGCCCGTTCTCGATGGTGGTGTGAGAGACCACTCTGCAATCTATAAACAAGTGCTCTGCAATCTCGTAACAAGTTCGTTTGGGATCGGCTTCGACAAAGGATCGAATATCCTCAAGATCGAGCTGGCGAGGCCGTCCTGAACGGTCCATGTCTTCCAGCGTGTGGTCGCCTTGCTTGAACCGACTGAACCAAGCCTGGCAGTGTCATTCACTAAGGCATTATTGCCCGTATGCCTGACAGAATTTTCGATGTGCTGCGGCAGCGCTCTTCCCCAGCTTGAAGCAGAAGAGAAGAGAGGCCCGAAGTATCATTTTTTCGAGCTCGCACCGTTCTGCCATTTGAAAAGCTAATAGAATGAGATGATTGAGAAAAAAAAGAAAGTGAGAACTTCATATACCTTTACTAAAAGAAGTTTTAAAAAACTTCGGAAAATATAAATGACTTTTTTTAAACCGAGATTATTTACTTGCGCACCCAATAGATTGAACTTAAACTTCACCAAAGAATTAGGGACTACTTACCTGAATCGCCAGACGAAAATGAATTCGAGCTTCGATAACCTTCTCCTTTATCTCGTCGGTTATGAAATTGCAGCGGCTGGTGTTGCAGGTACAATATACGCTGACTTTTTCGGTACCAATCCAAAACGTCACGCATCCTATAGGCTTTGAACCAGTGCAACTTTGTAACAACCTCATGGTTGTACCGAACAACTCCTCTCTGTTGTTCACGTTGGTCGGGACCTCTAAGTGGCATATTTCTTCAAAATCACATGTATCAACGGTTCCATTGTTACTCTGGCACTTGAGAGAATATGCGGGAATCCAGATCGAGCTTCCTAGGAGGATTGTAGCGAGGGTGTACATTGTGAAGCGTTCTGAGAAAGTCATGATTCATAAATTGCTTGAAACTGCTTCTGCTGGTTTCACGATCAAGTATTCTTGCTTCAATTAATCGTCCACTTTGTATTTGGAAAATAAAAAACAATCTTTTAGTGAAGTTATATAAAGTCAGAGAGAGGAAGAACAACAAGCATAAGCGGCTCTTATTCCCTCATGGGTATACCCTGCGTCTTGTCTTGCAGACACTGGAATATTAGATGAAAATTTGGCTTTAAACGCTACGGTTTAGAAAATTTTCGGCACTTTTTTACTTCTCTTTTCTGGAAAAAAAAAAAACGCGGACCAATGAACGGATAGGGAAGAGGAAGTATCTTTCATTTTCCTTTCTCATCCCTCTCCCTCTCTTTCTCTCGCCATATTACGGTATCACGATAAGAGTCTCTCGCCACAGAGAGACATAGCTGCCTGCGTGATTGATGATTGATTTTCTCTGCGAGGCACAGTGCACAATTAGACTTTCTTTTTTTTACATTAAAATATTTTCACATTAAAAAACGCTTAGGCTTAGGCGAGGCCTCATTGTACGAGGCCGTACGGCTTAGGCGAACGAGACCGCATAACAAAATTTTTCATATCCTTAATTTTTGTCAATTCAATGATTAAATTCGTCAGAAAATGAGAGGAAGAAAAAACGCCGCAGAGAAAGAGAGAAAAAGCTCTCTGTTTATGTGAATGCTTTTCTAGGCTATCATATTTTTCCCGCAATTTTCCTTCTTTCGTTGTAGACCTTAATGTTTATTCAATGATCATTGTACTTTTGTACATAGTATGAGAATGAAACATGTATATGTACCTCGAGTGCTGATTTAGAGCAGAACATCTTATCTGGGAATAGTTTCTTTAGGTGAAATCCATGTAAGTCTTCTACGAGTAAGAATGCGACGACCAATTGTTTCGAATAGAACATATAACTGGTTAAAACAAGGACCTCTTTAAGCGTGAGTTTCAGGAACGTTTTAAATGTTGCATTTGGAAGTTGTATCGTATATGTACATATGTATATGGATATACATATGTTAGTAAACCTGGGATTTGTTAACTGTATTTGTCTTTAAGCTTTTTGTCACCATTTTCGCTCATCTTATGTATTCCTTATGTATTTGTATCCGGAATGAACAGGATGTTTTAGATATCGAAATTTTTCAGAAGGCCACAAGTGTTGAAGTTTGAAAATTTTATGATATATTATTTAATGTTGCATAATGGAGATGGTTTTAGGTTACAAAACGATGTTAATGAATGTAACTATTATTCAAAAGAAGTCAATAAGATGTACATATAATTAGTGTTATTAAAAATTAGATTGCATTTGATTTTTATATAAATGCAATGATTATAAATGAAGAAATAGATTAATACATACTAATAGTTTCACAAAACGATGTTATGTGAATGAAATAGTGATTAAGAAAAGGTTATCAAGAAGCATAATTACATGGTATTACATATCAGAGGTATTACATCTCTCTCTACATCTGTGTCTTATGCAGTGTTTTTATTTGCGAAAACATAATGAAACATAACGACATCCCGTTTTTTTTTTCCACGTTATGTTCACAACTAAAATTTGTATAAATAATAGTCTCAAATGGAATAGCGCTTCAAATGTGCATGGTGTACGGTATTTTGTGCCCTTTCTGTGACATAGAAGTCGCGGTGTCTCTCGTTGTCTGCGGCGAGAGAGTATTTGAGAACACTTTTAGTTGTTAACATAACATGGAAAAAAAACGGGATGTCGTTATGTTTCATTATGTTTTTCGCAAATAAAAACACTGCATAACTCTTCCGACGAAGGGATGAGAATACCGTCGGCGCAGTAGTATGTGCAGCTGTTGAAGAGGTCGTGTGTCCTCCACATTACTCGCTCATAGCCGAATAGGTGATCTAAAGTGCTGAAAAGCAGTGGTCTCTCTGATTTCCATTCCACTTTTCGAAGTCCGGGTTTATCATGACGAACTTCCTATTGCTCTCTTCTCGGGCTAGAACTGAAGCCGCTTCAGTCAGGAGCCGACGAGTTTCTTGTCCTCTCTTACCCATGAGTAGATCTGGCATGTAAGGAACAATACACTCTGCGATTAGATGTTCAGTGGCTTTAATGTAGTCCCGGATGTTATTTGATTATTGTCTTTCTCGCTGTAGACGGAGGTATCTGGCCTACTTTGAGGAAGTCTCGGGCAGGGATAATAGTATAGTGTCATGTCACTTTTTTTCGGCGGATACGTACATGCATAGGTAAAATGTCTTGATTTGTCGATAAGTCGCCCGAAAGGCCAAAAAATTTTTTTTAGAAATTTCTTTGAATTTTACTTGAACGACCTATATATCACAGTTCCAGAATAGAACCTGAAAGTGATGAACAAGAAGAAACTTAAGCTAATGTATCGAAGTTTACATTTAGTAATCTAACGTAGAAGGTTCCCGATGCGAAATAAAATGAAGCTGTTCATTCCTGTTCGCATCATTCAACCAATTTATAGGTCACCAAACACTGTAAACTCTCTAATTATTACCGATCTCGCTTAACTAGGTACACGGCTTTCGTCGCCTTTATCTATTCACACACCGATGCTTGAGAATGTGATTTTCTCTCCATTATTCAAAGAGTAAGTATAACTTATCTGGACTAATTTAAAACGCGTTTTATCCAGTGAAACAATTGACCAATTTTCGTTATCATTTCACCATTATCATCCTCTAATATTTATATTTTCATGGTCCAAGTTTCATGCCAGAGCTGACATCGCTCGAAGACTGAAAACTTCGCAAAAAAATTCTTATTACACCACCAATCTTGGAGAAGACCAACTTAGGAGAATGTTTATGACAAAGACCGTAAAAAAAGAAGTCGTCATCCGACATTCGATCCACGCCAGGTCAAAAGGACATTCTCAGAAAGCGCCCAGCACTAAATCCTCGACGCTCCATAAAGAAGCTCGATTTGTCAGTCTCTGATTCCCGTGAGCCAGGACTAATAATCCAAAACTATCTCGTGATGCACTCTTACAGTATTATAAAACGACATGAATTTGATGCTTCTTCGGGCACAATTTAACTTGGGATGGGGGTCCGCTTTACTTGGGTAAGAGCTAAGCCGTGCGGCCTCGTTAGCCTAAACTTTTTCCTAACCCTAAGCGTTTTTTATGTAAAAATTTTTTTTTTAAAAGTTATTTTTAAAAACCCCTTAAGTAAAGCGCACCCCTCCAAGTTAAAAAGAACTCTTCTTCGAGATCAGTGATGTAAAAAATTATTGCAACAAAGTGCGGAACGGACATAGAAAAATAATTTTAGCATATAGATGTTGATGATTCTTCAGAACGATAGAGTACTTGCTCAAGATTGTAATGAAGCTGCTGAGCATGAAATTTCTTTTTGAAAAAGCAGTCATATTAAAAACTCATAGTTTTAAAAGCTATGAATTCTGAGTATTAAATGACGCGCATCGTGGAGGTTAATTAGACTGTGAAAGTCTTTGTCGTGCCAGTGAAGAGATGCGCAGTGGTTTCGTGCAAAGAGTTCGGACGTTTCGTTTTATTTAAAGCATCATCAGCCATATCGTGGAGGTTAATTAGACTGTGAAAGTCACCCTAAATTACCCTAAAGCAGAACGAAATTAGTAAAAACAAAGAGAGAGAGCATAATTCACATGAAAGTTATCTCAATACAAGAGAGGAATACCTAAAGAAATTTTTTTAGTGAGATAATGAAGGGGAATATGGTAAATCTCGCATTTTAAAAGCGAGATAATTCAAAGACTGGGTAGAGAGATAAGAGCTAGTTGAATCATCTCCTCAGCGAGTTCATTTCGGTTGTTCAGGTCGGGACCATCGGTATTTATAAGAAGGGCATTGGTATTCATAAGAAGGGCTTCGGTTAGACGTCGGCGAACAATATTTGGTTCAACGTGAAGTATAATACCGGATAGAGTCATCTTTGAGCCAGGATGTTTAAGAACAGCGTGTTGAGCATATGCATTCAAGATATATGATGGAGCAGGGGGTTTGTCCCGCTCGAGAATTCTCGGAGTCCCTTATGTCCGGCTCTAATCTACTTTAGCCGTCCAATGAAAGTTTAGCCGTCTACTCAAAACTTTAGCCGTTCAATCAAACTTTAGCCGTCCAATCAAACTTTAGCCGCCCAATCAAACTTTTACAATTAGACTCTCTTACTTTTACATTAAAAAACAATTAGACTCTCGTATTTTTACATTAAAAATTATTTTTACATTAAAAAAACGCTTAGGCTTTAAAAAAGTTTACGCTAACGAGGCCGCACGGCTTAGCTAACGAGGCCGTACCGCTTAGCTAACGAGGCCGTACCGCTTAGCTAACGAGGCCATACGGCATAAGAAAATTCTCTGGAAACTGTTTTTGCATTGAATAATGTAGATAAATAATATGTACTCTTTCGGATCTCGTGCGAAGAAAACGAGGACGACACTCCGAAACCGGAATGCAGCATTACGTGCACTTGCTGGAGCTTCCTGGGGAAAGAAAAAAGAACACTTGGTTACTACCTACAAAGTCGTCGGCCGACCAGTTATCAACTACGCCGCGCCGATATGGTCTCCGAATCTCTCCGAAAGCCATTGGAAATAACTTCAAGCTGCCCGAAATGTTGCGCTGAGAGCGGCAACAGGATGCGTCAAGATGACACCCATAGATCATCTCCATATGGAATCCGAAGTCTTCCCGGTGAAGCCTCACAACGACATGCTGTGCAAGCAATTCCTCCTTCGGCTACATAAACGAGACCACATTGATCACGACACAACCAAGATGCCACCTCCTCTCAGACAGTTGAAGAGGGCGAGATCCCTTTTCAGTGAACACCAAAACAGCATCATTCCATTCCTTGACGAAGATAAAAAAGTGAAAACAGAAGAAACGTACCGCGAAGACATAAAGAAGATACACACGGATACAGTCACAGCGGTGAAGAACAAATACTCACCGCCTGTGGTACTGGGAGGATACCCACCACCGCCTATCACCGGAGAAGAGAGAAATCTTCCGAGATCTACAAGACGAACACTCGCCCAGCTCCGGTCTATCTCCACTATGAGGCACTTTAGTGTAGGGTGAGAGTGCTCGACTGTGAGTAGCTCGGTGAGAGTTCGGATTCTCTCTGATGAGTAATTTTTGCCAAATTTTGTTTTTACATCAGAAAATTATTTTCACATTAAAAAACGCTTAGGCTAAGGGAAAAGTTGGCTCTAATCTAATAATCCGTAAATATGAGATTTTTCGTTCCTCCCAGAAAAATTTTTCAAATTCAATCGGAAGCAAGGACTCTATTGTTGCAAGAAAATGTTTCGGGAACGGAACTTGCAGCCTTTCTAGAAAGAGTTAATTCAATCTCAATTGCTTCAAAGACTTCAATTCTTTACTCGCGATTCCTGCAAAGAAAACTGGGACCCATATCTAGAAATGGGGTTTACGACACCCGGGTAAATCTTGATGAACAATGCAGAAAGGATCTAAAATGGTTCATACATAGATAACCTCACAAGCTTCGCACAAGAAACCATGCAATTTCCGAATGCTAGCATCACTATGAGCACAGATGCTTCTGGTGAGGGTTGAAGAGCCGTTTGTCAGAGTAAGAAAACGGGAGGTAGATGGGATGAGGAAGAATCTCTACTACACATCAACGAGCAAGAAATGCTAGCCTGTTGGCTAGGTATTCAATCGTTTAGTGCCACCTTGGAGGGAAAAACAATACGCTTGCAAATGGATAACACTTCAGCAATTGCGTATGTGAACAATAGAGGTGGTACGCGAAGCATGGGTATGCTTAAAACCGCAAAACTTATTTGGAATTGGGCGAATCGAGCCAATACAAGTATTCTGGCAACCCATATCCCCGGTAAGTTCAACACTGTGGCTGACCAAGAATCACGCAGATTCATGTACGAAGAATGGTCTCTAGGTGAGGAATATTGTAATGATATTTTCACTAGATTTGGCGTCCCAAACATAGACCTTTTTGCCAGCAGATTGAACAATAAATGCGCTGCTTATTTCTCATGGCGGCCAGACCCGGGAGCACTTGCAGTTGATGCGTTCACCAGAAACTGGAAGGGTCTTTGCGCTTACGCCTTCCCACCATTTAATCTGGTAACGAGAACAATAAGAAAGGCCCTGGAAGACAAAATTCAATCCATGATTTTAGTTGCTCCAGACTGGAAGTCTTAAGCTTACATGTCGATCATTCCTACGCATACTTGGGCGACCTCCGTAATAATTCAAGCAAAAGCCCAGAACATTCTCACCAACCCATTGGGAGAGAAACACCCTTGCTGTGGCCCCCACTTCAGACTCCGAGCATGGCTAATCTTACCGGTCAGTGGGAAGAAAGTGGGTTATCAAAAGCAGCTTCCGCCTACATACTAAACAGTTGGGCTCCCGCTACTCAAAAACAGTATGATTCTGCTTTGAAAAGTTGGATTCTATTTTGTGCCAAGAAGGGATACGCAAGCGCACCCACCCAGATCACCATCGCTAATTACTTAGCAGACTTGAAACAACAGGGTAGAAAATTCAATACCATCGGCGTTCATAAAGCCGCTATCTTGTCATTCTATTCAACACAGCAGGGAAATAGAGAAGATATGCCACTTATCAGTAAGCTAATGAAAGGCATTTTTCGAACAGATCCCCCTAGACCTAGATACTCCGACGTTTGGGAAGTAGGTCAAGTCATAAACATGCTTAAGACATGGGGAGAAACGAAAGATTTATCGCGAAAATGGTTGACGCTGAAACTAGCCATGTTACTAGCATTGGCAGCCCCTAAAAGAGTATCAGAACTTGCGCAGTTGTCTCTGGGGAATCTTCAGAAGGGACCGGATTCAAATACTTTTTATCTAGATATGACCAAAAACAGAGGAATAGGGCAGCGTTCCCACTCGGCCAAATATTACAGGTTCATCGAACCGTTCCTCTGCCCCATCGCAACCATTGAGCATCACCTGGAAATAACTAAGAGTGATCCTAGACCGGACGAGCTATTATTATCGATAACAAGTCCTCATAAAAGTATAACCTCACAAACGGTCGCGAGGTGGATCAAAACAGTACTCAAGTTAGCGGGGTATGAATCTTTCGGCGCTCACTCGACACGGGCGGTGTCGACCACAATGGCTAAGAATGCTGGGTTGTCCTCGAAACAAATAATTGAAGCGGCAAATTGGGCTCCCCTAAGCTCTACATTTGAAAAATTCTACTTCAAAGGGGACAGCACAGCGCAGGATTCCTTCCAAGTTGCGGTTCTTGGTCAAAGGTATCTTTGAAAAAGCCATTGATTGATATGAGCAATGAGATATAATGTTATATTTTGCTAGACAAACACAGTTTGTTGAAGTAAAATATTTATTATGTCTCTTTGCGAATATCAATCATATGCCCACCTCTCCCTCCCAAAAGCCTCTGACCAAGAAATGTCGTTTCAGGCAGCCCGCTCGATCGCAGGCGACTCCAAAGTCACGGGACGGTGAGCGGCAGAAAAACAAGAAGTCGTTCAACGACAAGAGGAAGAGTCGAATAGACAACAATCGTTCGAAGAAATGAAAGATTGATCCTTCCTCGTTAATATTAACTGTTGATATTAACAAATAAAGCTTATTTCTTTGAATGGTTACGTATTCAGAGAAAATTCAAAGAACACTGGTTCTCACTTTGCCTCACACACTACGAAAACTGAGGAATACAGCCAAGACCTTGGGTCTTGTCGTCTCGAGCGCGAGAGGTTCTTCTTCTCCCGGCTCGAAATTTGAATTGTGATCTCGGCCGAACTACGTCGACAAAAGCCATTGATTGATATTCGCAAAGAGACATAATAAATATTTTACTTCAACAAACTGTGTTTGTCTAGCAAAATATAACATTTTTCAATGAACAAAAGAGAACATAAGCGCGTTTCGTAGCGTCCACACACTGGCATACAAATTATTTTTTGTATAATGATTTCAGAGAAGCTCAAAGAGGCTTTCAACTTTGAAATTCAAGTTTAGAAAGCGAGCCCAGGTCAGAAAAGCGTAATTTCAAACCTCTCAGCTGACTGCGCTCGACATCGGACGAGATGTTGAGAAAGGAGCACTGCGTTAAGAGCTGCGGTCATAAGCAACAAACGCAACAAACTCACTATGTGAACAGACCTCGTCTTTTTTGATCACGAAATTCCCCTTGATTTTGAAGATTGAGAATAAACAACGGCGTAGTTTAAAGCAAAAAAAGTAGAATGCAAAAGATGAATCAGAAACGTCCGATACAAATTGTCTAATACTCCTCAAAGAGGGCGATTTCTTCCAGGGGTTGCACTCACGACATAATGTAATGAGAAAAAATTCGGAAAACTTTCACTTTAGCCCCCCAGCCCTGACCTTTAGAATCCACGTTATACAAGAACCCACTATTCAATCGTAAAATTATACAAGAATGAGGCCATCGATCACCGATCAGAGTTAGAATTAGACCATCGATCATTAGGCCATCGATCCCTGATGTCTGTTCAGTAACTGTGTACGCGGACGATGTGAAGATCTCAACGGTGAACAATCCTCATCTTCTAAAACAAGCAGTATCTGCTGTAGCTTCATGGAGACCAACTCGAGCTTGAGGACTAACCATATCGACAGAAATAACAGTGGTCATCCGTCTTGGGAACAAGCATCGTTCCTACTCGTTTTTCCTCGATAACGTTGTTCTACCAGAGTCGGATACCGAGAGGGATCTGGGCGTCACGTACTCTAGTAAGCTCCTATTCGGTAGCCACATAGAGAACATTTGTCAGGAAGCGAACTCCAAATGTGCGTTCATATTACGTACTTTCGAGTCAAAGAACCTCAACTTGTAAAGAACGCTTTACACTACCTACGTTCGACCTCAATTGGAGTACTGCTCGGTTATCTGGAATCCTTGCTTCAAGAAACACATAAAACTTGTGAAAAAGTTCAAAGGTCTTTCACAAAACGTGTATGTGCTAGAGCAGGTTTATATTTGCAATATAAGGATCGTTCAAAGCAGTTACATTTAATTTCCTTAGAGGAGCGACGTAAACAAGCCGACCTTGTAATGACTTTCAAAATAATCAAGAATAGGACGCCTCTTAGTCATAAATCCATTTTCAATCTTCGAGTGCACGATTACAGTACTAGGTCCCATAGTTGGACACTAAATGTCCCGCGTCTGAATACTGTTTCTCACTCTAATATGTTACCGTAAGAGTTTGATGAAGTACATACACGGACTCTCGACACAGTGCCATTCAAAAGTGCAAACCCTTCTTGCCCTACCATTAGCCTAAACAATCAGTCAATTCATAGAAAAAAAAGTACAATCTAAACAAAAAGAACGAAAAAATTTGTCCATGATACTATGAAACAACCCTGTATATGGTGATGCGGAATTCTATAACGCCCGGGTTTGGAAAGGTGGGGGAGCTTGAGGGTATCGCGACAGTTTGTTACACGGCACTTGGTTACACGACACTTTGTTACACGCCCTTCACAGATTAGGCTCAGTTTAAATGTATGCTAACGAAGCCGTACGGCTTAGCTATGAGGCCTTATAGAACAATTAGCCTCAAATTTTCAGTTTTATCCAGTCTAATCGAGTTATTTGGGGCTTAGATATTTTCAGCTATTATTCACTGTTTTTTTTCTCGCATAGGCTTACTCAAAGATTACACTAACGAGGCCGTACGGCTTAGGCTAACAAGACCGCATAAGAAAATTTCTCATATTACAATTTTTTGTCAATTCAATGAATAAATTTGTCAAAAAAAGAGGAAATGGTGTGAAAAATACAGTAGTT